>CM076571.1:394365714-394850500 GCA_034641835.2 Pinus albicaulis
TCACATGCATGTAGACAGGAGAACCAAAAATCTGCAAATGGGAAATATCAGGCCTCTTGCCAGAATAAGCCTCCTCTGGTGTACTCATGCCAAGAACCTTGTGAGGACAACGGTTCTGCACATACACTGCTGTCTTGCATGCCTCAGCCCACAAGTGAAGGGGCAGGCCCTGATCATGCAACATCGCCCGTGTAGCACCCACGATCGTTCTGTTCTTCCACTCAGCCACCCCGTTCTGCTGTGGGTTATGGGGTGCGATGAGCTCTCTCTGAATCCCTTCTGCGCTGCAGAACTCCTTGAATTCAGCCGAGATGAATTCACCACCGTTATCACTCCTTAGAGCAATCACCTTCTTCCCCGACTCCTTCTCGACCAGTGCTTTAAACTCACAGAACTTCATGAATGTATCGCTCTTCTTCTGCATGAAGAAGATCCAGCACTTTCGAGAGAAATCATCAACAAAGATCACGTAGTACTTGTGCTTTGCTGTCGAAGCAACTGAGAAAGGACCACACACGTCTGTGTGAACTCTCTCAAGGATCGTCGTGGCGCGACTATCCTTCTCGTGAAAGGTGGATTTCACATACTTCCCTAAAGTACACCCCTTGCACTGATCTGACTGCGCAAGAGTGCCCTTAGGAAGCCCAGTAGAAATCTGCTGCATGATCTTCAAAGCTCCATGGTGAAGGTGGCCCAATCTCCTGTGCCACAGTTCGCCCTCATCATCCCGGCTCACCACTTCTCCCGCTTTGCATGCCATAGCTGCGCAGCCATCTACCTGCAACTGATAAAGGTTCTTGGTTCGAACCCCTATCTTCCGGGTCTCTCCAATAGTCTTACTGCGTAGGAAGGCTTTTCCTTCGCTGAAGACCACATCATACCCCTTATCTTCCAACATCGCCACAGAGATCAAGTTCTTCTTCAATCCAGGTACATGCATGACATCCTTCAACACGAAGGGTTTACCAGACTCCCTCTTAAAGGATATGGTATCGATACCAGTCGCACTGTATCTACCATCATCGCCCATCTCGATGTGCACACCCAGATCTTTGTCCTCCAGATCTGAGAACAAATCCCGATCTCCCGTCATATGAAATGACACACCGTTGTCCAAAAACCACACCGATCCCATCACACTTGAAACCAAGCATGCGATCAGTGAAAAGTCAAGCTCGAACTGCGAAGCCAAAGCTTCTCCGTCTGCAGATCTTCCTGCTTGCTTGTTTTTCTTCTTCTTTGGACAATTTGTAGCATAATGTCCGTGATCATGGCAGTGAAAACACTTCACTTTCGCCATATCCTACTTCTTTCACTTTGCACCAGAATGAGAAGTTTTCTTACCCTTCCCCTTCTTTTCTTTGGCAGCCAAAGCGTAATTTTCTTCATCAGCTCCCTTTGATGAAGATCCGTCCCTGGTAGTCCTCCTTATCTCCTCCTGCATGAGATCCGCCCAAAGGCGCTCCCATCCCGGCAACTTCTCCCGACCATTGAAACTATATTGATATGAATGCCAAGCCTTTGGAAGACTAAGGAGAGCTAGGTCCACCATGTCCTCATCTTCGACAGTCACCCCCACACTTCCTAGCTCATCTCTACATTGAGTGAACTTCGTGAGGTATTTGGCGATATTGTCGCCTTTCTCCATCTTGATGTTTCTGAGCTTATCTTTGAGCACCAGCTTCCTTTGGTCACTCTTACTCTGGAATATATCCATCAAAGCTTTCCACATTAAATATGGAGAAGCCTTTCCATGCAGGCTGGATACAATATGATCCTTGACGCCCTCCAACAGGATCCTTCGACATTTCGCCATCTTCTTTTGCCATGCTTCGACTTCAGCAGGATTAGTGGGCTTTTGGACATCTGTATTCACGAACTCCTTCAGTCCATTATCTTCTAATACTGCCTCCATGCGATCCTTCCATGCAACATAATTCGAACTGCCTTCAATAGCATATTCGAGTCGCAAACCATTGAAAGAACTTTTCAACTTCGGCACCAAGAAAACAAAACTACTGCAAAATTCGAATTCCAACTCAAAGCTCAACCGCTCTAGATCTGTGAGAACAAATTATTTCTAGCACAGAGATTGACTGCAAGGGGCATTTACCAGACCTTTCACTTTCCGAAGAAAGATGAATCCGGAGGCTACCTGGCCCGCATGCAGACTCTGTCTACCGAAATAAATTTGTAATCACTGTGATGATCAATCTCTGCTTCAATAGCTCTGATACCATGTAGAAATTTGCTGAATAATGATTAATTATCCACCGAGACTATCCTGATCACATACAATTCGAATTTATATGCAACACATAATCTCTTCCACTCAGATCATCAAACATGCGGAAATAAAATCAAGCGATAACACATCAATTCATCATACACATTAACACAGTATGTATGGGGAAAGCTTATAGCTGAAAACCCCGCAGCTATTGTGTATATTATAATGGAGAAAACATGTAACAAACTCAATACAATACTCCTCACAAGTACTCAGTACTATCTCATGAAGTTACACACAAACTAGCTTGGTTTTGAACAAGTCACGAGTTCAAAACACATCCACTAATTGCCTGCCTCTATTGCGCAATCATGGCCTGTCTAAATAGAGATCCAAGGTTCGAATCTCCTTGGCTTGACAGTGCAATCATCATGGGCAATTGCCTCCAAGTGTGGTGCAAATCTCATGCACAACTGATGTCACAACTGATAGCTGTACTCACCCTTTCATCTACCCCTTTCACTAGTCTCCACTGAACTGTCCATGCATTGTAGTGAACTGATGTGTTCTTGAGTTGAATAATGAGTTACTAATTAATTAATTAAATAATATTTAATTCACTCCACTCATTACTAGTTGATTAGCTAGTTAAACTAATCTCAACTAGTTCAACTAAGTTAAACCGAACACAACTTCACCAACTGTCTCATCAACTCCACCAAACTTCTGCCACTGAAGTCCTAACTGAAGTCAACCATGCATGAGCTCACCAAACCCCTAGGAATAGCATAATTCCTTTGTCATATGCATGATCCACTTCTATAGCTCGAACTGAAGTGCTCCAAGAGAGTAAACTGAAGTTTAGAGTCCAAATATTATTAAGGGTAAATAATATTTGACTTCCCTATTTTTAGGATAGGCAGTCTAAAAATAGACTTCAACCTATAGGTCCAAAAATAGAGGTCCATATATTTTTACCAACATGACCAATACTCCAAGAATAACATACTGCAACCCCTGGACCATGCTCCATATATCTAAAAATAGACATAGTCTAAAAATAGACTTTGCGCCAGAATTTGCCTGCGGGCCCACTTAGTGAAGGCGACTTCATTTCACTAAGCTCCATCATCTTGCAGCATTTTCAACAGGATAGAGCTTTTCCATGTGAGGGTAATTTCAAAACATACCAAAATTGACACACTATTTGACAGTGGGTCACAAGCGAATCTTATATCTGAAGACTTGGTCAAGCAGCTTAAACTTGAGACCTTTCCACATCCGAAGCCTTATCCACTTGGATGGATTTGCAAGGATGCCAATTTGAAAGTCTCAAGGAAGTGCATATTGTGCTTTGCAATAACTGCACACTTTATTGACATAGTGGAATTTGATGTGGTGCTGCTTGATATCTCAGGTATTGTTTTGGGAAGTCCTTATTTATTTGACAGAAAGGCTATCTTTCATCGCCATGAAAACAAGTATCACTTGTTCAAAGATGGTAAAGAGTACATTGTGAGAGCTCACAAGAAGAATTTGGAATCTTCTTTACTCCATGCAAGTCAATTGAAAAGACTGGTTAATGCAAGTCAAAGTCTAACTTTGTTAATGTTGAAACGACCAGATTTTGAGCATTCGCCTTTTTGTGATGTTGCTAATAACATGTCTCAGTTTGATAACAGTTTATCTTTGAAACAAGATGATGTTATGTTGGAAAATTTCCTTTTGTTTCAGCCAATGCAGTGAATGAAGTGTCAAAGAAAAGCAGTGCAAGCAAGAAGGACGCATAATTCAGCATGGGAAAAAGTTGGTTTCAGAATGGTAGAATTCTCCATGGGAACAGTTTGCAAGGTGAAATTTATTTTAAGTCTTCTGGGAAGTTTGATCAATGTATAAATTTTTTTTTTTTCTGCAGTTTACAATTGCTGTTCTACAAATTTTAATAATTTGCGTCATGACTCCGTCAATCTTAGCAAGGGTCGATCAGTTGATTCCAGAGACAGTTTATCATTTTCTCAAAAGCTCCATTTGATGAAATCGGGTAGATTTTAGTTATTCAAGGGTGGAAGAGTGGAGAATCAGTCTCAAAATCATCAGTTTCAGTAATCAGAGAGCTTTTGGGGTCCAAAAGCTTCCCATTTGGGAGGTGTGATCAGGAGATCAACTCTCTTGTAGAAAAATTATCAAAAATAAAGTTGCTCAGAATTGGTCCAAACCAGAATGACTGGAAAGAGCTCAGAAAAATGATCTTGTAGACATGAATGGCACTGAAAACCGACGCTATATGAGAAAGTTATTCAACTTTGAAGTTTGCCAATTTGAGTTAAAAAATGGCCAAAATTGACTTAACAAAAAATTTTATTAAAAAAAGAATATTCCACAGAATATTTTGGGAATATTTCGTGGAATATTCCACATAATATTCTGCGAAATATTCCACAAGCGGCTAATCACAAGGCGCCACGTGGCCATCCCAGAGGCCTCCACATGGCCCCAAGGTCAAACGAAATATTGTATTAAATTTTTTTGTTATACACAGCAGGGTTCGACCCCGGGTCAGTGCGGACACAAGCGGAAGGCCCGACCAACGGGTCACAGTGGTTCTTGTTAAACCATGGGGTGAAAATTATATTTAAACATTAATTTTTTTTGGGACGTGGTCACATCGGACCGACGGTAGGTGCGGTTTAAACCTTATAATATGCCGTGATAAACTCAAGTTATTTAAACGATTTCCGAAGGTTGTGGTCCAATGGAACTTATCCGTCAGCCCCCCTAAATCGGCGGAAATTACAACGAAGTGCCCATATTTGGCACTAATCCCTATTTTGGAGGGCTTAACTAGTAGTTGCTCCACATTTAGTGGAGCTTTTCAAGGGGACAATGGGCAAACTTCAGTTAGCCATAACTTTGGCTAGGAAAAGCCTTTTGAAGCAAATTTTTTTTTTTATTTGGGGGTATTGAAACATTATGGAGCTTTTGGGATAGGTTTCAGAGCCATCAGGGCACTCTGTCAATGATTGTATCAACGAATTTTCTTGTGGAGCCACCAGGGCTTGGTGAAAGATCAGCTGTATTGGACTATACTCATCCATTTGAGTTGAATGAATAGTCGATTTTTACTGTTTTCAGTCCTCTGTTTCTGAATTTTAAGCTATTTTAGCCTTTTGAGACTTTCTTCACAGTGTAATAATTATTTTGAGCATTAATGAAAGAGGGAAAAGCCTATTTTGATGGTTTTGGACCCAGCAGAGGTAGCCCAAGAGAGGGGTGAACTGCTTAAAAAAATGCTTACGGTTATGATGTGCATTTTTGTTGCTATATTTTAGATTTTACTACATTAAACAATAATTTTTAATAAGTCCACTTTTTCCCATGAGACTTATACAGTGATCAAAACTCCTTTGTTTCAATTCAAACCACATTACTTCCATTGCAGAATACCTGTACTTGCTTATTCACACATAAAATTTGGTTAATGAATACTTTGCAAATATAAAAAAATATTTTCATTGCCAAATCGATTCAGTCTTTACCTTATATTTCTTTAGGCAGAGCCAGTAAGAGGGCCATAAGCTTCTGGTTTCGTCCTTTCTAGTAAAGGTGAAATAACCAGTAAAAGCCCCTACTGTCTATCTCTGTATAAGAAATATTTTGTTCACACAATTTCAAATCATGTATTCATATTTATAAGAATTTACTTATTGGCTCTATTGAGGGAGTGAAAACCTTGCAATAGATTAGGTTTTAGTACATGTTACACTAAAATTTGTCACCATGATTGTCGATTCAGATATCTTTCCATATGATGGAGTGTCTCAAGTGAATATCCTGGGAAGTTTAAGTAAAATTATACCAAGGTCAAAAGGAATTTTGATTTTCATTGCTTTAAAACCCTTTTTCGATCATCTATGTAGTTTTCCTCAACAAAAACCACTCATGCGCAGTTTATCCCACTATAAACTATGCAATTTATTCCACTATAAAATATGGAGTTCTATTCAACATGCTCACCAATTTTTTAACCAATCCTTTCCTACACCTGACCTCGACCAAAAAAAGGACCTATTTTCCTAGACTTATTTACTAGAGAAATAGATCCAAAATATTCAGGATGAATCTCAAGCCACCAAGGCTCTGATCCATGACCTCAAGCCCTTGGCATAGAACCATTTTCAAAATTTTATACAACTAAACATTAAATCAGAGACCCAATGGAATACCCCCATGACTACTTGACCCACCTAATTGACAACTCAAATTATCACACCATTTCTTGAGAAATACACTACTCCATTGGATTCCTGACATTCACAAATTATTGAGTACACCCAATTCAATACTGAAGCCATCCAATTTGTCTCAACGTTGGTTCCTTTGTTTGAAGGATAACTTGCAACACATGAAGGAATGGTCTAGGAAGAAACAACACAAGCAGGAGCCCCATTAAAACAACAAGAAGCAGTAGCATCAACCAAGAATAGAATCTGGTATGATTCAATTGATTATGGTTGGGGCATGTTGGGTCCTTTATTTTAGGGGACACAATTTAAAAATTTTTTGACCAAGTCTGACTGAAAGGAAATTATGCAAGAAACCACCGAGGAAAAGAGAAAATATACCAAGATCGGTTAGGCACTGAAGTTGGAAAGGAGAAATTATAGGAAAATAAAATCAAATTTGTATTCACAGAGGCCACCGAGGAGAGATGGAGCAGTTGCAGCTGAGTTACAAAATTCGCCAAAGTGGAAAGCACATAGTATCTATGGGAAAGCCTAGCAGTTCAGGTGAGTGAAGTTTATAAAAAAAAGAAGGAAAAGACAATGGGCGGTGAAGACCATATGCCAAAATGTTGTCACTGAGTCTATTGAAATTGATTATATTCTTAGTTCATCTCTTTCTGAGCTAGATTGTATGATGATTCTTTTTTATTCTTCTTAAACGATTGTAATTCCAACATGCAATGATGCTTTATGTTTAATGGAAAGAAGTTGTCAGACTATTATATGCTTCTAAATTTGTTAGTTTCTATTTCCCTTTTAAAATTTTCTTCTGCATGAAGGTGAAAATTATTTTCCCCTTTGGGTGTGTTGCAAGTCATACTTTTCACATGTGCTATATCTCAAAATCTGATTTCCTAGAATAGAGGTGGATGATAATTGTTTCCATAACTCTCCCTAATGCCAAGTTATATTCCATATCGCAGTCAAGTCTCGACATGCCTCATGTGAGACGTCTTCTTATGAGTAAGGTGAAAATGGTGGCATTTAACTAGAATACAACAGACCCTTTGTTGGTCCCTATTTTTGAACATCCGGTCTCTATCTCTTACAAATTTTCTCCAACAATGTGTAATATTTCATTTGTGCTCAACTTCAAGTTAACACATGTCCCTTAAAAAAATAATTTAAATGAAAAAACATTATTGGCTATAAGAAAAACATAAATTATTATACATATTTGGTTAGTTTAAATTACCATATGTTTACTAGCTTAGATCCATCTTCATTATGTATCTACATATTTATATATTTCCATCTCAAGATATTTGATCTCTTTCAAGGCTTGCTATATTCCTCATGAATACCAGGTATGACACCATGGGTTCTCATAAATATGGAGCTCGAAAACCACTGGTAACTTAACCAAGTTAGGTTCACCTTAACTATTCAACAACAAAAAATATTAACGTAGATTTTTTATTTTAACATAGGGTTGTTTTTATTCTATTTTGACTCAACTAAGACGTTTATATTACATCACATTAATCATTTTATTTATTTTTATTTATATATATTTTGATTAAGTCAAAATAATTCACTCTTAATATCATTCTCTTAACTCAATGCAAGGTCAACCATACTTTAAAAAATTAAATTCAACTAAGACTTCTATGCATACCAAATAGTAATATTTAAATGTGTATGGAAATTTGAAAACAAAACATTCTCTATTTTGGCAAGATTGAAAGATATCATAAGAAAAATTTATAATTTGAAATCAATATGATTGAAAAAAGTCATAAAAGCTCATTCTACAATCCAGTATGAGGGCCATGTGTAATTTTGTACATGCTCAAATTGGAATTTACATGTGTTCTTTAAAAAAATAATTTAAATGCAAAAGCATTATAGTCTATAATAAAAACATAAATGATAATACATATTTGTCTAGTTTTAATTAAAAACATTATAAAACATTAATAATCACATTCTCATTATGCTAACTTAGTTTAATATTTTACATTCAGTCCTTTAATAATAAATAAAATATTTGGATGTCTATGTTAAATAATATAATTTTACATAATTTTACAAGATAAACTATTTGAATTTAAAAAAAAAAAAACTAATATTACTATTATAAATATTTCAATTTAGAACTCAAATAAACTGTTTGAACATCCATATTAACAAATATATTTCTATATAATTTCTATATATATAATGTGTATTAATATTTATCTTATTAAAATCTTTGAATGTTTAAAAAGAAATTTTAATTAAAGATAAAATAACTTAGCTATTTCCTAATAAGAAGAAAATTTATAAATCATTCAATTAATCAAGGATACATCAATAAATACATCTCAAAAGAATAGGGTGTTGGGAACAAACTCCTACAACCTAGGAACTAATCCAAACTTGAGGAGTTATGTTACAACCATGTAACCATTTCTCCATTAATACATTATAATATTAATTATTTTCAACTCTCCCCCTTATTGGAAAATGGATTATATCGTAGTCTTAACATCCCTCTCAAGAATTCAAACTTCACTTTCCAAAGAGGCTTAATAAAATTATCAACCACATTGTCACAAGTTTTACAATATTCAACAAATATTTCTTATGACTGGACTTTTTCTCTAACAAAGTGAAACTAAGTATCGATGTGTTTTGTGTTCTTATGAAACACTGGATTGTTTTCTAGCTTAAAGTAGCTTTGGTTGTCACATTTGATGACTATTTCCTCTTGATTCTCTTCTCCTGCATCATGGAGAAGCCTTCTCAGCTAGTTAGCTTCACATGTTACTGCGCACAATGCTCTTCTTTTTACTGCTCCACACTATGACCCCATATCTAGCACTAAATTAATAACCTGTGATAGATCATTGATCATCCAGGTTACCTGCCCAATCAGAGTCTCAAAAGACTATTAATGTAACATCAGATGTATCAGTGTATAAAATACCATAATTACTGTTACCGTGAAGATACCTCGACACAATCTTTGCTGCCACCCAATGAATTTAAAGAGTTTTAGACATGAAATGGCTTAGCATACTCACAAAGTATGCTAAGTCTGGTGCAGTTGTAGTTAGATATATCAAACTACCAACTAGTTTCCTATAAAAAGTGGCATCCACATCCTTAGAGCCTTCATCATTGCACATTTTCAGATTATGCTACAAGGGTGTTGATGCTATCTTACAGTGCTCCATTATAATATTTTTGATCAGCCCTTTGACATACTTCCCTTGAGTAAGGAAAGTCTGCCTTGAGTCTCTCCATACTTCCAGTCCTAGACAATAATGCAAAATTCTGAGGCCTTTCATTTCAAAAACCTGTGACATTTGCAATTTTATTTATTTGATTAAAGCATCTGCATTACTTGTTATAATCATGACATCCACATACAAGGAAATAAAAATAATTTTCCTATGTTCATCATATATGGTGTATAATTTGGATCATTCATACTCCTATGAAGACCATGCTGTGAGAAAAATGAATAAATCTTCTCGTGCCAAGACTGAGGTGCTTGTTTTAAACCATAAAGTTCCTTTTTCAATCTACACACTAAATGTTCTTGCCACTGCTTAACAAACCATTCATGGTGCACTAAATAAACATCTTCCTTTAAATCGCCATTTAGGAATGCAAACTTAACATCTAACTAGTGTAGCTGCCATTGATATTTTGTAGCTAAAGAAATTAACATTATAATATTATTCAGTTTGGCTACAAGAGCAAAGGTTTCTTCATAGTCAATTCCCTCTTTCTTCAAATAACCCTTTGCTACCAATCTAGCTTTAAATTTTTCTATACTCCCATCTGTATTAAATTTAGGTTTGTAAATCCACTTGCAACCGATGGGTATTTTTCCTTCAGGAAATTCAACTAGTTCTCAAGTATTTTTTCTAATAATAGATTCAAATTCAAATTCATTACAGCCCTCCACTCATGAGATTGACTAGCTTCTTTATAATCTGTGGCCTCTATAACATTTAAAATGTTTGACATTAAATCATGGTCCTTCAATCTAGCTAATTGATCTGAAAATGGAAGTATTTGTAAATGATGTGCAAAGTATCCATTTACATTTAATTAAGTGTGCAAAGTATTCTACATGTCTTGTAGGTTAAACAAGGTGTTTTTGGTAATTATTTCTGAGTTTTTTTGTGAGGGAATGTTAATTAAATTTACTATTTAACATCTTAAATCAGAAATACACAACAAATAAACTTCACCATAACATAACACAACAACATGATGAGGCAGTTCACCCCTCCTGGGCTACATCTGCCGGGTCCAAGGCTCCCAATGGGCATGTATTTGCTCTATTAAGCTGCTAAAAATGGTTATACAAAGAAAAATATGCCTAAACAGGAAAAACCAGCTATGAAATTGACTTCGGAAGACAGAAATAACCTAAAAATGGCTTTTGTTTCACCTTAAACAGTGAAGTACAACCCAAAACAACTCCATTTCCGTGATGGCCCTAATGGATCTCCAAGCTTCCCTGAAGAAAAAATGGCTATATATCACCTATGTTCACTCTGAAACCTGTCCCAAACTCTCTAGAATGCTGAAGAAAGCTAAAATTGACCAAAATTTCGTCCCAATGCCAAAAATGGAAAAAATTCCAAAAATGGTGGAACGCGCCCATAAATGGAGGAAACTTCTGGACTGGCAATAAATTTTGGGCAAGGTGCTGGTCACATGCACCTCCACTGAAACCGCTGGCATAATTGTTAAAAAACCCGCCAACTACAAAACCGTGGAATTTCTTATTAAATGAGCATGGCCACATGCCCACCTTAACCACCAAAGAAAACACCTAACTATTGGGGCAGATAGATAACCACCAGGCTTAACTCCCAAACGCGGGTGCCTAGTTGCATGAACGGGGCTAGCCCTTAAAACCTCCGCCTATTTCCATTTCAAATTTTAAATATGCATCGGGTTCTATGATTTATAAGAACCAACGTACAGCCCGCCTGGTCAGGCCCGTGGGATTTTAGGCATACAACCCAAGGTCAGATCTTGCCCACACACAAAAATTTTAATATTGCAAACTTTCCATGGCCTGGGGCCACGTGGCGGCCTCCGAGCTTGCCATGTGGCACCCGTTGATTGGCCCGAAATCTAACAAGTCACACCAATGCTGAATCATAGTCTGCCACTTGTCAAAATCTAATTCACCCAAAAGGGAATATTCTAGGGGAATATTTCAAAGAATATTCTCTTTTTAATTTTTCCAAAATTGAAAAGTCAACTTTGGTCAACTGATTTTTTGAAGGATACTAAAAAATTTAAACCTACATAACTTTCACATATGACGTCGGATTTGAGTCCCATTCATGGCGCTAGAATCATAACGACAAGGCCTTTCCAATCATTCAAGTTGCAACCAATTCTAATAAATTCCATTTTTGAGCATTTTTTTTTAACTTGGACCTGAGCCCCTGATCACACGTCCCAAATGTGAAGCTTTTGAACCCCAAAAGCTCACTGAAATACTGAAACTAGTCTGTACAGAAAATAATAATACTGTGCCCTCTTCTCTTCAGCCTCAAAACACTTGCCCTACATGTGCAATGACTTTGAACCACAACTAGAAAGAAATTCACACTTCCCTTCCTTGATGTTTGTCCTCCTGTCAAGAGCTGCCTTTCTTGCACTCACTCAAAAAATTTATGGCGAGAAAATTTTGAGAAGGAATATAAACATCATTGCCTTGATCAATGATCCAAGGCAACTCATACATAAGTCGTGCAACATTCGACATCAACAACAAGTCGTCATAAAATATGCTATACAATTGGCACAAAATCAATGTAAAAAGTGTACAACACAATCGACACAAGTGACAAACATATGCAACACAATCGACACAAGTTGATAAACAACATGATACATCTTGACAAACACATGTGCATGTATCAATGTACAATGAACCTATTTACAGTTCGCTATTTACACATACAACTTCCATGCACATGTACACCTTCAACTCTTCCTTTCAAGTACCAACAAGTACATAATCCCAAAAACATGTGGGTGACTATAAGAGCTGAAATAAAAGATATTGCTACAGTATAAGTGAGTATCATAGTCATATTTTACACCTCCAAGGCGAAATTTTGTAACAACAAAGAAATTCCTTCAACTAAGCTTCATTTATATGCAATCTTGTATCAAACGTTTCAACATAAATACATGCATACAACCGAAATGTGCATATGTACTAAGGAGCATTTCCTACTTTGTTAAGAATTCCATCCACTTCTTTCCAAGCCACCTCCATGGTGAATTTTGCGGCTGCAACACTTCTTCATGTGAATCTTCCATTTTCACATCGATAATGGAATCCATAGTTACACTTGTCCCAATCTTTCTGTCCTCTTGTTGCATGTGCTTTGGACGACCAGTTGGATGCAAAGTCCAACAATGAGAGACATCATGTCCCTTATTTTGGAAATATGTGCAACAATTATGCACCTTCTTTGAAAGTTGTCTTTGTCTCATCTGCTTCCTGTATGATTTCTTCTTCATCCAACATCTTGAAACATGATGGTTAAATTGACGTCAAAATGTACAGCAAAACTTTCTTCGATTTAAGCATGTAAAATTTTCATGCTTTGCCGAAACATAATCAAATTGATCATGAAAATATTTATACCTCTTGTGATGCATTGAATATTCATCCTTTTTTTTCGTCATGAGAATATGAACTAGTAGAGGCTACAACTTTCATTTTCTGACTAACATCACCGGTTTTGTCTTGAAAACTATCTGAACTTGCATGCTCGCCATAAGATGTATGCCTACCCTCTTCTTGTTGCAACAAATGATTAAAGCAATGGCAATCATCTTTGAAACAAATTTGACATATTTGCATCTTAGAACTTGGAATAAAGGTTCTCTTTAAATTAGCATCACATTCCTTCAAAGATTTGGAATCTTCGCCATTAAACTGCACATAACCAAGACCAAGATTCTTGGGTCGTTCCTCAACAAGAACAGGCTCAACCATGCCTTGTGCATGCTTACCTAACCCCTTGCCTTCATAGCCCATTTTAATCATTAATTTGAACCCTATTCCCTTTGTATGTTTTTTGAAAGAACCAACACACCTTTCTAAACAGGAAACTGAAGACAAGTTAGAATGGATTACCTCTTCCTCGTGTATTTTCTTGGTCAAAGTGTCTTGGGCTTGATGGAGTTTCCTCTCCATATCATGCAAGTTTTTGAAGAATCTCTTCCTTCTCTTCCTTCATGGCAAACAATTGTTCACGAAGTTCAAAACTTTCTCTTTTGTCCTCAAACAAAGTCAGTATCATATCCTTCAATATAATAAAGTCATGCTTCATATTGATCTGGATTTATGCAGGAACGCAACAGAAGATAGAAATAATCATAAACATAGAAATACAATGGAAATAAGGCTTCATTTCATTAATATGAAATCACAGAAATATTCTTACAAACATGATGGAAATAAAATATCTAGGGTTTTGGTAGCGAATCTCTAAGAAGAGATGTGGTGACTAAAAACCTCTGAATTGTATTACAATGAGGCTTGAGGGCCTATTTATTATGGAGAAACAATGGAGAATTCCAAACGTCCAAAAACCTAACCCTAGGAGATGAAGTGCCAAAAATATGGGCCCCGTTTTGGTAAATTGGTGTTTCAACTTCCCAGGGACGTAACTTCGGCATACTATCTCCGTTTGGGGCTTCAAAATGGCTCTGGAAGTTCAAGACCCGAAAAACTGCTAAAAATAGTAAGTTGTGAAAAAAAATAAAAGAGACAATGGTGGGGCCCCAAGTGGAATAGGCAAGTGGCCACCAATATCCACTTGGATCATTCCTCCCTCCTTAGGAAGCAATGGTCCCCATTGCGTTGAGTTCCTCCATGAGATGAGGAAACTTCTATTGAACTTGGTCCCTGGTGAACCACTTACCTTGGTGCAGGAGTTGACCAGCTTTGACAACCCGATACAGTTGGATCTTCTATTAGCAAGTGTTATTGATTTTCATGTCCATGATACAAATTTTGGTGGCCTGTTCCATGCATTCTAGGTTTAACTCTTTTGGTGTGAGTTTTCTCCAATGTCAGAGGTGTCCAATAGCAGTGGGAAGTAGGGACGAAGGCAGTCTGCATTAAATACTGGGTGCAGACCAAGGATTGTTGGAATACTAAGCTCAAAGGCGTTGTTCCCTATAACCTTGGTGATGGTATACGACCCATATCAGAGCAGGCGAATATTGCGGTGGGGTCCAGTGAAGCGCTCCTTTTGCAAGTGTAGCCACACTTTTTCGCCCTCCTGGAAGCTGTGTGGCACCTGATGTTGATCATGTCATTTCTTTTACTTATCATTGGCTCTGTCCAATATGCCATGAACCTGTTGGCAGATGTACTGAATGTGCTTAATGAAGTTATTTTCTTTGCCAGCTTCAGACTAGACATGAGCCGAATCGGCTTGAGTAGCTGCAAATGGCATGGCTACGTCAATGGGACATAGTGGCTGGAATCCCAAGCCCACCTGAAAGGGGCTATGGCCAGTTGAGCTGTGGAGAGCCCAGTTATAATTGTGTTGTACATAGCGAAGTCTCTCATCCCATGTGTGTGGATGCTTTGAATTTTACATGCGTAGAATACGTACAATCATCCTGTTGACGACCTTTGTTTTGCCATCAATTTGGGGATGGAAAGTTGTAGACTTGGTGAGCTTCGTGTCCAACATTGACCAGAGGCTGGACCAAAATGTGCTGAGGAACTTGCTTTCACGATCTGATATGATAGACTATGGGATCCCACGGTGCACCCACACTCATTCAAAGAAGATTTTAGTAGTGGCTTATGCTGTGATATTCTTCTTGCGGGCCACCATAATGACCATCTTTGAGAATCTATCAACGACCACGAAAAAACAGTCATTTCCATGCTTAGTAGAAGGAAGGCCTAACATGTAATCCATGGAGATGGATTCCCAAGGTTGACTAGGGGTAGGTAGCAAAGTATAGAGCCCTTGCTTCTTGATGGTCGGTTTGGCAATGGTGCAAGCAGTGCAAGATCTGATGTACTTCCCGACATCTTGTCGAAGGTTCGGCCAACACAAATACTTTTTTAGTACTACCACTTTTCTCGACCCAAAAATTCCCAACAACTCGACTGTAGTGTGCTTCCCATATCATCTTGGCACGCTCACTGGAAGGAACACAAAGGTGTCCCAGGTGACATAATAGTGCATCTTGGAGGTTAACATTTGGAACTTGCATACCCCCCAAGAGTGCCTTGTATGTGTAGCTGAATTCTAGATTGCTCTTGTAGAGAAGTGGCCAATCAGAAGTCTCATGCCCACAAGAGTGGAGAATGGTGGTTATGGCCACGATTAGTGGTCGGTTGAGGCAATCTGCAACATTATTGGTGCTACCCTTCTTGTACTTGATGTTCAAACGAAATTGTTGCAGATATGTGGACCACTTTTGATGGCGATCATTCTGCAACTTCCCTTGTGTCTGTATGAACTAAAAGGGTCGGTGGTCTGTGTGGATGATTGTCTCCTTCCCCAAAATGTAATGCTTCCATTGTCGACAAGCCTGCATAATGGAATACATTTCTTTGTCATAAGTGGGATACTTTTGAACTGTGTCAAACAATGTCTCACTATGATATGCCACTAGATGCCCCTGTTGAGTAAGAACTGCCCCAATAGCATATTCAAAGGCATCTGTCTCGATCTAAAATGGTTTTTGCAAGTCTGGTAATGTGAGCATTGGGGTAGAACAGAGGCGATGTTTCAATTCTACGAATGCCTTATGTTGAGATTCCGACCAACAAAATTTTTCTTTCACTCCTCCCTTGGTGACTTGACTCAAGGGCCAAGTGATATGAGAGAATCCCAACACGAACCTGTAGTAAAAATTAGCAAGACCCAGAAAGCTGCGAAGCTCTGTTAGGGTGGTTGGGGCTTGCCAATCCCGAATGACTTAGATCTTGGCTGGATCCACATGCACCCCCCTTTCATCAAGAATGTATCCCAGATATTGAACATGGGTCATGCCAAAAGCGTACTTCTCCAAATTCACACAAAACTTGTGTTGCCGCAGTGTTTGGAGGACTTCTCAGATGTGGTGGAGGTGCTCTTCCCAAGTCTGGCTGAAGATAAGAATGTCATCCAAGTATACCACCACAAATGAGTTGGTGAATGGACACAAGATGTCGTCCATCAACCTCATGAAGGTTGCGGGAGCATTTGTCAATCCGAAAGGCATGACGAGCCATTCAAAAAGGCCCTCCTTGGCTTTGAAGGCAGTCTTCCACACATCAGAGGGTTCGATTGGTACCTGGTGATACCCAGACTTCATGTCGATCTTGCTAAAATATTTTGCCCCTTTGAGTTGGTCTAGAAGGTCAGCAATATGTGGGATCGGATACGTATTCCGGACTGTGATTTTTTTTAGGGCCTGATAATCAATACAGAGTCTCCAAGTCCCATCCTTCTTCTATACCAACACGATCAGGCTCCCACAGGGCAATGAACTTGGCCAGATGTGACCTTTCTGCAACAGCTCCTGAATCTACCTCTTGATTTCATCATTCTCCAAAATAGCGCGCCTATATATCGGTCCATTGGGTAGCGGTGCACCTGTGGTCAGGTCAATGGGGTGTTTGACCTGACAGTGTAGAGGCACCCCTGTGAGTGAGGTGAATATTTCCCCATACTCCTCCACAACCTTGTTCATTTGTTGTTGTCATGTAGAGGAGCCATGTCTGGAGGTCGTGGCCATAGTCTTCTTCTTTCCTTGGGGGTGGATCATCAAGAAAAAAAATTCCTAGTTTGGGAAATGAGCTTACTACATTTTTTTGTAGTAACCAAAGAGATAGTGGGAGGCGATGGTACCTCTAGTATCCTGTACAATTTATTTCCCAAAGTAACAATAACAGCGTGAGGCCAGGACTCATACACAACATGTCACTTCCACAAGTATGGTTGGCCTAATAATACATCAGTAGGAGCAATGTCACACAATACCTCATCCGTGAAGGGCTTGATGCTATAGGGACGGCGACACTGCTGGCTGACGCGAAGATCCCGTCCTTGGTTAAGCCACCCGATGGTGTATGGTTGTGGGTGCATTGTGGTCGGCAAGCCCAACCGCTTCACGACATCTGCTGAAATGAGGTTCTTTTAACTCCCATTTTTTACAATGAACCATAGCGGGGAACCCTTCACCCACATCTGGGAGTGGAAGAGACGCTTTGCCTCCTCTAGATCTTCTAGTTCCTCCTTCTGGATCTTCGTAGTGGCAATAGTGGCGTTGGGCTCTACATCAATAATTTTCCTCCCTTTTTCATTCCCCTTGTTAGGTTTTGATTCAGAGTCAGAGCATGCATCTGATTCAGAATCCCTCATCTCATCCACCAGCGACTACTTGGCCTGACACTCGCTTGTGTTGTGAGTGAAAATCTTATGGAACTCACACCGCTTTCTTGTGTCCTTCTTTGGCTTCGTGGTGTTGTTCTTTTCTTATGTCTTTGGTAGGTTGTCTTGGGCCACCATGCCTTGGCTTTGTCCCTTGTTCTGTGGTTTGGGGGCACCTTTCCCTTTCTTTTGATTCGCAGATCCAAAGTCTCGCTTCTTCTGTTTGAATTTCTGCTCAATCTTGGCAACATACTGGTATGTCGTACCAAGCGAGGAGATTTCAAGGAAATACATTTCCTCCTGAATGTATCTGTGCAGAAAACTGCAACATTTTAGCACCAAATGTTTCTTTAAATATTTGATACCCAAATTTGTGCACAAGGTATGGAACAGATTCGTTAGCTCCTCCACATCTTGATCCCTTTGTTGCCGCGGCATGGTCCATTGTATGTACTTGTCCTCATAGCTCCCCACGGGATACTATTGTTCCTTGATGGCATCTTGGAAAGAATTCAAAGTGGGTACGGCTGAGAACAAATAGGGTTCTGTCTCGTCCGTTTTCTCAAAGTAGGTTTCCCACCAGTCCTTGACATGGGGGGTAGCATTGAGGAGTGCAAAAATAATCTTCTCCCAGTCAGAAAAATCATGAACCGAGAAATATCATTCTAATATATTCAACCATCCATTTACGGCATCTACATCTATTTGACCCTCAAATATGGGAACGTCAAAGTTTACTTGTACCTTAAAGGGAATCGCGCCTCCAGAGTGGCTGCTGGATGTAGATGCAATGCCAGTGGACAGTCGTTGAAGGCTCTGGGTAAAGTTATCCATCATTGCATTCCATTGTTTTTCAAGGGCCTCCTCAAGCAATATTTTGATAGGATCTCCTGCTCCCTCATCTTTCTTTTCATCCCCCATGGGCATCCGTCGAGGTTTGCGAGGCTGATCTTGCAAAGGTTCCACTAGATCGAGCCCTAACTCTTTATACCCCGACCTCGTTGGGGACATGCAAAGAAGGATCGAGAAAAAGCAGACTCGCTCTGACACAACTGATCTGGATTTATGCAGGAACGCAACAGAATATAGAAATAGCCATAAACATAGAAATACAATAGAAATAAGGATTCATTTCATTAGTATCAAATCAAAGAAATATGCTTACAAACATGATGGAAATAAAATAGCTAGGGTGCTGGTAGAAAATCTCTAAGAAGAGATGTGGAAACTACAAACCTCTAAACTATAATACAATGAGGCTCGAGGACCTATTTATTATGGAGAAACAATGGAGAATTCTAAACGTCCAAAAACCTAACCCTAGGCGATGAAGTGCTAAAACTATGGGCCCTGTTCGGGTAAATTGGTGTTTCAAATTCTCAGGGACGTAACTTCGGCATACTATCTCCGTTTGGGGCTTCAAAATGACTCTGAAAGTTCAGGACCCAAAAAATTGCTAAAAATAGTAAGTTGTGAAAAAAACTGAAAGAGACAATGGTGGGGCCCCAAGTGGAATAGGCGAGTGGCCACCAATATCCACCTGGATCACATATCATCATTGAAGAATCTTGTGAAGGAGGAAAATTCACTTGTAGAAGTTTTCATTATGATGTTAATGAAAAAATTAACTTCAAAAAAGTTCTCAAAGCGTTTGAAAACCAAATGAAAAAGCTTGTTTTAACCAAATGGCTGTAAAGACCAGCTCTTATTCAAGCAGCCAAACAACAAATATACTCCAAGAGCTTCTTAACAACAATCGTCAAGAGGGTTTGTGTTCCAATGGAGACCTTAAGGTACTTTAGGGTAAGGAAGAAGCCTTCAGCCCTTACTTCCTTTTTTTGTTCTCTCCAACACTTAGCTAATCAGTAGCTATCCCCAAAACTCAAGCAAACTCAAACCACAATAAATTTGCAAACAATAAAAAAATCAATATTTTACACTGTTTAAATACCTTTTCTTAAAAACATGCTTAAGGGCTTCTTCTCATCTCTTAAACTTCAGCCAAGTAAGCCTCAAAAACCTACAACAGATGCTGCCCCAAAATGGCTAAACATTGCCTTCATGGGTTCTAATGCAGTCCTTAAAACAAATAATTTTTCACAAGAAAAATACAGAGAGAAACACTAGCTCTCCTAATGCTAAAAAACACTAGCCTTGATACCATTTGATCTGAAAATGGAAGTATTTTTAAATGCTATGCAAAGTATCCATTTCCATTTAATTAAGTGTGCAAAGTATTCTCCATGTCTTGTAGGTTAAACAAGGTGTTTTTGGTAATCTTTTCTAAGTTTTTGTGTGAGGGAATGTTAATTAAATTTATTGTTTAACATCTTAAATCTGAAATACACAGTAGATAAACTTCACCATAACATAACACAACAACACGATGAGGTAGTTCACCCCTCCTGGGGTACATTTTCCAGGTCCAAGGCTCCCAATGGGCATGTCCTTACTCTATTAATTTGGTAAAAATGGTTATACAGAGAAAAATATGCCTAAACAAGAAAACCCAACTATGAAATTGAATTCATAAGACAGAAATAAGCTAAAAATGGCTTTTGTTTCACCTTAAATAGTGAAGTAAAACCCAAAACAACTCCATTTCCCTGATGGCCCTAATGGCTCTCAAAGCTTCCCTAAAGAAAAAATGGATGTATAACACCTCTGTTCACTTTTCAACCTATCCCAAACTCTCCAAAATGCTGAAGAAAGCCATAATTGAGTAAAATTTCGTGCCCATTGGTTCAATATTGAGAAATTTGTCATCAAACAAAATTTTTCCCAATGTCAATTGAAAAACCCCACTAAAAGTGGAGGAACTGCTAGACAACGCTTCAAAAATGGAAAATTTTTTAAAAATGGTGGAACAAGCCCATAAATGGAAGAAATATCTAGATTGGCAATAAATGTTTGGCAAGGTGTTGGTCACATGCACCTCCGCTGAAACCGCTGGCATAATCGTTAGCAAACCCGCCAGCTACAAAACTGTGGCATTTCTTATTAAATGAGCGTGGCCACATGCCTGAATTAATCGCCAACGAAAACGGTTAACTGTTGGGGCAGATAGATAACCACCGAGATTATCTCCTGGACGTGGGAACCTGGTCGCATGAACATGGCTAGCCCTTAAACCTTCCACATATTTCCATTTCAAAGTTTAAATATGCGTCGGGTTCTATGATTTATAAGAACCAACATGCAGCCCACCTAGTCAGGCCTATGGGTTGTTAGGTAGACGACCTAGGGTCGAATCCTACCCACACACAAAAATTTTAATATGCTAAACTTTTCATGGCTTGGGTCCATGTGGCGACCTCCGAGCTTGCCACTTGGCACCAATTGATTGGCCCAAAATCTAACAAGTCAAAACAATGTCGAATCATAGTCTGCCACTTGTCAATACCTAATTTTCCCAAAAGGGAATATTCTAAAGAATATTCCAAAGAATATTCTCTTTTTAATTTTTCCAAAATTGAAAAGTCAACTTTCGTCAGCTGATTTTTTGAAGGATACTGAAAACTTCAAACCTGCATAACTTTCACATATGACGTCGGATTTGAGTCCCATTCATGGTGCCAAAATCACAACTACAAGGCCTTTCTGGTCATTTAGGTTGCAATAAATTCTGAGCAGTTCCATTTTTTAGCATTTTTTTAACTTTGACCTCAGCTCCTAATCACTAGTAGTTGATTCTACCTACCTGATCTTCTCGGTAAAGGACACACATCAAATATTTTTGCTTCAAACCTTTGCGGGCTTGACTTACTGACTACATCACCTACCTCTTCTTGTTTCTGTTGTTTTTGCTATTGTTGATTGTCCTCACTTCTTTCTTCCATCAACAACGGAATGCGTCATTATTCATGACTGCTTTCCTTATTTCCTTCCTCAACCTGCTCATGAAATATGACATCTCAACTTGAAAATACTTTATGAGGCAAAGGATTATTCATCTTATAAGCTTTAAACAAAGTGAAATGTCCTACAAAGATGCATTTCATGGCCTTATTCTCCCTTTTATCCCAATATTTTATGAGTGTAGCCACACTTGTTGCAATGTTTGGCTTCTTCTCATCACCACTGATGATCGACCATGTGCTTGCTCCCCCAGGCAATGTTTGTATAATTGGTATCATTGGTCCCATCGAGTTTTCTAGTTTCGCTGAAATAAGTTTTTGTAAAATTGTTCAATTTGGACTTATCAGATTCCAAATGCTCTCATCCTCAATCGATTCTAACTGAGTGAACAATTACAAGCTACACTAAAAAAACTCAGTACATACCAGAACCTGATCATAAATCTACCACCGATCTGGCATGATCTCTGTGTTCGCAACTTAGATTCGCCACCAATCTGAAAGAAATGTTGTGTATGCTACTCAGATCCACCACCAATCAAGAAAAATCTTACGAGCAGAACCATAAAAGAGGCCAGCACTCCTATGAGGTAATAATTTGGTCAATCACAACTAATTCTCCAACGGCTAATTTCTCTCCTCTATAATAAATAGAATTTGGTGAAGCACTGCTCCCATCATTTGTAAAGCTTCTTAGCCCCTAAAGATGGGTGAAGTGTGTTGGTGTCCAGGTGAGGATGATTTATCCACCCTAATCTGACATTAATTTTATCAATCCGGGAGCGTATCCTTTCAAGGCAATGCGCAAGGTATATGCAGGAAAAAATGCACAATCCGTTCAACCAAGGGTTTTATAATTAAGATTCTGAACTCAAAGCAATATGAAAAGTAAAAAATAATGACAATAATCATAACAAAGAAATACTCACACACACGCAAACAGAGAACCTGCTCAGAAGAGCAGACCGAGCTCTCTGGTCAGGGGATGCGTTAGTCACAGAACGCTTGAAAACAGAAGAACCAAAGGTATTTTATTAATCTGTAAAAATGTGATTATAGTCTTCCATTTTGGAACCCTTGATTACATGAACAATGTCCATTTTATACATAGCGCAAGAAAATAATAGATTCCCCTAGAATGTAGCAATCGCGCATTCAGAAATACATAGCAGTAGGAACAGCACAAACATCAACTATCGAGAATAGAAGAAGGGCCAATAATAGACCCCGAGAATTGTAAACCCAACTGCGTAATCTCCCAGTAGCTGACTGTTACCACATCTATTGCAAAACCGCTGGAGTGAGAGTTCCTATTCTCCAAACTGCTATCAAGAACATGTCTTAGTGTCACAAACATATAAGACTCTGTGACTTTACATCATTAATTAAAATATTCCAATTGGACAAGATAGTGGTATTTACCTCATAGGTTTAACATAGCAAGTGTAGGTAATAAAAAAAAAAGGATAAAAAGGGATAATAGAAA
The DNA here is from genome assembly GCA_034641835.2 of Pinus albicaulis. Taxonomy (NCBI): domain Eukaryota; kingdom Viridiplantae; phylum Streptophyta; class Pinopsida; order Pinales; family Pinaceae; genus Pinus; species Pinus albicaulis. Next base: position 394,388,946 of record CM076571.1, read on the forward strand.
TAGTTAGAAATATAGCTAGATTTGGTGCCCAACATCTCCCCCCAACTAGCCTACTACATGCCCTCATGCAGTCCACCACCTCCGTAGGTCTGGGTTCTGCAAATTGTGAGCTTCATGAAGCCCGAAAATATTATACTCTAAAGCCATCTCTGTCCCAAGAACTTTAAATCCATCTGAGAGGAGAAATTCCTTCCACCAAACCACTGGAACGTTGTACGCAGGGGTATGAACTTCAGTAGGCAACCAAATAACAGGGTACTAGAACCAAAGCCCCATCCACCAAATCCCACATGTTTGGACGCATGCCACATATCTGGGTACCCTGGCAAGTGCTCGTGCAAAATTAGGCACCCCAAAAGGTTCTCTATTCCGGACAGTTGTTGGTGACATCATCCATCTTTTCTGACAGTAATCGAGGGCCTATTTTTGAGAAACAGTTAACTGATTAATACAAATATCAAGGCACCACCTTTGTGTCCTTAGCATTCTTTCTTTATTCTGCTCAAATTTCAAAAAGGCATGGTGCTTATTGTACACTGTGTCTGACCTCCCATGTTCCCCCCTTACTATAAACGGCGTTGTGACTTGATTGGACTCAAAAGTATCACAAGCCTTCTGCCAATGAATTTGATTGAAAGCATAAGAAGTGAGGGCCCTTAGATGGATGTCTCCTACATATGGGACTGGATTAAAGTCTCCGTCCAACTGTAAAAAATACCCATGCAGATAAAACTCACACATCAAATGCTGAGTTGGCACATCATGATTTCTCATGATTCGGAAGAATTGTACACCATCTTCAATCTCATAACTGACGTCATTCTTAATACTCTCCATGAAAAATAAAAGAAAACGTTCATGAAAAAATAAAGAATAACAAGAAGCAGGGGGACGGAATGCCATCACCTTTTGCACCAATTTGAACATCTGTTCCTTATCACTTTTCAATTCAGCCACTTGTTTTCCCAGCTGCTCCATCTTGAGTTGCTACTTTGCATGCCTTAACTTTATAATATCTATACACTCCACATATCTGAAAACAGTTGTGGAGGCTCTTTCTTCAGTTCTTTTGATCTCGTTCTTATACTGGGTTGTAGTAGACTTCCACGTCTGTAATTCGGCCACTAAGGCATACTCTCTAGCTTCAAATAGTTGTTCAATTGGATCCGTTTTAGTTCATGCTTCGAATTTGACAACTTTAGATTTCTTGGCCCGCCGCTTGTATTTGTTGACTTGCTTCTGCATACTACGAAATTTTCTTCTCAAATCCCTCACTTCCATTTTGAGCCGCATCACTTCATTAAACTGTTGTTGGTATCTATGTTTGATAGGAAGTCTTCACGGTCCACGCTGCTCTGCCTCTTCTTGCTTAACCTGTATCCCTTCTACCTCGGCATCTGTAGGAAAATCCCTCAGGACTGCCTATGTCGGGCCAACAGTTGGTCCAACCTCCTCTGCCTGTTCTTCTTCTATTACTTCTTGCTTTACTCTTTTTATGCTTACATGTTCCATTGGTGCATTCATCGAGACCACTCTGCTTGGTCCCTCCTTTTCACCAATAGCCATTCTTTCATCCTGTACATTCTCTTCGGCCAGTGGTGACCCAATAATATTCTCCTCTGCTAAAATACATGTTAGGGCCTCTTCAGGCCATGGCCTCTGTTTTAAGTTCGAAGTCATAGGAATGGCAATGTTTTCTTCCTCTCTTTGCTATGGGGAACGATTCACCCTCACTCCCCTCGGAAGAAAGATAGTGAATTGGAAAAAATCCTCTACATTTTGCCCTGAGGTCGACGCCAGTTCTTGTGGAGCAGCGTCAGCCTCATACCTTAGTTCCCCTGTCATTTCCTCCATAGTCTCTCTAGTCGGAGTGGTCATGAATCCTTCTTCAATCGGATTATCCTCCTCCATTGATTCCATGACAATAGGAGATCCCTATGGAGTGACCTTGGTCACAATGTCGACCATTTCACCCTCTTTTAGTTTCTGAGGGTTTACCACCATGCTCATAGCACTTTCTATTCATTCAGCTGGCTCTGCGGGCTGGGCTGGTTCTTGTGTAATAGCCTCGGTCGTAGTGCCACTGGGCCTTTCCGCAGCTTCCATCAATTCCACGAGCTCAACTTCTTTTTGGGAAACTGTCTATTCTTCATGCTCTTTAGTATCCATTTCCATCTCCTCAGGCTCCTCCTGATCAATGTAATCATCATGCTCTGTAATTCCCTGCATGGCTTCTTCCTCTTCATCCTCCTACATTGCTTCAGCTTCTTCTGCCCTGGCAGCCACAGTGGCTTCTATTTCCTCCTTTGTGGAATTCCAGAAAAATTCCCATGGAATCGGGATCTTCTCGATGGCGTTCATAACTAGCAACTGAACTAGCCCATGGTGAGAGAGGACTGCCAACACCTGTTGTGCCCCCTGAGCCAAATTTTCCATCAGTTGAAGGCTTCTTAACAAAAAATAGGGCGCATTCATTAAGGAGGCCTCTACCTGTGGAAATCGCAGATGGGCCAAAATGCGAAGGTGATATTTGAAAATAGTCGAATACCTCCCTTCACATGTCATATATTTTATGATAAATTCTGCAACCTCTCCCCATGGACGAGGTAATGAACCTCTTCACAATGCTTTCCCCAGCTTGCAGAAAAGCTTCGAGGAGCTCTGGAAGGGGCGTTCTTCTTGAAAACCATCATTTGCCGCCTTGTGGCAACCCACTAACTTCTGCAATGGTCTCCTCCAACACTATAATTTTGATTCCTCGAACCCGAGAAGCTCCTCCTTCCATATTCAATTCAAATTCCATCACAATTTCTTCATCCCATCCATTCAATCTATCAAAGTACATATCCCAACCTACATTTTTAAATATTAGCCATACCTCCCGATTTCTTCGAACTCTCTTTGAATCCTCGGGCTCATGTCGCACCGATCGACCACCCATTGCTGCAAAGGCAGAGTCAGCATGATGGCTACAGTTAGCTGGCAGGCAGGAGTGACAGGGCTCCAAACTATAAGTAACTGAAACAACATCATGGTCACTTTCAAATATAATGGATAAACAATACTAGTATGCTTTGGGAGTAATGACAGGTGATGGTAGTACTATTAGATACCCTCAGAGTTTAATGCGGCATGTTGGGAGATGACCGATATGACTCTTGTGCATACGAGTACACATTTCAACTCATATGGTATAATTAAGATGTACTTGAGGTCATTGAATTGGTTTTAGTGGAAATCGTGTGTCATAAATGCCTTTACAAAGTACGCCGCCATTCATTATGAAAATTCCCTCCCCCCAACTAAATGACAGCCATCCTTAGAACGTTTTAACCATCCTTTTGGAATATTTAATTAAATCCATAAAATCAACAAAGACGTACCTACGGACTTACCTTAAAGTGGATTAACAACAAAAATATCCGTTAGTTAATAATATGAACAGTAATGGCAACAGTGAGTAACAACAGCTATAGAGTAACGACAGCTGTGGAGTAACAGCAACTACGGAGTAACAACAGTTTCGGTGTAGCGACAGCTTTGGAGTAAAAACATCGGCGGTGTAACAACAACTTTGGAGTAACAGCATTGGCGGTGTAACAGAAAATTTGGAGTAACAGTATCAGCAATGTAGTAGCAACTTCAGAGTAACAACATCAACAGTGTAGCAGCAACTTCGGAGTAACAACATCGGAAGTGTAGCAGCAACTTTAGAGTAACAACATCAGCAGTGTAACAACAACTTTGGAGTAACAACAATTGTAGACTATCAGCATCAGTGAAACAAAATATCTCTATAGTAACATTGATGGGGTAATACATTGAATGTTACTTTCCTCCTGGCCATATTTATTTATTATTCCTGCAAAATACAAACAAGTAAGTAATAACCACATTTTATCATCATTTTTTTTCAAGAGGAGTGAGAGTGTCTTCTATTGCAATAACCATTAGATCGGCTGAATCTGAAAGAGTTTTAACAAAGGCATCTTTAGAAGTTGGACGATGGTATAATTTTAGACGGTGTCCATTCACCACAAACATGGTGTGATTCTAATCAATTGTAATTAATATAACTATCCCATTTTCGAACACTATGTCTACTTGATATGGTCCCATCTAGCGAGTACGAAGCTTGCCTTTGAAATCCTTGAATTGGGAGTCATACAGTAATGCCCAATCCCCTTCATGAAACACCTAAGTTTTGATGAATTTATCATGCCATTTCATTCTCTACTGTTGAATAGCAGTAGTTCTCTGGACAGCTACTGATCGAATCTCATCTAACTCATTCAACTGTTCCAGTTGGTGTTTTTGTGCTTCTGATAGATCTAAACCTACTTCCAGAGTTTTTCTGAGTGTGCTAATTTCAAATTATATTGGAAATAAGGGGGATTTCCCATAAACTAATTCAAATGGAGAAAACCCCGTTGTATTCCGCCATGTTTTCCTATAAGCCCATAAAGCCTCTGGAAGTTTTTGTGCCCAATCCCGGAGATGACTTGCCACTGTATTTGTCAAGATATTTTCTAATACCTTGTTTGTACTTTCTACTTGCCCATTTGCCTGTGGATGATAGGGGGTTGTTACTCTACATTTGACCCCATATTTCTGCATCACTTTCTCTATCATATAGGATGTGAACTGTGGTCCTCCGTTTGATACAATTTCTCTGGGAGTTGCGTACTGAGCAAATATTTATTCAAAAAGGAAGTCTGACACCACTTGCTCTGTTGCTCTCGTGACTGCTTTAGCTTCCACTCATTTGGTTACATAATCGGTACAAACTAGGATGTAAGATTTCTAATGAGAAGGTGGATTGAAGGGTCCAACGAAATTGATGGGCCATTTCTCAAATGGTTCAAGGATTATCTGGGTTTGAAGGGGCATTTCGTCTGCTTTCCTAGGTTTTCCCATTCGCTGACATCTATCACACTTTCGAATATAATCCCGAGCGTCACGAAAAATGGAGGGCCAATAATATCCCATCTACAGCACTTTATGACCTGTCCTTTTGTCTGCAAAATGTACTCCACAGGGTCCATCATGTGCAGTATTTAAGATCTCATAGTTATCATCCTTCACCACACAATGCCGAATCTACTGGTCAATCCCTATATGGAAGAGATATCCTGCCATCCATGAATATGGGGTACTCTGGTGAATGATCTTCCTTTACTCCTTATAGGACAAGTGATGGGGCACCTCACCTGTAGTAATATAATTAGCAATATCTGCATACCACGGAGTGTTAGCAGAAACTGAAAAAAGATGCTCATCTGGGAAATTATCTTCAACTTGTGTATTCTTACCATCATGTTCTATCCTAGAAAAGAAATCTCCAACCACATTATCCTTCCCTTGTTTATCTACTATAGTAATATCAAATTCCTGTAGTAGTAACAACTACCTTGTAACACGACCAGGGGTAATAGGTTTGTTCATCAAATACCTAATGGCTACATGATCAGTATGCACAAAAGTAGAATACCCAGTAATATAATGTCGGAACTTATTGATGGCATAAATGACAACAAGGAACTCTTTCTCAGTCACCGTGTAGTTTAATTCAGCAGGAGCCAAATTATTACTAACATAGTAGACTGCGTAAGGTACTTTATCCTCCTGTTGCCCCAGTACTACACCAATTGTTGTTTGAGAAGCATCTGTGTGAATTTGGAAAGGTAACACCTAGTCTAGTCCTCTAAGAATCGGGGCACTACAGGCTAATTATTTAATTCTCTTGAAGGCTGCATCACAGTAATCTAACCACACAAATTCTGAATCTTTTGTCAATAATTGAAATAATGGGTGTGCAAATTTTGCAAAATTTTCTATGAAACGCCTATAATAACCAGCACAGCCAATGAAACTACGTACTTGTGTGGGTGTTTTAGGTGTTGGAAAATGTAGAATTACCTTTATCTTTGCTGGGTCCATCCTGATCCCTTCAGCTGATAACAAATGTCCCAGAACAATTCCCTTTTTCATCATCATGTGACACTTGACCGTGCTTAGGGAAATGCACACTTGTATGCATCTTTCGAGAACTTTTTATAAATTTTTCAACCCCTATAAGAATTAGTCTCCATATGGAGTGAAATCGTCCATATAAACTTCAACACCATCATCTATAAAATCAGAGAAGATTCCCAAAATTTCCCTCTGGAATGTTGAAGGGGCATTACACAGGCCAGAAGGAAGGACCAAGTATGCGAATTTTCCCCAGGGGCATGTGAAAGTGGTTTTGTCTTAGTCCTTAGGAGAAATCTGGATTTGATTATATCCACTAAACCCATCGAGAAATGAAAAAAAATTCTTGCCAGCCAGTGTGTCTAAAACTTGATTGATAAATGGTAGGGGGAAATGATATTTTTGTGTGGCCTTATTTAATTCTCGATATTCCACGCAGATCCGCCATTTACCATTATTCTTGGGGACCATTAACAATGGTGAGACCTATTGGCTGTCTGAGATAGGGTAGATAAAACTGACATCCAATAATTTCTGAAGCTCTTCTTTCACAATTTTTTTCAATGCAGGATTCATCCTTCTCTGAGGTTGTCTTATAGGACTACAATCTTCCTTGATATATATGTGATGGGTGCATAAGTTAGCAGGGATCATTTTTATGTCTGAATAATCCCAGGAAAAAGCTTCCTTATGATTTTGAAGAATATCTACCAGCTGCTTCTTCTGGGATTCTAACATACTTGGATTAATATTCAAAGTTTTCCCCAGTTCTATCTCCACATGAACACTTTCATGAGGTGCATCAACATCTTCTCCAAATTCTTCTGTTGTTTCAATAACTTCTATGTTTCAGAGCTTAGGACAGATTCTAGGACCTGCTAATTTGACTCTAAAATAGAAAAAGGATCGTTCATGAAGGAAGTAATCACATCATCTTCTGATTCCATCTTCAACTAGAGGGCCTGCCCGATAGTAAGGACCAGTCTCACTTCTTCATCTTCGACTTCCATCATGGACACAACCTTCCTATTGTCTGCTAACTTTTTAGGTGCATTTGGTTCTGCAGGTGGGTATAGTACCAAATTCTTGATGTTATTCTTGTTAGAGATAACCATATTTCCTTAACAGCACCCTATATAAGCGTCTGCAATAGCCATCCATGGCCTACCCAAAATTAAGGGAGGACCACCCACTGAAGAATGTGTATGCAATACTAGGAAATCTACGAGGTAATGCCATGCATCTACTGAAATTTTCATGTCCTCCAACTTCCTTATAGGTTTAACTGTAGATCAATCTACCAATTCCAAAACTGTAGGTGTATGCTTCAAGTTTTGTAGGCCTAATGTATGCATGGTTTCAGTAGTGATGACATTGATGGTAGCGCCCAGGTCTACCAGCACATTTGGAATTTCTACCCCATTAATTTGTACTGTCAAAACCAGGTTCCTAGGATCTCCATATTTCACTGGTATTGATTTTCCCATCATGAAATCCGATAATTTTCCCATCACATGTATAGTGAGGGGGTATTTAGTTTTCTTCACAGGTTTCTTTGAGCAATATTCCCTAAGAGTTTTTGCATAAATTGGCACTTCCTTCATTGCTTGTAGCAAGGGGATTTTAACAAATAAAATTTTCAATTCTCCTAATAAATCAAATTCAACTTGTGGGCTTGGTTTAATCATAATCAACCTTTCTGGGTATGGTGGTTCAGGTTGATGTTGTTTTGCAGGAGGCATCTGTTTTTTAACAGTTTGTTTTGGCTCTCTACTAGTCAGTTGTGCCTCTCTTTCTTCATTATCAAGTTGTTCAATGATAACCAGAGGGGGTTGGGTATCAACTATTCGACCTGATCACAAATTCATTTCATACAGTTTTGCAGTAGAGATACTATATGAAGGCAGGTTGAGAACATCAGATTAATGGTCTCCTTTATTATTGGGATTAGGATTAGGCTGCATTGGAAGCTAAGGATGAACAAGTTGATTTCCAGGAGGCACATTGGAGCGTAATTAGAGTTGTTGCTATGGCATCTATTGAGGAAACTTCCCTAAATAGGGTCCTCGCCAAGTTGGAGCCCATGGTGAGCTCATACTGGCTTGAGGGTTCCATTGCTACCACAGTGGGTACTGGTATTGCGGCCACATAGGGGGACAAGGCATAGTTTGAGGATTCATGTTATAACTATTGGAATACTGAGATGGATCTGGGTACATTCCTTGATTTCCCATCGGTGGTCGAAGTTGCCACAGCTTCCTAGTGCCTGTTAGCACCCAATCTGAACCTCGGGCTGAAAAGAGCAAATCAGGGTAACAACTAAACCAAGCTCAGCCTTGTAGCTAGCCCTACAAGGACAGGAGAGGGCTCTCTCCATAGAATAGATATTCAATAAAATGGTAGTGAATTGATTTTAGGCTAGGTATATAAATGGGAAAAAGAGTTTTGATGAATAACTGGAATTTCAGGGATGTATGGAAAAAAAGGACAGTATGAACTGAGGAATTAAATCAGGATACAGGGTACTTCATGGGGCAAGATAGGCAGGAGATTTAGCAATCTAGGTTGAAATAAGATGGAGTGGAAGGACTGTTGAGAAAACTGAAAAGGGCATAATAAATGGATCATTTTCAAACAGAAGAAAATACACAGAGTATGAATGATTCCCCAAGGCAGAGCATATAAAATGGATTCTACCTTTCTAACTTGAAAACATTCAACTGGAAATGTCTATGAATGAATGTTGCAACATAACAATGTACATATGAAACACAAAGAAAAGACATATGCTAAATCTCATACCACATGAATCCCACAAATCAGAGCTGCATCACTTTATTAATTCCCTGCCAAATTGCACAACGGAGCACAAAGCTCACTACCACACTATTCCCCTACTTCTGAGTTTTCAGACCTCAGACTTTCAGCCCCTTTTACAAATAATTAGAATTTACAATAAATAGACAGATTTGCAGGAATACAAATCAATAGGAAGGGGAGAAATCACAACTGAAGATAGAAGGCCAAAAGCCAACGATCTCTTCGTAAAAGAAGAGCTGTGTTACATTCAGTCAGTGGGAAGGTGAAACGTTGTAATGTAGATCTTTTGAATTGTAACTAAAGATGTGACTGTCACAAATTTGGGTCCCGACCTCTGGCTGTCGCTTTGCTTTCCATTATTTCTTTTGAATAACTGACTTTTAATAAGATGTCGTTGCAATAAACAGGAATAGACTGAAATAATGCCTTACGTGAAGGGAAACAATGAATAGGAAGGAAGGGAGAGGAGGCGGGACCAGTATCTTAATCACAATCGGGATCGGGGAGCGGGAAAATATATGCGAAATAAAACTTTCGATGCGGTTGGATTAAACCATGGGAAGTCCTTTAATAAACGTAATAAACTGCAATTTGGGACGTATAAAGGGGAAAGGGCCTTCATATTATAATGGGGAGTAGGTGTTGTATGGTGGGCCCGGGGATAAAATCGCAATCGCAATATTGGAGTTTGTGATGGGAATTTTGCGATGATCGCACATCGCAAATGGGAATTTTGCGATGGGAAATTTTTGAATCTCTAAACTTGCGATCTTGCAATTTTGCGCTAAAGTGGTGGGGTTTATAATATGTAATGTAAACTTTATTATAAAGTTGAAGGGGATGGAAGAAGGGGAAGTGGTTAAAGGGGCGGGCACTTTGTAATATAGAACTTTTATTTTAAAGTTCTACGGGTCATGGAGGGGAAGTGGTTTGGGATCAGAGTTAATATGATAATGCAATTTATAATCGAAAAAGGGGGGGGGGGGGGGAAGGGGTTTTTTTAAAGGTATTTGAACATAAATTTAAAGGGGAAACATGGGAAATAGGTGGGGCTTAGGGAACAGAGGGCTTTTACTTCACTTAAGCACAAAATTCAATCCAGAAGCTAGTTTTGAGAGTGTAGTATACCGTTGGAAAGCTCTTTCCAGGCTCTTTCTGATGGATCTGCTTTGAAGATGATTTGGCGCTGAACATACTGCGAAAGACTTCTCTGAAGGCAGAGACATCCCTTTGTGGAGATAACAGCTTCTGAATTGTGGCTGAAAGGCAAAGTATCATGTCTTCACCTCAAAACATGGTTTTGAGGTGGAGCTTGCATCAAACCAAACAAATGATATCTTTGATCTTCCTGGTGCTATGACTTTGTATTTATTGACTTCCTCATGACTTTGCTAATCTTTATTTGACACTTGACTCATTAATTTGACCATGGCGAGACCTTAGAGGCTAATGAGACCCATCCTATGACCTACTAATATGATTTTGAGAATGAAAGTGACAAATGATTGAAGACCATAGGAAGGAAAATCAGCAAGTACCTCATGAGGGAAAACTAGTAACAACTTACTACCATCAATGAATCCATGACCTAATGGAATGGTGAAATTGATTATTGTGGGACTCCTAATATGCAAATGCAAAAGAGAAGTTTTGATCACTGATGGCAGTATGACTAGACTGATGCTAACATTGGCTCCAATGGGGATGGTAGCTCCTTGGAGGTGCCAAGAACACCGTAGACCAAGTAGCCTTATCCATTGGGCATGGAGTCAAAAATAATGAAAAAATGACACAATGCATACTGATACTGCCTCAATACTAAGACTGAAAAACTGAAATAAACCAAACCATACACATATCATTCAAGTTTTATAGCCTTCACCTTGGGCCCCGAACTTCAATGATTGTGTACTCATAACATGGTATATACAATGATGATGACATAGATCCTGATCCTTTGTTTTCAACAATGGTAGTGCTTCAAAAGCCTACCATTCACTGCTCCTCCAGGACAATTTTGGCCATCCATTTCTGAAAGCAAGAAGGCATTCTGTCCTCTGTAAGCTGAGATCCTGTATGGTCCTTTCCACAGATTGTCGAATTTACCATGCTTCCCTTTGTATTCATTTCTGGCATCCCATTTCAACACTATATCATCCAGCTGAAAATTTTCTGCCTTTGTCTTCCTGTCATAGATCTTTTTAATTTTCTCCTGCAACTGAATAACGTTCTATGACACCTCCTCTCTTGTTTGCTGAAGGTGGATCATTTGATTGATTCTTCGCTGATTGTCATTGTCCTCGCTGCTAACTTCTTGCAATAATTTCATAACTGGGACTGTAAAGGATGTAGGAAAGACATCGTCAGTACCATAAACCAGCTCAAATGGTGACATACCTATTGATCTTTTGCTGCTAACTCTGTCTGCCCACAGCGCGTTGATGAGCTTTCGGTGCCAATTTCTTTTGTTTTCCTCCAGCATTTTTTTAATTATATTCACCAATGTTTTGTTAGATGACTCAGCCAGGCCATTTCCTTGTGGATAATAAGCTGTCGAATGGCCCAGCGCGATGTTGTATTTATCACAAAATTCGATCATTTTCTTGGATCTGAACGCTGCTGCATTGTCTGTTACGATTTTACAGGGGCAGCCAAATCGAGATAGAATATTCAATTCCAAGAATTGAATGATTACCGCGTCTGTTGCATTCCTGGCTGGGACGGGCTCGATCCATTTAGTAAAGTAATTTGTCCCTGTCAAGATCCATCGGTGTTGTGCTGAGGACGCGGGATGAATCTCCCCTATAAAATCGAGCCCCCACTGCTGGAAGGGTGCGTTCACTGAAACTAGTTTCAAAGGAAGTGGAAGCAATTTCTTCTTCCCTTGGAAGATTTGGCATTCATGAAATTTCATCACTGTCTTATATAAATCCGAGAATAATGTGGGCCAATAATATCCTGCTCTCAATATCTTGTTAGCTGTAGTCTTCCAAAACAAGTGACCGCCATAGTCGCCTTTATGAAACTCGTGCATTACCTTCTGCGCTTCTTCCTCAATCAAACAATTGAGCAGAATGCCTCCCGGATCTTTCCAATACAGAGCACTGGCTAAAATGTAGTATTTTGTAGATCTTAGCTTCAGATATCTACCTTTACTCTTGGACATGCCCGTGGGAGGTGACAAATGCTGAAGGACATAGACGATGTCTGAATACCATGGGGACTGCTGAAAAATATCTGAAATAGGAACCATCAAACCTTCCTCTTCATCCTCTGCCACTGCTGTTTTGAGGTTTATATCTAAAGCACGCAGATTTGATTGGGCCATCAGTTTCACCAAGCCTTGGCCTTTGATCAGCTTCGTGGGTTTGATCTCCAGATCATACTCCAACATGGCTACTATCCACTTACCTCTTCGACCTTCTGGATCAGTTTGCATCAACACATCCTTCACTACTGTGTTAGGGACATATGCTATAGTATGTGAATGGAGAATATAGACCATGAAATATTTCAATGCCTTGATAAGAGCCAATGCCTATTTCTCGATAATATTATATCTCAACGCCGCATCTCTAATAATTCTACTGAAAATGGAAATTGGCTTTTCGATCTCGTCTCTCTTTTGCATTAAAACAGCAGCTAAAGTATGTTCCGATGCAAATGAAAATATGATGAAGTCTTGAGTGTAGTCAGGACTGATCAAAAATGGGGCATTGGACAAAGCAAACTTTACCAGATTGAATGATTTGATAGCCTCCTCGCTCCATTTAACAGTGCTTTCCTTCTTCAACATGTTAGTCATTTCCCTCAATTGTTCCACCAGATTGGGTATAAATCGACATAAAAAGTTCATTTTACCATTAAAGGCCTGAATCTCCTTCTTGTTTCGTTGCAGGTCTATGAGCTAAATTGCTTCTAATCTAGCTGGATCGATGCGAATACCATCTCTGGAGATGATATGCCCCAGTAGCTTGCCTTCATCCATGGCGAAGAGACACTTCTTGGGATTGAGGGAAATTCCAAATTTTCTACATCGTTGAAACACAACTTTCAAATGGTGTAGATGTTCATCATCTGATCTTGAAAACACTGTCAAATCATCCAGATAAATAACCAAAAAAACATCTTTTTCATTTTCAAAGGAAATTTCCATTGCACGTTGGAAGGTAGCTCCCGCATTCTTCAGTCCAAAAGGCATTTTGGCATACTGGAAGGTTCCCCAGGGTGTTGTGAAAGCAGTTTTATCTTGGTCTTTCTCATGCACCAAGATTTGGTTGTAGCCTGAGTAGCCATCAAGTAGTGACATCCTGGATGCTCCAACTACTCTCTACAGAATATGGTCCATTTTCGGAAGTGGATAATTATCCTTTAAGGAGGCCTTATTCAAGTTTCGAAAATCTATACACAACCTTATTTCTCCAGTCTTCTTGCGCACTGGGACCAAATTCAAAATCCAATCAGAAAATCTAATAGGAACTATGATTCCTGCTTTGTACAACCTGTTTACCTCCTTTTCAATTGATGGCAGCAGCTTTGGATTGATTCTTCTCAGCTTCTGTCTGAATGGCTTTTGATCTGGCTTGATAGGAATAGTATGCTAGATTATGTTTTTATCATACGCTTTCAAGTCTGAATAATCCCATGCAAATACATCAGAAAATTTGGAAAGAAACTTCACATACTTCTCCTTCACTGCAGGGGACAATGTCTTTGACAATTTGACAAACTTGGGCTGATTAGCTGTTCCAATATTCACATCTTCAACTCCTTTATCTGTGGGCACCAAGCTTGGCTTCTTTGCAACATCGTCTTGATCAAACAACTCCTCTAGAGGTATGAGACCTCTAGGAATTACGTTATCTTTCAGCTGCAACATGTCCATCTAGTTTGTTTCCAATTCTTGATCATCCACCACATACTCACCTTCTATGAGAGTGTCCTTGAATTTTCCATCACCCTGCAAAAATGAATTTATCTCATTGTCATCCCAAAATACTTGCCAATACCTTAAATTATCCGGAACAGCAGGCCTATGTTTGACATGGATTTTGAATTTGTTGCTGGAGTTCATCGGAATTTTTAGGTTACTTGCAGTAGTTGCAAGAGAATCAGCAATAAGATTCTGCATCCTGGGCACTGCTGTCAAAGTGTACTCTGGGAATGTCTTCAAAATGTCTAGAACTGCATTTCTGTATGCCCTCAGTCTTGGATGTTTAGCTTGGTATTCTCCTTTCACCTGCTTGATTATTAACTCAGAGTCACCATACACAGAAATCCTTCTTGCCTTCAACTTCTTCAAGATTTTGAGGCCTGCAATCAGAGCTTCATACTCTGCTTCATTGTTGGAGAAGTCAAAAGCCAACTTATAAGCACATACTCTGACATTACTCGGTACCTTCTCAGGTTGAAAAACAGGGCTCCTAATCCATATTCCAATGCCAGCTCCATCCTTACCAACAGCTCCATCAAAATCCATACTCCACAAGCCTTCTTCTTCTTCTTGAAGGTGCTGGAAATTTGTTTCTTTCTCTTCTTTGCCTTGGCTGATTTTTGGCTGTTCATTATCCATTTGCTGCTGGCAAGCAGGAGGCTCAGAAGTACTTGCTGCTTTGTCCTTTTCCTGTTTCAGGATTTCTCTGAAATTTTCTGAAATCTCAGGTATCTCCTCCACTTGTACCAGCTGAACATCCTCATCATTTAAACCACCATCTGAATATAAGACAAAAGACTCTAAATCTATGTGGACTGCATTGATGGGATGATTTACTAGCTTGTCTTTGCTAGTGATCATGTATTTCATTTTCTTTTCCCTATACAACTTTCTCAACTGGCCAAATACAGGGATTGTGGCATAGGAGAAATCAAGATGTATGGTACCCTTAAGTTTTTCACCCCAAGACCTGAATAGGAGCATTCCAAACCGTGGTGGGACATCAGCAACAACTACATCCATCAAGACATTTTTGGCTGGGATTTGATCTAAAGACACTACTAAATCTTTGATGAGACCAATGCAGTGGACCCTACTTGAATCAAAAGAATACAAATCATGGTACTTTCTAGTAACATCAAGGCCTAAATTCTCCATGACGGCTTTGGGCATTAAATTATGGGAGGCCCCGGAGTCCAACATGGCATTATGCAAGACAAACTCATGCAACCTAAGACTTAGGTAAAAGGGAGGCACTTCATTTTCTTTAGACTCTTGTGTGGCTGGACCAAATATTAGTTCAGGGTAGTCATCTTCCACATTAACCATATCAGAAAGAGGATCTATTTGCAAGACTTTAGATACCTGACTCTTATATACACTATTCTTTACCAACTCCGTCAAAGGCACAGACACTTTTAACTTGGAAATTTCACTTTCTAAATTAAAGGAGGGAGCATTTTCTACCTCTTTAGTAGGAGGGTCTTTCTTCTCTATTTGCTCTTTCGCTATGTTCTGCTGACTTTTCTCTTTTGCAATGTTCTCAGCTGTATTAGTAACTGCGGGTGCTTTGCTGGATGAAGGATTGGCCAGCTCTTTTCCTTTTTTCTGTGCTTCTTCCTTCATTTGGATTTCCTTTCTTTTTTGAATGGGGCTGATTGTGACGTTCCTGTTCCTCAGAGAGTACTGCCTTCGCTGGGATGATAAAGCGTTCATATATCCTCTCTGGTAGTCATCAGATTCTTCTTCTAACACCACGTCATTGGCCAAAATGAATTTTTCGTCCCCTTGAATGTCTGGAGTCGCCATTGTGTATTCTTCGTCTTCTGTGAGGAAAATGGGAGCGCCATCAGCTGTGAAAAAATGATTGGTTTCGAACAAAGGACCATAATCATCTGAGTCAATCCCTTGCACGTAGTTCTACTGTAGCGGTGTTTTAATCTGCTGCTATGGTGCTGCTTGGTCTTGCGCCCTTTGTTCTCTCTGTCTAATTCTGAATTGCGACTGCTGTTGTCCTCTAAAATTCGGATTTCTTAATTGGGTTTCAGGTCTGTCCAAAATCGTTAATCGATCAACCATATTTTCCATTGTACGAATTAGTGTGTCCATTTTTCTGTCTGAAGGGGAGGCCTCCTCTTTCACCACGACTTTCTTTTCAGTTCTAGCCCGAGCTCTTCTAGCCAGCAAATTAGCTTCAACGCTTATTGCTATCTTTTGCATCTCTTCAAGTGACGGTGGATCTCTTTCATGGAGCTGATATGCCATATTGGCATCAAAACCATCTGGAAACTTCCGCATAGCTGAATCCACGGGTGGTTTGAGGTTGGCCGGAATAGCATTGTATGCAGCATTGAATCTTAAACAATAGTCTTGCACCGTTTCACCCACATTTCTTTTCATATTCTCGTATTCAGAAAGAATTTGGTGTGGGTTCCTTTTCACCTCCCATCGCTCTAGGAACTGTGTGTGTAACTCTTGCAAAGTGTGAATAGAGCCTGCTGGTAAAGCTCTAAACCACTTTCTCACTTCACCTCCGAAGCTTTGAACAAACAACCTGGTAGCTACATTCTCTTCTTCCACTTCATGCAAGTCAAAAAATTCATTCATCTTGTCAACATGCTACTGGGCTGTAATACCCTGAGTGGCATCAAAGATAGCGATTTTACTGTGATAATCAGCAGGCATATCATTGAGAACCTGAGGTAAAACCAAGGGTGCATACCGGACATCCATAATTCTGGGAGGATTTACCACAACGTTTGTAGTGCTGGAATTTGAGGTAGGTGTTGATGGAGGAGATGAAAACTGGGAATTGATTGATGGGAATACTGATGAATCAAGAGGATGGAATGCTACGCCTGATGATTCTGAAGGCTCAGGAATATAAGTTGCAGTGACGGACTGAGGTGAATTCAAAATGTAATCATCAATGGAAGAATTTGCTCTCTGAACTTCGATATCTACAAGAAACTCCGGATCTAAAACCGTGTCTTCAAGCGCAGTTTCAGACTTATTTCTAAACAAAGAAAGCTCAAAATTCTCATCAAAAGAAATCTCTTCTATAAAAAACTACTCACTAGGCCAAGTATGGGACCTGAAAATAGGTGTAGGACTTAGCGATCCTTCTTGTCTTCTGACTATTCTTGGGATAAGATTCAGATTTTCAAACATAGGGGGAGGATTTGGATCAGGATTGGCCCTTGTATATCTTCTTGAAGCCAGTGTGGTCAAATTACTACTATACAATATTTATATCAGCCTAGAAAACTCTGAAATATCATCATCGAGACTTTACAAGAAAAATATTACTGGGGTGATAAATTTTCTATGCAAAAGTTCGTAATTGTTCCCCAGTATGGTCACCAGAGATGTTAGCACGCAATCTGAACCTCAGGCTGAAAAGGGAAAATCAGGGTAACAACTAAACCAAGCTCAGCCTTGTAGCTAGCCCTACAAGGACGGGAGAGGGCTCTCTCCGTAGAATAGATATTCAATAAAATGGTAGTGAACTGATTTTAGACTAGGTATATAAATGGGAAAAAGAGTTTTGATGAATAACTGAAATTTCAGGGATGTATGGAACAAAAGGACAATATGAACTGAGGAATTAAATCAGGATACAGGGTACTTCATGGGGCAAGATAGGCAGGATATTTAGTAATCTAGGTTGAAATAAGATGGAGTGGAAGGACTGTTGAGAAAGCTGAAAGGGACATAACAAATGGATCCTTTTCAAACAGAATAAAATACGCAGAGTATGAATGATTCCCCAAGGCAGAGCATATAAAATGGATTCTACCTTTCTAACTTGAAAACATTCAACTGGAAATGTCTATGAATGAATGTTGCAACATAACAATGTACATATGAAACACAAAGAAAAGACATATGCTAAAGCTCATACCACATGAATCCCACAAATCAAAGCTGCATCACTTTATTAATTCCCTGCCAAACTGCACAACGGAGCATAGAGCTCACTACCACACTATTCCCCTACTTCTGAGTTTTCAGACCTCAGACTTTCAGCCCCTTTTACAAATAATTAGAATTTACAATAAATAGACAGATTTGCAGGAATACAAATCGATGGGAAGGGGAGAAATTACAACTGAAGATAGAAGGCCAAAAGCCAACAGTCTCTTCGTAAAAGAAGAGCTGTGTTACATTCGGTCAGTGGGAAGGCGAAACGTTGTAATTTAGATCTTTTGAATTGTAACTGAAGATGTGACTGTCACAAATTTGGGTCTCGGCCTCTGGCTGTCACTTTGCTTTCCATTATTTCTTTTGAATAACTGACTTTTAATAAGATGTTGTTGCAGTAAACTAGAATAGACTGAAATAATGCCTTACGTGAAGGGAAACAATGAATAGGAAGGAAGGGAGAGGAGGTGGGACCAGCATCTTAATCGCAATCGGGATCGGGGAGCGGGAAAATATATGCGAAATAAAACTTTCGATGCGGTTGGATTAAACCATGGGAAGTCCTTTAATAAACGTAATAAAGTGCAATTTGGGACGTATAAAGGGGAAAGGGCCTTTATATTATAATGGGGAGTAGGTGTCGTATGGTGGGCCCATGGATAAAATCACAATCGCAATATTGGAGTTTGCGATGGGAATTTTGCGATGATCGCACATCGCAAATGGGAATTTTGCGATGTGAAATTTTTGAATCTCTAAACTTGCGATCTTGCGATTTTGCGATGATCGCACATCGCAAATGGAAATTTTGCGATGGGAAATTTTTGAATCTCTAAACTTGTGATCTTGCGATTTTGCACTAATGTGGTGGGGTTTATAATATGTAACGTAAACTTTATTATAAAGTTGAAGGGGATGGAAGAAGGGGAAGTGGTTAAAGGGGCAGGGACTTTGTAATATAGAACTTTTATTTTAAATTTCTACGGGTCATGGAGGGGAAGTGGTTTGGGATCAGAGTTAATATGATAATGCGATTTATAATCGAAAAAGGGGGGGGAAAGGGGTTTTTTTAAAGAGATTTGAACATAAAGTTAAAGGGGAAACATGGGAAATAGGTGGGGCTTAGGGAACATAGGGCTTTTACTTCACTTAAGCACAAAATTCAATCCAGAAGCCAGTTTTGAGAGTGTAGTATACCATTGGAAAGCTCTTTTCGGGCTCTTTCTGATGGATCTGCTTTGAATATTATTTGGTGCTGAACATACTACGGAAGACTTCTATGAAGGCAGAGACATCCCTTTGTGGAGATAACAACTTCTGAATTGTGGCTGAAAGGCAAAGTATCATGTCTTCACCTCAAAACATGGTTTTGAGGTGGAGCTTGCATCAAACCAAACAAATGATATCTTTGATCTTCCTGGTGCTATGACTTTGTATTTATTGACTTCCTCATGACTTCGCTGATCTTTATTTGACACTTGACTCATTAATTTGACCATGGCGAGACCTTAGAGGCTAATGAGACCCATCCTATGACCTACTAATATGATTTTGAGAATGAAAGTAACAAATGACTGAAGACCATAGGAAGGAAAATCAGAAAGTACCTCATGAGGGAAAACTGGTAACAACTTACTACCATCAATGAATCCATGACCTAACGGAATGGTGAAATTGATTATTATGGGACTCCTAATATGCAAATGCAAGAGTAGTTTTGATCACTGATGGCAGTATGACTAGACTGATGCTAACTGTGCCCATAAGTTACAATTGCTCTGTGTCCTCCCCTGCTCCTTGAAACACCGCTTTCAGGCCCGAAAAAGGAGGGCATGAGCTCGTTACATGATTTAGCTCACATATGTTACATTTTTCTATGGACTTTAATGGGCATTCCCTTTCTAGATTATTATTTTTGCACTTCAGGAAAAATATTGCTATAGTCCTATCCAGTTCCAGCTGCTTCTTCTTTACCTACAAAGTATCCATTTGTGTTGACATGGTATTGAGAATATCCATCCTTAAATTGTCTAGCAGGTTCCCGATTTCTGCTTTTTTAACACCCCCGCCGGATCCTTTTGCTGAAAGAATCCCTGATCTATTTCTTGCAAGCCCCCTCGAGCACTGGATACACAAGTCACAAATACCTTCAAGGGTTTCCTTAGAAATGTCTCCCTTTCCCACAATATTCAATCATTCCATTGAGTCCTCTCGAAAGGATCGAAGGAGAATAACCTTCAAGATTTCCTTATCCAAATCGGAATGACCTGACCTCTGCAAGAGGTATTTAAACCTCTCCACACAATCTTCCAAACTTTTGTCTTCTTTCTGTGTGAACTTGAAAAGCTCCTCCTTGACGTTGTGGGATTTGTAGTAATCCTAGTATTTTTCCAGAAAAGTTGTTTGCATATCATCCCATGTGGAAATGGATTTTCCCCCAAGTCCCATAAACCATCGCAGAGTCATCCCTTTTAGTGTAGAAGGGAAAATCTTTAACTTCTGGGCATCTGTCGTGTAATCGTAGCCCCAGCACACTATGTCGAACTCAAATAGAAATGTGTCGAGATCCTCTTAAACAAGCCCATAAAAGTTCGGTAGTGATTCTAATGGGATAGGCTTTGTAGGTGCACCAACTCCCAAATTCCCAGTGGGGAATTCGATAGTGGAGGTTGTGGGAGCCATAAATATTTTCCAATAATCACTGTGGATTTCAACAGGCTCTGTAGAGGATGGTTGGGGACTCTTGACTACTGGAATGCGAGTTACCTTAGTGGCACTTCCCCAGTCTCTTGGCAATACCAATACCTCCTCGTTTATTTTTCCTGTATCCTGATAGTTCAACCCCTCAACTACAACTTCCCTTCCCTTACTAGAGCAGTCTGACTCCATTGATGTTCTACTTGCACTTTCTTCCTCTGCTAATACCAGCACAAGGTCCTCTCAATCTAATCCACTGCTGATTACCTCTTCTACTGCTGGAGGACCCTGTTGTACCAAATCACCCAGGGATATTGTGGCCTGCATAGCTTGATCCATTGACTGCCCCTCGGACTTCACTCTCCTAGCCCCTGGCCTTGCAGCTGCATGGGAAGATTCTTTAGACTTTGCCTTTTCTATGATCTACTAAATATAAGTTTGTCTTCCCAAATTTGGTCTTCCCCTTTTTGGGGCTCTCACTCTTCCCCTCTTATTTGGTTCTTTGTTCATACAAAAATTGATATGATGGAGATTCTATGTATGAACCTACAATGCTAAAATCTTGGAGTAAGGTGTCAAAGGACCATTCCTTTCCTAAGATATAAGTGTTCCCAAAAATAAAGGAAATACAACAAAACAAAAAGCTAGGGTTTCAGGCCCAGAGCAGGGCGTTAAAGAACTCCTCCCTCCCTAGGGCAAGAACCAAAACAACACAATCCTCGGGAAGACCTAACACTCCCAGATCTGGAGAAAGGAATCAAAAGACTCCTCCCTCCCCAGGGAAAAGCTAAGAGTTCCCCCACAAAAAAAAAAAAAAAAACACACGACAACCCTGTTGGTCTCCCGTGTTTTGACAGTTTGGCCAATCAAAAGACAAGGCAACATCAGAACCAATCTTTAGAGTTCCAGGATCTAGTCCTCCTATTCTCAGAGAGGGATCTCTCAAATATTTATTTGCAAAGGTTTATCTTGTTTTCTTTGATTATGGATTTTAGACTAGTTATTTAAGTGCAGATGTTTGTTTGGTTGGGTTGAGTTGATACAGCAGAATATGAAAAGTCTAGGAAAGATAGACAGAAAGAGGAAATATCTGGTTCATTGGGAAATGGAGTCAAAATAAGGTCATGACAAACTCTTCAAGGGATATTGGATATCAAAGGGAAAATCTAGCTTGGCCATAGGATCCTTTGTTTTGGAATGAGATGGACATTAATGTTTTGGAAAGAGAAGCTTAATTCTCAACAAAGGGAACTTGAAAACATAACTTAACAATAAAGAGATATTTGATAGACAGGGCTAACCATAAATTCCACAAACATTCTTTAAGAAAATAATGACTTCAAGACAACTTTTAAAATGAAACCTAAGATTCGGGGAACTCCCTATTTCCTCAAAGATTTTATTTTAAAGGACTTAGAAAACATAAAATATTCACTGATAGCTGCATTCATAGAAGAGGGAACACCTAAATAACATCTATGCTTGCAACTATAAAGACCTTCAAAAAAAATGTTCAAGCAGGGGCAAAGGGTAAGATCAAAACTGACCTCTTTGATTAACTTAAGACAATGGTACTTCAAAGGGAGACTTCAATAACAGCTTTCAAGTGATGGCAGACAAGTAGGGAGAACCATAAATCATGTTGAAACCAACTATTTGAGCTATCAAGGAAATAAACAAGCATGAAGACTAAAGAGAAGGTTTAAAGCCTCTAAAATACTTCAGCAGAAGAAAACATAAAACAGTGAAGGGTGAACAGGTCTAAGGTGCTTCCAGGAGTCATTTCTTAACCTAAAACTTTCAGCCTACTGTAGTAAGAGATTATGAAACATAATGAAAACAGGAGAAAACATTAAACAGTTATAATACTTCACCAACAACCAAGCTCATGAATCCAGTGATAGAGCCTTCTCAGGAACAGGAATGCAACAACATCATCAAGACATCCACGACTTCAATTTGTTTTTCAACTTCAACAGACTTGTATATTTATTTCCGAGAGTTTCAATGTTACAACTTGTGATCAAATAGCAACCAGCAACCAACCCCCCACCACTCATCTCCGCTGTGGTATATATAGAAAGATGAGGAGGTGAGATCTGAAAAAGATCTCAATTACAATTAATACAGGATTTAAATGGCCCATTGGCCCTTGGGATGCTCAATGAAGAAACAGAAGAGGTGTTCACCGTATAAATTGATTTTCACTCATGATTTTAAGCTAAGTAGGAGTATTTGTTGACCTTTGAGGCACAGGTAGTCCGAAGTAACTCCGTAGATATTCTTTGCATTGAAGGCCCCGGCGGAAGTGACTTCTTTGGCTATGTCGAGGCAAAAATATGATCCTGATCAATAAATCCAACTCTTGATTGAATCCTTTGAGGCACAGGTGGCGCTGTGGTGGTTGAGGAATCAATTTGCCTCAGATATGGTGGTGGAGGCATTATGTCTGATAAACAATTTTAGGTTTTCCTTTAAGCTGTGTTTTAGGCTGGGAGATTAGGCTTCTGATGGTCGTCTTAGCCGTAATCCCTTCCAATCTGTCCATTAAACTCTCGCTCTGATCCATTTCTTCTTTCTGATACTCTTTTTCTGGGTTTGTTCGATGTTTTCTAGGTTTGACAGGGGCATGCTGCATCAACGGCTCATGAAACCTTGTTGACAACACAGTTCTATACCCTGTGGTCGATCTCCTTTGTTAAATCGAAAGAACGGGAGTCGTCACCCTCGTCCTTCGAATCTTCTTCAGACATGGCGAAAGAATTTTAAAACCTGCAAAATACAAACAAAATTATAAAATCCTGTGTTTATATGGGAAAATCTGCATCGGAGGGCGTGCGGGAGAACGGGTCAATCCAACTGTCGATCGCGCTGTGATCGACGGCCGAGAGAGATTTGGAAAGTCAGAGGCGGAGAAAGGTTGACTGGGCGACAGAATCGGGAAACTGAATGCAGACCGTTGATCTGCAGAGATCGACGACGGATATTGAATTTTGATTACGCTGGGGCCCAGCTAAAACACGTGCAGTTTGGTTAAAGGTCGGGCAGCTTGGATAGGCGATCATCGTTAGATGTGCGAGGCCTGATCGGACAACTATCGTTGATTCTGCTGGGCGGTCATGGCCCGACAGATAACGCGCGGGGGATTAACTTTATATGGCAGTTTTGAAAAAGTACAGAGGATGCGTGTCAAGAGGTGTGTGGAATCGCTGGGCCTCGGGCCAAAACAACCTTTCCCCGAAGAGTGGTGCGGAATAAACCGTGGTTTTGGAAAACAGCGCGGGCAATGGCGGGGTCCACAGGGCAAGTAGCGCTCCGCGCCGTCCGATCTGTGGATCAGATCGATGGTTGAGATAACTTCATAAATTATTTGGGCGGAAAACCTTAGAAATTAATAAAAACCCGTTTTTCATAGTTTACCAAGGTTTTTGGTGTTTTCGGGCTGAGGAATTTCTTTGGAAAGATAAGTGCCTGATGCTTAAAGTAGTTGGTTCTGGCGCTCAGTTATATGGACGGAGGGATGCTAGGAACTTGGCCCACGGGGGCTCAAGTCTAATGTATAGGAAATACGCATTTCCTATGGTTTTTTAATGGGTTTTTCAAGGGAAATGAAGGTTCCGATAAGGATAAGAAGGGGTCTTAGACCTTATGGAATGGATTCTGATGAGGGGGAACAGGGAGAAATATGAAATTGTGGGGATTTCATGGGAAATGGAGGAATAGAAGAGGAGGTTAGCTTTGAGGGGAAGGAAAGGAAAAAGGGGTTTAGCAGCAACACTTAGGCTTTAGGAATCAGCAGCATTTCTGAGTTCTGAATGGAAACAGTAGTGAATATTAACCAAGGATAGGAGATTATCAAAAGTCTTCAAGTATCAGCAATTTTAATCATGAAATTGTTTCTTGAAGGCTATCCAACATTATTTAGCCACCATCTGATATGACATAATTTTATGGGTGGCTAACAGTGGCTCCACTTGGGGATGGTGTCCTTTTGAAGGCATCAAGAACTGCAGACTTGTATTCTCTGGGAGGCTAATCAGTTGCCTCATCCATTGGGTTGTTTCTTCTGCTTTGAAAGATCTTTCTTTGCTTTGGAAACCAATTGTCAATCTTTGGAAAACAATGGAACTCTTATCAACAAACTTTCTACCTACCCAATCCTACTGATCTAACATTTTCTCTTCATCAAAGTGCACTTGGATTGGCAAACTCTCTTACAAAATTTTATTCTTTTGAAAGCATAAAAACTAATCTAACTCTACTCCTTATTTCTTCATGGATCCAGATTAAATAGTTGGATCCATATGATTCTCTACCCAATCTACTGTCTGCTGGGATTAAGCTGTCCAACAGACTTCCATTCTCTAAATTCTATAACATAAATTCAAAAACAGTGAAGTCAAGATTAAGCTTTTTAACTTGTTGTGATCTATGGCATAAAAACAAGCTGCACATAGATTATTATTTGCAGAAAATTAAAATAAAAAAGGAAGGTTTAAGATCTGAAAGTTTCTCATCATGGCCTTCTCTTTTCTTCACAGGTTTATTTTTGCTTTTGTTTGAGCTATCTCTTCTTTGATAACTGATTCAGATTTTGGGCAAATTAGAACCAATTCTTCTCTTTAATGACTCAGAAAATGAAACAGTTTTGATTCATCTCTCTTTGGAGACTTTGGTTCAGATTTTGAATTTGTTTGAACCTTTAATTTCTATCCTAATCTATCTACTGATAAGCCAAGATTAAACAGTTTGGCAAACCAGATCCACTACCCTATCAGCAGAAAATTTAAAACTAATTAGTCAAGATTAGGATGTTTGACTAACTAGAAGTTTGGTTATCAGGAGTGGCATTTAAGCTTGCACACTTTCAGATTTGTTTCTCTTTTTTGGCATGGGGATTTGCCTTTCTTATTTTCACAACCTGCCCTCTTTTCTTTTCTTTGTTTTTGTGTTTTTTATTTTTCATAACTTTGAATGCAATGGTTAGACTATGATATTTACAATGATAAAAACAAAAATGCTTTAAAACTTAGGATTCTTGGCAGAAGTAATGCTTGAGCAGCCTGCCATTGACAAGACCTCCATACAGGTCTTCTCATTTCATTTCTTTCAAGAAAAATGTATTATGACCCCTCTCAGCATGAATAATATATGGCCCTTTCCACAAGTTCTCAAACTTGCGATGTTTCCCCTTCTCTTCTCTCCTTGAATCCCATTTAAGAACAACACTTCCGATCTGGAAGTTGTTTGCCTTAGTCCTTTTATCAAATTTCTTCTTCATATTTTCTTGGACTAACTGTTTTCTTTCATAAACTTCTTCTCGGGTCTGCTGCAAATGAATTGTTTGGTTGATCCTCCTCTGCATATAATTTTCTTCAACCTGTACTTCTTGAAGGAGCTTCATGACTGGAACTCCTAATGAGGTAGGGAAGACTGCATCCATGCCATAAAATAACTGATAGGGGGACATATTTATTGATTTTTTTGTGGTTAGTCTATCAGCCCATAAGGCATGAACCAGTTTACTATGCCATGATTTTCTATTTTCTTCCAACAGATTTTTAATGATATTAATGAGACTCTTGTTGGAGTATTCAGCTAATCCATTCCCTTGGGGATAGTAAGCAGTGGAATGGCCCAAGGTTATATGGTATTTGTGACAGAAATCAACCATATTTTTAGATTTGAAAGCAGTAGCATTTTCTGTTATGATTTTTCTGGGACAACCAAATCTGGATAGGATATGGGTTTCAAGAAACTTGATAATGACAGAGTCATTAGCATTCCTAGTAGGTATAGCTTCTATCCATTTGGTGAAGAAGTCAGTGGTTGTGAGGATCCACTTATGTTGAGCTGAGGAGGATGGATGAATTTCTCCAATGAAGTCTAGCCCCCATTGTTGAAAAGGTGCCTCAACTCTGATAGGATGTAGGGGTAAGGGAAGGAGCTTTCTTTTGCCATCAAATATTTGACACTTATGGCAAGACATGACCAGCTTCTGAGTGTCTGGAAAAAGGGTAGGCCAATAGTAACTTGATCTGAGAATTTTGTTCGCCATGGCCTTCCAGTAGAGGTGCCCTCCACATTCACCATCATGTAATTCATGCATGATTTTTCCTGCATCATCTTCAAGTAAACATTTGAGCAAAATTCCAACAGCATTTTTCCAATATAATACTCCATTTAATATGAAAAAACTCAAAGCCTTTTGTTTCAAGAATCTAGCCTTATTTTTAGATAAAGAAGGAGGGGTATTTAAATATAAAAGCACATAAACAATATCAGCATACCAAGGAGAGTTTAGAAATTTGTCTTCAGTAAAAGGAGCATCAGACTCTTCTATTTCTTCCAACACATCTACCATGTTCATGTCTAGTGCTTGGAAGTTAGACTCAGCCATAAGTTTTGCTAATCCTTGCCCTTTAACTAGTTTGGTGGGCCTGATTTCTAAGTCATATTCAAGAATAGTTGCAATCCATTTTCCCCTTTTACCATCAGGGTCCTGACTTAGAATATCCTTGACAACAGTATGTGGAACAAAAGCAATTATGTGAGAGTGTAAGATGTAGACCCTAAAGTCTTTTAATGCTTTCACTAATGCTAAGGCTTGTTTCTCCATGATATTATAATTGAGAGGAGCGTCTCTTAAGGCCCTAATAAAGAAGGATATTGGTTGTTCCTGCCCCAAATCATTCTTTTGAAGTAGAACTGCAGCTATTGTATGCTCAGATGCAAAAGAAAAGATGTAAAAATCTTTGGTAAAATCTGGACTAATCAGGACTCGTGTTTGAGTAAGAGCTTGCTTGACCAGTTCGAATGATTGTTTAGTTGGTAAAGTCCATTTCACACCCACATATTTCTTGAGCATGTTTGTAATGTTTTTTAATAGCTCAGCAAGGTTGGGAATAAACCTTCTCAAAAAATTAATCTTTCCAATGAAAGATTGCAATTCTTTGAGGCTTCTAGGATGGCTGATTTGCAATATGCCATCTATCCTTGTAGGGTCTATTTTGATTCCCTCTTCTGAAATTATGTGACCAAGGAGTTTCCCTTCTTGGAGTCCAAAGAGGGTCTTCTTGGGATTTAGTGACAAGCCAAATTTCCTACATTTCTTGAAAACCTTCCTTAGGTGAATCAAATGGTCTTCATCAGTTTTTGAGAAAACAGTTATGTCATCAAGGTAAATAATTATAAAATAGCCAATATATTCAGAGAAGGCTATGTCCATGGCCCTTTGGAAAGTGGCCCCTGCATTCATTAATCCGAAAGGCATTTTGACATACATAAAGGTGCCCCAAGGTGTGGTAAAAGCAGTTTTGATTTGGTCACTTGGGAACACTAACACCTGATTGTAACCCGAGAAACCATCTAAAAGGGATATTCTTCTTGACCCAACTACTCTTTGAAGTATATGGTCCATTTTGGGCAAGAGGTAGTTGTCCTTTAAAGAGGCTCTGTTTAAATTTCTGAAGTCAATACAGAGCCTGATTTCCCCGGCTTTATTTCTAACATAAACTAAGTTTGATACCCATTCAGAAAATCTAATGGGTACTATGATCCCAGCATTATACATTTTCTCAATTTCTGCCTTAACCAAAGGTAGTAAAAGAGGATTTATTCTCCTTAGTTTTTTCTTGAAAGGCTTTTGATTTTCCTTCAAGGGGATTTTATGCTGGATGATGCTGGTATCATATGATTTCAAGTCTTTGTATTCCCAAGCAAACACATCTTTAAACTCTTTGAAAAGCTCTATGTATTGCAATTTTATGTGGGTTGGGAGGGTGCTGGATAGCTTGATCATCTTGGGTTCTGCTAGATAGCCTATGTTATGTTCTTCTACATTTGTTTCCACAGGCTCCATTCTGGGTTCTTTAGCTACATCGTTGAGATCAAACAGGTGTTCTAAAGGTGTGAGACCTCTTGGGATCTTATCATTTTTGCATTGTAAGACTTCCAAGTCTTCTTGGTATTCATTGTTCACTACCTCTACTTCAAATGGATTTTCGCAATGATTTATATTATTAGGATACGTCATTTCAACCTTTGGGATTTGTTCAATATAAAAACAATTTTCTTCATGGCTAGTTTCTGGTGTTGGTATGCTGAAATAATTTTTTGATTTCAAGAAATCATCTATGTGTTTTTCAGATTCAAACACCTGCCAGTGATCTTCCTTATCAGGCACAGCAGGTCTGTGTTTCACCTTTATACTGAGTTGTTCATTTATTTCAGGTACTTGGCAATTACTGGCCATGAAGGCAAGTTCATTTGCTAGATGATTCAGTGCTCTAGGAATGAAAATGAGTTCATATTTTTTGAAAGTTTTTAGTAGGTCCAGGGCAGCATTTCGATATTCCCTAAGCCTTGGATTCTTGGCTGAGTATTCTCCTTTGATTTTTTTGATGATAAGTTCAGAATCTCCTGAGATATATATCCTTTGGGCTTTTAACTGTTTGAGCAATTGTAAACCTAGGAGGAGGGCTTTGTACTCAGCGATGTTGTTAGTGCACGGGAAATCTAATTTGTATGAAAAAATATGATTTGTGTTCTGAATCCAGACACCTGCCCCTGCACTAGTTTTATTGTAGGATCCATCGAAATTTACTGTCCAGAGTATGTTTGACTCATTTTCACTTTCTTGTTGATGTTGATTGTCAATATTTTGAAGTTGATTCGAGGTAGGATTGGATTGTTCTGGTGAATTGATTGGGTCCATGTTTTCTTTACCTTGTTGGGTAATTTCATCTTCGTTACACAAGATAAAGGAGTCTAAACTTGATTGAATAGAATAGATTGGAGTGTTGGTTGGTTTGTCCATGTTACTCACCATGTACTTCATGTGGGATTCTCTGTATAGTCTTATGTTTTGGTTAAAAATAGGGATGGTGGCATAAGACATATCCATTTGAAGGCTTCCCTGAAGTTTGGCTCCCCATGAAATTGATAAGAGCATGCCATACTTAGGGGGAATGTCAGCTACAGCTACATCCATTACTAGATTCTTGGCGGGGATCTAACCTAAGTTAACACATAAATCTTTGATTAAACCCAAACATTTGACTCTACTTGAGTCAAAAGAATACAAATCTTTATATGGTTTAGTAATCTCTAAGCCTAGACTTTTCATTACTACTTTGATCATTAGATTGTGTGAAGCTCCAAAATCTAACATGGCGTTGTGTAGAATTTTATCGTGTATGTTCAAACTAACATAGAAGGGAGGGACTGGTCCTTCTTGATATTTTCCTTCAACCTCTGGGCCAAACAACAACTCAGGTTTGTCATCTGTCAAGTTTAAGGTGTCAGTATCACTTCCTAAGTTTAAAGCTTTCAAAACTTGGTTTTTGTACACTTCTTGGGTTACTAGTTCAGCTAGGGGGGTGGTAATTTTTATCTTAGCAATCTCTCCCTCAAGGCTAGAAGGAATAATTGAATTGTTAATATTTACATCTGTTTTTTCAATTGAATTCTTTTCAGCAGCTTTGATTTGTTGAACCTTGCTTGAACTAGTGATAGGAATAGTTTTACTAGGACCACTAGCTGAAGTGCTAAGGGTGCTTTGTTCAACATTTGGCTGGATTCCCTTGTCTTTATTTAAATCTGGTTTTTTGGCCGAAATGTTGGTTTTTTCTGCTGTCTTCTTGGGCTGGTTTTCTGCATTTTTCTTGACAGCAGTGCTAGCATTCTTATCTTTTGGATTTTCTACACTTCCCTTGCTCCTAAGATTATACTGTTTGTGTACCTCCATGATTTCATTTTCAAAACCCAATCTATAGTCCTCAGAATCTTCATAGGTGTTCGTATTCTGATCATTAGAGAAGAAACCTTGTTCTTCCTCAGTGAGGAAAACATCATCGTCACTATCTGATCCAACCAAGTTTACATGTGATTCTTCCAACCTTTCCAACTCCCTGTCTTCCTCATATATATCTACATAGTTCTGTTGAAAGGGAGGTCTAATTTGTTGGTCACTTTATTTTTTCTTATCTTGATTGTTATCTCTTCTATAATTCTGATTTCTATTTCTGTTTTGATTGTTTTGAAGTGCAGTCTGGTTTTGATTTGCTTGTGCTTTCTTAATTATGTTCATCTCTTTCATCATGTATTCCAACATTATCTCCATTTTTGAGCTTGAAGTAGAGGGAGGGGATTCCTCTTTGAAAGATACTCTCTTTTCAGTTTTCATTCTTGCTCTCTTTTCTATTAAGTTGACTTCCACAGAAAGAGCACCCCTTTCAATATCTTCAAGAGTTGCAAAATCTCTTTCTCTTAGTGAATAAGTCATGTCAGAGTCAAATCCTTCAGGAAACTTGTTTAAGGCTGAGCCTTGTGGAGGTTTTAGTTCTTGGGAAAGTGCATTATATACACTTTTAAATCTAGTACAATATGCTTGTACACTTTCCCCGGGATTCCTATGGAGATTGTTGTAATCAGCAAGGACTTGGAGAGGATTCTTCTTTACTTCCCATTTGTTTAGGAATGTTTGATGGAAGGCTTGGAGATCGTTAATACTACGGGGGGCTAAACCTTTAAACCATTTTCTTACTTCTCCCCCTAAGCTCTGATCAAATAATCTAAGTTTGACATAATCATCATCAATTTCATTTCGGTCAAAATAGTCATTCATCTTATCCACATGTTGTGATGCAGTTGTAGCATTATTAGCATCATATAATGGAATTTTGGACTGATAGTCCTGTGGAAGATTGACTAGTGGTACAGTAAGGGCTAAGGGAGCATACCATGCTGCCATGATATGTGGTGGGGGTGGATTAACAAGTGGTGGATTGACAAGAGGGAAAGGGGGCTGAGGTGTGGTGGTTTGAACAGTGGATGTAGGATGAGTAGTAGTGGATGGAATAGGAGTAGACTGCTGAGCTGATCTTGGATGAGAGACACCTAGGATGTGAAGAAAATGTAAATCAAGAGGTGTTGTTTCTCTGCTATAAAGATGTTCACTTGTTTCAGGAGATGATAGTGAAAACTCAGAATCTAGTTGTTCTAACTCACTAAATGACCTAGTCCTAAATGGATTAACCAAGTCAGCTTGTGAGTGTTGTAGAGCTGAAAGTTTTTCAAGAACTGATTTAGCTCTTGGGGGTGATCTGAAAATAGTTGATAATTTAATCTTAGGAGACTTCCAAAGGATACTTTCTGGGTCATCACCTATCTCAGGTGGATTGGGGTCAGGATGGGCTCTAGTGTAGATACTTCTAGAAGCCACTATGGTGTGTTTTTAGATCCAAAATAACAAGAAAAGTTCAACCAAGTATGACAATCTTTGAGAGGCTAACTGATCTGTTTACACAAATTTTGATCCTACAGTCCTCTAACTGGATTTGGAAAATGTCATAATGGTAAGGGTTCTTTCCAATGGAGTCTTAAGGTCTGCTCAAGATTGTGGAGTTGCCAGGTGGAAATTTTAGAGTGTTTTCAAAGAGGTACACTGTCCACCACAGTGCTTGTGAAACATCCTTTTTTAAGGATATCCCGAAACACAAAAAACTCTAACCAGAGATTGACTGGGAGGGCATTCACCAGATATATCACCTCTAAAAGAGGATGAGATCCAGAGGCTATCTGGCCCTTTCCAGACTCTGTCTAAGAGTACAAGGTAAAACACATCAAAGGTAAGTGATATGTGGGAATGAGTGTTTCACTATAAAGTGGAAGTTTTTAGCTCGTGAGGAGGTAAGAGGTTCTATGGTCCACTACCATGTTTATTATGAAGCCAAACTTGAAATATATTTTGGGTTTTTCTGAGTTTATTTTGGTTTTATAGGTTAAGAGAGTGTTCTAAGTCTGATTTTGCACTTAGCTAAGGTGTTCAAACAAACAGAGTTTCTCTTATGGCTTGGTAACTGGTTCCTTCAAGGTTTGATAAGGATTAAAAGGAATCCTAAGGGTTACTTAGTTTGTTACTGATTCAATCAAGTCCTATCATGATTGCCATTATGTTAGGCAGTGCTTGAAGAAAGTTACTTATGTTATACTGGACCTAAAGGTTTTAAGAAAGGTTTTGAAACCTCTAATTCTTAGTAGGGTCCCATCGTGATCTCCATTATGTTGGTGTGAGCGGTGGGATAAATCCAGAATGTGTTCTTTATCAAGTTAAGGGCCTAAAGAGATTTAAGAGATGTTTTCAATTCACCGTATTACTCAGTAAGGTCCCACCATGATCGCCATTATGTTGGTCTCCCGTGTTTTGACAGTTTGGCCAATCAAAAGACAAGGCAACCTCAGAACCAATATTTAGAGTTCCAGGATCTAGTCCTCCTGTTCTCAGAGAGGGATCTCTCAAATATTTGTTTGCAAAGGTTTATCTTGTTTGCTTTGATTATGGATTTTAGACTAGTTATTTAAGTGCAGATGTTTGTTTGTTTGGGTTGAGTTGATACAACAGAATATGAAAAGTCTAGGAAATATAGACAGAAAGAGGAAATATCTGGTTCATTGGGCAATGGAGTCAAAATAAGGTCATGACAAACTCTTCAAGGGATATGGGATATCAAAGCAAAAATCTAACTTGGCCACAGGATCCTTTGTTTTGGAATGAGATGGACATTAATGTTTTGGAAAGAGAAGCTTAATTCTCAACAAAGGGAACTTGAAAACATAACTTAAAAATAAAGAGATATTTGATAGACAGGGCTAACCATAAATTCCACAAACATTCTTTAAGCAAATAATGACTTCAAGACAACTTTTAAAATGAAATCTAAGATTCGGGGAACTCCCTATTTCCTCAAAGATTTTATTTTAAAGGACTTAGAAAACATAAAAGATTCACTGATAGCTGCATTCATAGAAGAGGGAACACCTAAATAACATCAATGCTTGCAACTATAAAGACCTTCAAAACAACTATTCAAGCAGGGGCAAAGGGTAAGATCAAAACCGACCTCTTTGATTAACTTAAGACAATGGTACTTCAAAGGGAGACTTCAATAATAGCTTTCAAGTGATAGCAGACAAGCAGGGAGAACCATAAATCATGTTGAAACCAACTATTTGAGCTATCAAGGAAATAAACAAGCATGAAGACTAAAGATAAGGTTTAAAGCCTCTAAAATACTTCAGCAGAAGAAAACATAAAACAGTGAAGGGTGAACAGGTCTAAGGTGCTTCCAGGAGTCATTTCTTAGCCTAAAAATTTCAGCCTACTGTAGTAAGAGATTATGAAACATAATGAAAATAGGAGAAAACATTAAATAGTTAGAATACTTCACCAACAACCAAGCTCATGAATCCAGTGATAGAGCCTTCTCAGGAACAGGGATGCAACAACATCATCAAGACATCCAAGACTTCAATTTGTTTTTCAACTTCAACAGACTTGTATATTTATTTCCGAGAGTTTCAATGTTACAACTTGTGATCAAACAACAACCAACCAACCCTTCACTTATCTTTGTTGTGGTATATATAGAAATATGAGGAGGTGAGATCTGAAAAAGATCTCAATTACAATTAATATAGGATTTAAATGGCCCATTGGCCCTTGGGATGCTCAATGAAGAAACAGAAGAGGTGTTCACCATATTAATTGATTTGCACTCATGATTTTAAGCTGGGTAGGGGTATCTGTTGACCTTTGAGGCACAGGTAGTCCGAAGTAACTCTGTAGATATTCTTTGCATTGAATGCCCTGGTGGAAGTGACTTCTTTGGCTGTGTCGAGGCAAAAATATGATCCTAATCAATAAATTCAGCTCCTGATTGAATTCGTTGAGGCACAGGTGGCGCTATGGTGGTTGAGGAATCAATTTGCCTCAGATATGGCGGTGGAGGCATTATGTCTGATAAACACTTTTAGGTTTTCCTTTTAAGCTGTGTTTTAGGTTAGGAGATTAGGCTTCTGATGGCCGTCTTAGCCATAATCGCTTACAATCTGTCCATTAAACTCCCGCTCTGATCCATTTCTGCTTTTTGATACTCTTTTTCTATGTTTGTTCGATGTTTTCTAGGTTTGACAGGGGCATGCTATGTCAACGGCTCATGAAACCTTGTTGAAAACACAGTTATATACCCTGTGGTCAATCTCCTTTGTTAAATTGAAAGAACGGGAGTCGTCACCCTCGTCCTTCGAATCTTCTTCAGACATGGCGAAAGAATTTTAAAACCTGCAAAATACAAACAAAATTATAAAATCCTGCGTTTATATTGGAAAATCTGCATCAGAGGGCGTGCAGGAGAAAGGGTCAATCGGAACCGTCGATCGCGCTGTGATCGACGGCCAGGAGAGATTTGGAAAGTCATAGGCGGAGAAAGGTTGACTGGGCGGCAGAATCGGGCAACTGAATGCAGACCGTTGATCTGCAGAGATCGACGGCGGATATTGACTTTTGATTACGCCGAGGCCCAGCTAAAACACACGCAGTTTGGTTAAAGGTCGGGCAGCTTGGATAGGCGATCATCGTTAGATGTGCAGGGCCTGATTGGACGACTATCGTTGATTCCGCTGGGCGGTCATGGCCCGACGGATAACGCGCGGGGGATTAACTTTATGCGGCGGTTTTGAAAAAGTACAGAGGACGCGTGTCAAGAGGTGTGTGGAATCCCTGGGCCTCAGGCCAAAACAACCTTTGCCCGAAGAGTGGTGCGGAATAAACTGTGGTTTTGGAAAACAGCGCGGGGAATGATGGGGTCCACAGGGCAAGTAGCACTCCGCGCCGTCCGATCTGTGGAGCAGATCGATGGTCGAGATAACTTCATAAATTATATGGGTGGAAAACCTTAGAAATTAATAAAAAACCGATTTTCATAGTTTACCAAGGTTTTTGGTGTTTTCGGGCGGAGGAATTTCTTTGGAAAGATAAGCGCCTGATGCTTAAAGCAGTTAGTTCTGGCGCTCATTTATATGGACGGAGGGATGCTAGGAACTTGGCCCGCGGGGGCTCAAGTCTAATGTATAGGAAATATGCATTTCCTATGGTTTTTTATTGCGTTTTTCAAGGGAAATGAAGGTTTCGATAAGGCTAAGAATGGGTCTTAGACCTTATGGAATGGATTCTGATGAGGGGGAACATGGAGAAATATGAAATTGTGGGGTTTTCATGGGAAACGGAGGAATAGAAGAGGAGGTTAGCTTTGAGGGGAAGGAAAGGAAAAAGGGGTTTAGCAGCAGCACTTAGGCTTTAGGAATGAGCAAGATTTCTGAGTTCTGAATGGAAACAGTAGCGAATATTTAACCAAGGATAGGATATTTATCAAAAGTCTTCAAGTATCAGCAATTTTAATCATGAAATTGTTTCTTGGAGGCTATCCAACATTATTTAGCCACCATCTGATATGACAGAATTTTATGGGTGGCTAACAAACCCAAAGAAGAATTAATTCCACTCAGGGGTTGGAGCAGGGCGTCAGAAGACTCCTCCCTCCCTAGGACGAGAAAATGGCCCTAAATCAAAAGAAGAAACAAAAATCAAAACCTATGCTCAGGACCTGAATCAAAGTGAGGAAGCTCGATCTCTCCTCAGAACGAGAGATTGACCCTTAGGTTGGTTCAAATCGTCGCTCACACCTTGTTAGCCTCCCCGGCAATGGCGCCAAAATGTTGGTGTCTAGGTGAGGATGATTTATCCACCCTAATCCAACATTAATTTTATCAATCCGAGAGTGTATCCTTTCAAGGAAATGTGCAAGGTATATGCAGGAACAAACGCACAATCTATTCAACCAAGGGTTTTATACTTAAGATTCAACACATTGCCGTAGTATAAAATCAAATTCTAAACTCAAAGCAATCTGAACAGTAATAAATAACGGAAATATTCATAACAAAGAAATACTCACACACATGCAGATGCAGCACATGATCAGAAGAGCGAGCCCAACTCTCTGATCAGGGGTTGCGTTAGTCATGGAACACTTGAAAACAGAAGAACCAAAGGTATTTTATTAAATTGTAAAAATGTGATTACAATATTCCCTTTTGGAACCCCCGATTACAGGAACAATGTCCATTTTATACACAGCGTGAGAAAATAACAGATTCCCCTAGAATGTAGCAATCGCGCATTCAGAAATACACAGCAGTTGGAATAGAACAAACAGCAGCTGTCCAGAATAAAACAAGGGCCAAGAATAGACCCCGAGAATCATAAACCCAGCTGCATAATCTCCCATTAGCTTACCGTTATCAGATCTGTTGCAAAATCGCTGAAGCGAGAGTTCCTGTTCTCCAAACTGCAATCGAGCACATGTCTTATTGTTGCAAACAGGTAAGGCTTCGTGACTTTACTTCATTAATTAAAATATTCCAATTAGACAAGATAGGGGTATTTACCTCATACGTTTAACATAGCAAGTGTAGGTAATCAAACACAGAAGGGATCAAAAAGGATAATAGAAAAACTCAGAAAGATAGCCAGATTTGGTGCCCAACAAAGTGTTCAAATTATGCATTCATTGCAGCCCTACACTCATGACACTGACTAGCTTCTTTATAGTTTATGGGCTCTATAACATTTAAAATTTTTGATATTAAATCATGAAATTTCAATCTGGCTAATAGTTGAGAGTGCCTACGTGATATTCTCAGTAAATGACTCGCATCAAATCTTTCTCGTTTAGAACTTTGTGGGCTTGACTTACTGACTACATCACCTACCTCTTCTTTTTTATGTTGTTGTTGTTGTTGTTGTTGATTGTCCTCACTGCTTTCTTCCATCAACAATCAAATGTGTCATTTTTCGTGACTGTTTTCCTTATTTCCTTCCTCAACCTGCTTATGAAATATGACATCCCGACTTGTAAAGAATTTATGAGTCAAAGGATTAAACATCTTATAAGCTTTAAAATGAGTGCAATATCCTACAAAGATCCATTTCATGGCCTTACGATCTAACTTATTCCTATCTTCCTTGGGTATATGGGCGAAGGATTTTGACCAAAAACTCTTAAAATATTCACTATTGACTTATATCCATAAAGTGCTTCAAAAGGAGTTTCAAAATTAATACATTTAGTTGGACTCCTATTTTTTAAGCAAATTACATTGTTGAATGCTTCAGCCCAAAATCCATTGGATAGGCCCTTACCTTGAGGCATACTTCGTGCACAATCTGCCAGGGTTCTATTCTTTCGTTTTGAAACTCCATTTTGTTGCGGAGTGTGAGGCACTATGAATTATTGAATAATCCCATGATCTCTACAAAATTTCATGAACTCTCCCAACTTGTATTTTTCCCCTTGATCAGAGCAAAGAATATTTATGAATTTCCTTGTCTGCTTCTCCACCATATTCTTAAATTATTTAAAGCATTGAAATGTCTCGCTCTTCTTTCTAATAAAGCATATCCAAGAGAATATAGTGCAATCATTTGTAAAAAGTAAAAAATAATATGCACCACTTAGCGACCTAGTCTGCATAGGTCTTCATATATCTGTATGCGCAACTTCTAGAATATATTTTTTCTTCCTAGAAACATTCAAAAGAAACTCTTCCCTACATATTTTCTCTAATGCACATCAATCACAATCTAAATGAACATTATGAAAAGAAGGAAGTCCATCAAGCATACCTTTCCTTTGAAGTAGCATGAAATCCTGTAGGTTAAGATGACCGAATCTCTGATGCCAAAGATTCTCGGCTACCAATATTGTTGAAACTAGAGCTTGGTGTGGGATGCTCTTGACATTCAATCTATATAGGCTTCCCACATGCACTCCTAATGGAACTGGTTCCTCCTTGTTGTCCTTTATGACACAATATGCTTTCAAGAATTCAACTTGAAGGTCTTGATCTATTATCATTGACACGAAGATTAAGTTCTTCTTGATCACAAGTACATACATAATTTTTTTAATATGTCTGATATCACTTCCACGCATCATCATCAGAATATGACTGTACCCCTTAATCTCATAACCTCTGTCATGACCTAGATAAATTTAAACTCCACAAGTATTTTCTTTAAAAAACTCAAACCAACTTATATTACATGTCATGTGTGAAGATGTGCCTCAATCAACGTACCATATTTCGGCCTCATCCTCTTCAGAAGATGAAAGAGCACAACCAGCTACAAATAGTCGATAATCATGACTGTGACCTTCATCAGAAAAGTGTCCTATGTGCTTTCTCTATTTATTTCTCACCTCATGTGTCTGTCTCTTAAAATAAAACTTAGCTTGATGACCAATTTTCCCACACTAGAAACATTTAATGCTATAAAAGTTACTAGTGTTACTTAGAGACATACTTTTAAATGGTCTCTTCTGAAATCCACCACCACCTTTCTATTGTTGTGGTTGTCTCCTTTATATAGATTCTTTTTTGCCCTCAGAGC
This sequence comes from Pinus albicaulis, assembly GCA_034641835.2. Classification (NCBI taxonomy): domain Eukaryota; kingdom Viridiplantae; phylum Streptophyta; class Pinopsida; order Pinales; family Pinaceae; genus Pinus; species Pinus albicaulis. Next base: position 394,427,585 of record CM076571.1, read on the forward strand.
AATATTAGCACTCTCTCGTCTCGAATTTTGTTGCCGCTCTTCTTCCTGTAACATGATTCCTGTCAAATCTTCGAATGCGAGGTATTTACACGATGAAGAAAAGCTTGTCAAGAACATCTAGTATTCATCCGTCCTCCCATTTAAAGTAATTGTGACAAGATTGGAGTGAGACACCTTCTCCCCAATGTCACCCAATTTGTCCTTCAGGTCCTTGACCCTTGTAATGAATCGAGCAGCAGATTCATTCTCCTCCATCCTCATGGAAAACAACTTACCTTTGAGTGACAAGATGTGATTGGTGTTCTGTGTCTGGTGTAGATTCTTGAGTGTGGTCGAGATCTCATTGGAAAATTTACCATCTCTAATATGTGGGATAATATTGTCTTCAATAGACATCTTCAATAAAATGTTCACCTTATTCTCCATTTTATCCCAGTCTTTTATGAGTGCAACCACACTTGTTGCATTGTTCGGCTTCTGCTCATCACCACTATGATCGACCATATGTAAATCTTTATTCAATTTTTGCATCCTATAAAAAGAGAATTACATACAATCTAAGTCCTCTCTACTAATCCATGATTAAAATACATCATCAGTGATACTTTGAATTTAATTCGATTCCTCCGTAATTAAAATACATATAATTTATATTGGTAATTTGAATTTAATTTAGCGTGTGGGACTTGGCCTATTGGTCAATAGATCTTCTATTAAGGAGGCGTTCATGTTGTTAAGCGTTCGTCACAAGTTCAATTCCTTCAATTCTTTGACAATACCTCCATCATTACCGATTCCTCCAGACACAAAAAAAAATGAATTTAATTTAATTACTCCATGATTAAAATACATTTATACCAGTAATATAACTTGGATTTAATTTGATTCCTCACTGATTAAAATACATCTATGTGGTAATATAATTTGAATTTAAATTGATTTTTCTGTGATTAAAATACATCTATACTAGTAATATAATTTGAATTTAATCTGATTCCTCCCTCCGTGATTAATATACATATATAGTGCTAATATAATTTGAATTTAATTTGATTCCTCGGTGATTAAAATACATCTATACTGGTCATTTGAATTAAATTTGATTCCTCAATCCTGAACGGTGGTGATCGGCTAAAGAGCGCTGCCATCGCTTAGAACCATGGTGACCACCTAAGCCGCGTTGACATCGGTCAGAAAGTGTTGCAGGAGAGTCTTAACAACTGGCCCATACTCATCCACACTGTTGCTTTTAAGAAAATCTCCGAACACTTGGAGCACCTCCTCTCTTTTGCGATTCCCTCCTCCCTTATAAAGTTCCGCTAAAATATTTAAACCAAAGTGCACATGAGATGCCCACAGATATTTGCAACCAACAACAGCAAGTCCCACCAGTCGGACAATTATGCTTACTATATCCGATTCCTCTTGCAGATGCAACAGGGATTCCCTAAAAAACTCGTCCTCCCCTTCACAAGATGTAACAGAGACTATCGAAGTAATTAACCAGAGCCCTCGTTTCAGTGGTACGCTAATCAAATTAACATTCTTCTCTTTTTCTTCATCATCATGCCCATTGCTGGGTTTTTGATGATCAGCTACAACTGGAGCATGCAGGTCTTGGAGGCGGGAAACGCAAAGATTTACTACCTTGACGATAATGTCAACGTAATCAAACTCTAAATGCAGAGAGACTTGTTTTTAAGCCACACAACATAGAGAATTTTCATTCCGTTATACAAGTCTTCATTAGATATGTCACACGCATTTTCGCGCCCTCCTAACATATAGAGAGTGATTTGGACAACGTAGGAGCATAAAACCTTAGTGTAATCAATGCTGCAGTGGTAAAAAATTTAACGGTAAATTCTTAAAATCATACTCTGCACTTTCACATCGTCGCATTTTGCTGCAAGGTCAGACAGAAAATGTACAAACGCCCATATAAAATCTTCAGGCATCCTAGCCAAATCGATGTCTTTCAAATTGATAACATCGAGGAGGCACGCCACTTCTTTGCACACTTCCTTTGCATCATGACATGAGGAGTTGTATTTAAGGCGTAAGTAAAGTAGCTGATCAGTTATTACTTGGCATAACCATTGGTATTCTCTGATTGAATAGAACATATCCCTATTTTCTGCCCTGTATTGGCAGTAAAGACGAAGAAGATTAAATTTCTGCCACAGGGCCTTCCAGTACTGCTCTTGCTGTAGCTTTCTGTTCTTCCACTTTTTAGAATTAATGAGATATTTGTAGTTTGAAATCAATTCATTCAACAAAGTTTTCATATCGCTCTCGCTCAGAACTTTAGTATAGTCAGGAATGACCTGTAGGCTTCGATTGCAAAGGATGTACCCACACATCTGTTCCCTCAACTCAGCCTGCGGAATGGCATCGCTAATATCGAAAGGCTGACACGTGAATGGGTTGAGGGCTTCATGTTTGGCGTCCCAAATAGTCTCTAGTGTCTTGCGGTTGTAGAGAACCTGAGCAGGGTCATTTTTAAGCAGTAGACGAATTGGATCATAAGCGAATTCTTGTACCAATTGATCAACATACTCTTCCGGGATGCTAACACTCTCAGAACAATCTTGGGAAATGGCTAGACCCATTCTTGTCTTTTTGTTTTGTTTTTTCGTTGTAACGATCAGGGCTATTTGTTTCTTGGCGTTCTAATGAGTAATGTTTGCTTGAATTTTTCCCCTCGAATCTTTATTTATAAGCTAAATGTATCATAAAATTTAGTGTAGCATGTGTTAGTGCGTCAGCCTGGGGACTTGCTCACCTTATCCAAAATCAACTAACAATATGTTGTGCTAAAACAACTACATTAGAGATAAAGGCCAACTCTGCAAAATCAATAGTTACTAACATTGAAATGGAAATTTTTATCATTCAAGGATATATGCAGTATGGGTATAGGTATGGTTATATATTGGAATTGGAGGTGAGTGTCTAAATTAAATTTAATATGAAGATATATCTAATTAACATTTTTCTTTCATTCTTTATCATTAAACATTAAATTCACATATTATTACATAGTTGGTTTTTTCAATGAGTCAATGAATGTTAGAGTCTAAAGGTGAGTTCATATAAACATAATAAGTCTCTATTAAAGAAGACCTACCACTAACCAACAAGAGGTGAAACCAAGTCAATACATGGTGGCTACTAGTTCAAATCCATGTGGTAGGGATCTTATCATGCCAATGGAAGTCTTCCTCGAGTTATAATTACACATTCACTTGGCTACCTCAAACTACGCCTCACACTCTCACTTAGTGTTATTACAAGTATTATCTTTTACATTTTTTTATCAACCCAATCATTCCATGCAAAGAAGAAAACATCCAACATGCAACCCAAATATCTAAGTGCCCAAGTTATATATTTGGGTGACCCAAAAACAACCTAACAACGACATTTTTAAAAGAATATATCAAGGAGTTAGAGCTCATACAAATGATAGAACCTTGGAGTCATGTGACAAGCAAATACAATATTGTCCCACTTTTGGTGTACAAAACCATACAATATTATTTGCATGACCATGTGCATCTAACCCTTTCTCCCCCTATGGAGTGTACATAGAAGTATCAATTGTGTGAACATCCCCTTGCTTCACTTCTTTGCTTTACCCAATACTCAGAGCATGTGAACTTCACTCTCCATTGTTTTTTATTTTCCTCTTTGTGTGCATGCCTTGTGCAAGCTCTCTACTAGTTCCTTCCAAAATGATTCCTCCTCACCACTTGTTCCACTTATTTGGGATCATGTAGATTGGTGGAAATGACATATTTTTCTAGGTAATGTGCTCCTTTCCATTCTACTTGTTAACCAATGATAGTATCACCTCTTCCAATACAGATACCTACCAACCATGTAACTTACCGCTTCATTGTCTCATGTTAGCATCTCGTTCCACCTCTTCTTGCACACCCATCATGCCAACGCATTTGAATCACTAACTACATGCCATGTTGATCACCATAGGGAGCCAAACATGTCCAAACTCGCACCCAATATGAGGAAAAAGTGTTTGGTCTATATGGTTCTCTCTTGCTAGCTATTATGCTTCAAAATGACACCCCCTTAGTCTACTAGGAAGCAAATCAGAATATGCAAGAAAAAGTCCATGGAAACCCTAGTAAGGAGAGTTGAAACACCCTAGATGGCTTAGAAAGCAGAATTTAACATTCCAAAACCTAAAAAAATAGAGCGTTCAAGTTGCTAGGGTTGCAAGAGTGTTTCGATAAGGGTTGAAAGGGTAAAAAATTATCATAAGTTCATGATCAGGATGAAAGTATTGTATCAAACATGGTAAAAAAAAGTGTTGAGATAGATCTAACCACTCGTTTAAACTCATTTATAAAAGAAAGGCCCTCCATGGAGAAAAATGAGAAACTAAGAGAGTAGGTACCTGCTACCATAACGAGAACCTAGCTCTCCTTGAAATAAACTAGAAACAAACTGTGAAGACTCATTATCAGCTATCGTGAGAGGATGAGTGAGGGGTAAGGAGTACAATTTTTGTAACCTAAATTGATTTAATAAGAAATCATACTCCCCCACTTGCAACTTACATTTGTTATTCATACATCTTGAGCACATGCATTTGAATTATTTTGGTTCTAATGTTAACATGGTTTCTATGTAGAAAGATATAATGGATCTAGTTTGTTGGATTCACAATAATATTGAGAGGGGCTATGAACGAGTATAATACCGTTTTTACTTAATTAAATTATTCAAACACAATAAAAAAATTAATTCCATGAGATAATTGAACATAGGATTTACGTGGAAACCCATCTCAGAGAAACCACAAAACTTCTTTAAAGGAATTAATATTTGTAGGCACCTGCCTACACGAGATGCCAATCCCCTCTAATTTACTAATGCCAACTTGCTAGTGACACAAATCCCCTTAGATTTGAAAGAACCAACTTGCAAGAGACACTAATCCCCTTATATTTGCAAGTCCCAACGTACAAGAGACAAAAATCCCCTTATATTTTCAAGCAACAACTGACAGGAGCCACCAATCCCCTTACATGTCTGATTTTTTCTATTTTGCAACAATTATTTTGAGTCACCTTCTTTACTTATGATCCTTAATCCTTTTTTATAACTCAATGTGATATTTTGTAATTCTTTGCAAGCATATTCTTCCTTATTTGGTCTTTTGATTCTCTCTAAATTATTCTACTTGACTAACTCCATTTGTTCATATCTTCACTTGTGAAACCCCTCAATATATCATGAAATCACTCATATATAAATTCCTCTATATGAAGTTCTCTCCATGATGTTGATCTCTTCTTCACATAAACACTCCACACTTTACACAACAACGCATTTCACTTTTCATCTCTACACTTTCTATTTTATTTAACAACACATTTGATATTCGTATTGGTGCTTGCCTTTAATTTCTCTGATCTTGGACTTCACACCTATTTAGCTTTAGCTTCACTTTTGTATGTACAAAACCATTCTCCTTTTCATGCATAACATTCTTGTTCTACTACTAGTATATTTAAACGAATTTACAAGCATTATCCCTTAGTGCCCAAGAGCCACACCATAAGAAAATATGACTATGAGCCATGACTATTCTCTTAACACAATGCTCTAGTAAATTTGGACTCTAAGTATTTTATTGAAATCACCCATTGAACAAATCATATACATGAATACTTAGATTATTTTCATAACCATTTATCTCCAGCTAAACCATTAAGTACCCATGACTATGTGTTGTGACCTCATCCTTTGCATAGAGTTGTGACAGATAGAATCTTGACTATCCATACCCAATACTGAAGAACCAATATTCTCCACTATCAAGCATCCTAATACCAGTATGATGAATGACCCTAGTAAGCATAATGTTAGCTGAAAACTTATTCAATCTATCTACAATTGACAAAACTTTCGTCATCATACTAGAACAATACATATGAGAAAGCTATAGCTTTTCTTCCATTCTGGTTCCATGATACTGTGGTAAATAAATCACCTTCTCATGTTATTTACAAACCATCCACAATTGATGACACATTCCATCTCTTATAATTCCATACCAAAGTGTTCCAACATTTTGGTTGAATTAGGTATCTTGGTACCCTAGTATGAAGCCCCTAAAGGATGAGCTCTTGGATATTTTCATCCAAGACCTACAACCATGCCCTTTTTTTCTTTCTACCCAAAACAATTACATGAAAAAAACTTTTTAATCTCAATCCTAACACAAGTATCGAGACATCTAGGTATGCCACATAAATCCATCATGGACCAATCACCATCCACCATGTCCTCCATTTTCCATACAATATGCCAGATGTCACCCTCTATAACTTTGCCACATGTCACTTGCGAAGGCCCTGTTGATTGGAAAAAAAATCATTTTTTCGTACCACATGTCACTTGCCATTCTATCCCTATCATCAACTATGCCAAATATGATCCACATGAAGCCACTTCATATCTCTTCCACGTAATACCATATATTGGCCTTACCTTTTCAACATTTATACCATATAATGTTTGGTGCTTGATACCCCGATATGGGGAGCCACAAATATTTTTTCTTCAGGCAATTAAACTAGTTCTCAAGTATTTTTTTCTAATAATAGATTCAAATTCTTCATTCATTGTAGCCCTCCATTCATGAGATTGACTAGCTTCTTTATAATCTGTGGCCTCTATAACATTTAAAATTTTTGACATTAAATCATGGTATTTCAATCTGGCTAGTTGATTTGAAAATGGAAGTATTTGTAAATGATGTGCAAAGTATCCATTTCCATTTAATTAAGTGTGCAAAGTATTCTCCATGTCTTGCAGGTTAAACAAGGCGTTTTTGGTAATTGTTTCAGAGTTTTTGTGTGAGGGAATGTTAATTCAATTTACTATTTAACATCTTAAATCAAAGAGACACAATAGATAAACTTCACCATAGCATAACATAGCAACATGACGAGGTATTTCACCCCTCTTGCGCTACATCTGCCTGGTCCAAGGCTCCCAATGGGCATGTCCTTTCTCTATAAGTGCTAAAAATGGTTATACAGAGAAACATATGCCAAAATAGGAAAAACCAGATGTGAAATTGACTTCAGAAGACATAAATAAGCTAAAAATGGATTTCTTTTCACCTTAAACAGTGAAGTACTGCCCAAAACAACTCCATTTCCCTGATGGCCCTCATGGCTCTCCAAGCTTCCCTAAAGAAAAAATGGTTGTAGAACACTTATTTTCACTCTACAACCTGTCCCAAACTCTCTAGAATGCTGAAGAAAGCCAAAATTGACCAAAATTTCGTCCCAATTGGTTCAATATTGAGTAAGTTATCATCAAATTTTTTTTTGCCCAATGTCAATTGCAAAACCCCACTAAAAGTGGAGGAACTGCTAGACAGTGCTCCAAAAACGGAAAAAATGCCAAAAATGGTGGAATGCGCCCATAAATGGCAGAACCATTTGGACTGGAAATAAATGTTGGGCAGGGTGCTAGTCACATGGACCTTCGCTGAAACCGTCGACATAATTGTTAACAAACCCACCAGCTACAAAACCGTGGCATTTCTTATTAAATGAGCGTGGCCACATGCCCCCCTTAACCGCCAATGAAAACAGCTAACTATTGGTGTGGATAGATAACCACCAGGGTTAGCTCCTACATGCGGGTGCTTGGTCACATGAATGGGGCTAGCCCTTAAACCTTCGGCCTATTTCCATTTCAAAGTTTAAATATGCGCTGGGTTCTATGATTTATAAGAACCAACGTCTAGCCCGCCTGGTCGGACTTGTGGGCTATTATGTAGAAACCTGGGGTCGAATCCTTCCCACACACAAAATTTTTAATATGCCAAACTTTCCATGGCCTGGGCCCACGTGGCGGCCTCTGCCAAATCATAGTCTGCCACTTATCAATATCTAATTTTCCCAAAAGGGAATATTCTAGGGGAATATTCCAAAGAATATTCTCTTTTTAATTTTTTCGAAATTGAAAAGTCAACTTTGGTCAACTGATTTCTTGAAGGATACTGAAAAAATTCAAACCTACATAACTTTCACATACGACGCCAGATTTGAGTCCCATTCATGGCACTAGAATCACAATGATGAGGCCTTTCTGTTCATTTAGGTTGCAAACAATTCTGAGAAGTTCCATTTTTTAGCATTATTTTAAACTTGGACCTAAGCTCCTGATCACACCTCCCAAATCAGAAGCTTTTTGACGCCAGAAGCTCACTGAAATACGGAAACTTATTTGTACATAAACTAAGAATACTGCACCCTCTTCTTTTCAGCCTCAAATCACTTTCCCTACATGGCAAATCACTTTGAACCACAACTAGAAAGCAATTCACACTTCCATTCCTCGATGCTTGTCCTCTTGTCAAGAGTTGCCTTTCTTGCACTCACTCAAAAAATTTCTGACGAGAAAATTTGCAGAAGTAATCTGAACATTGCTGCCTTGATCAATGATTCAAGGTGGCTCATACATTAGTCGTGAAACATGCAACATCAACATTAAGTCGTCATAAAATGTGCTATAAAATTGACACAAAATCAATGTAATAAGTGTGGAACACAATCGACACAAGTCGAAAAAAATGTGTGACACAATCGACACAAGTCGATAAAAAACACGATACATCTTGAAAAACACATGTGCATATATCAATGTATAGTGAACCTATTTACAATTCGTTATTTACACTTACAACTTCCATGCACATGTACACCTTCAACTCTTCCTTTCAAGTACCAAGTACATAATCCCAAAAACATGTGGGTGACAAAAAGAGCTGAACTAAAAGATATTTCTGAAATATAAGTGAGTATCATACTCATCGTTTACACCTCCATGGCGAAATTTTGCAACAACAAAGAAATTCCTTCAACTGAACCGCATTTATATGTAATCTTGCATCAAACTTTTCAACAGAAATACATGCATACAACCGAAATGTGCATATGTACTGAGTATTTCTTACTATGTTAAGAATTCTATCCACTTCTTTCCAAGCCACCTCCATGGCGAATTTTACGGCTACAACACTTCCTCATGTGAATCTTCCATTTTCACATCGATAATGGAATCCATAGTTACACTTGTGCCAATCTTTTTGTCCTCTTGTTGCATGTGCTTTGGACGACCAATTGGCTGAAAATTCCAACAACGAGAGATATCATGTCCCTTCTTTTGGCAATATGTGCAACACTTATGCACCTTCTTTGAAAGTTATCTTTGTCTCATCTGCTTCCTGTATGCTTTCTTCTTCATCCAGCATCTCGAAACATGATGGTTAAATTGACCACAAAATGTACAGAAAAACTTTCTTCCATTTAAGCATATAAAATTAGCATGCTTTGCTGAAACACAATCAATGGTGATGAGCATAAGCCGAACATTGCGACAAGTGTGGCTGCACTCATAAAATATTGGGATAAAATGGAGAATAAGGCCACAAAATGCATCTTTGTAGGATATTGCACTTAGTTTAAAGCTTATAAGATGAATAATCCTTTAACTCATAAATTATTTTCAAGTCAAGATGTCATATTTCATGAGTAGGTTGAGGAAGGAAATAAGGAAAGCAGTCATGAAGAATGACACATTCCGTTGTTGATGGAAGAAAGAAGTGAGGACAATCAACAATAGCAAAAGCAACAGAAAAAATAAGAGGTAGGTGATGTAGTCAGTAAGTCAAGCCCGCAAAGGTCTGAAGCAGAAAGATTTGATGTGTGTCCTTTACCGAGAAGATCAGGTAGGCAGAATCAACTACTAGTGCTCAGGAGCTAAGGTCCAAGTTAAAACAAATGCTAAAAAATGGAACTGCTCAGAATTGGTTTCAACCTAAATGACCGGAAAGGCCTTATCGTTGCGATTATAGTGCTGTGAACGAGACTCAAATCCGACGTCGTATGTGAAAGTTATGCAGGTTTGAAATTTTCAGTATTCTTTAAAAAATCAGTTGACCAAAGTTGACTTTTCAATTTTGGAAAAATTAAAAAGATAATATTCTTTGGAATATTCCCTTTTGGGCAAATTAGATATTAACAAGTGGTAGACTATGATTCGGAATTGGCTTGACTTGTTAGATTTTGGGCCAATCAACAGGTGCCACGTGGCAAGCCCGGAGGCTGCCACATGGCCCCAGGCCGTGGAAATTTTGGCATATTAGAAATTTTGTGTGTGGGTGGGATTCGACCCTGGGTTGTCTGCCTAATAGCCCATAGGCCTGACCAGGCGGGTTGCATGTTGGTTCTTATAAATCATAGAACCCGGCGCATATTTAAACTTTGAAATGGAAATAGGCGGAAGGTTTAAGGGCTAGCCCCTTAGGGCTAGCCAAGTTCATGCGACTAGCCAAGTTCTGACTTCCCTTTTGATGTCTGGTGATTGAGTTCTTACAACGTACTTCATTCATACGATTTGCTCCTAACACTCGCGTGCTGGGGGGCAATTTGTTACACCATTTTTTGGTCATATAACCTACTATCATTAGATGGACCTAAGTACACCACGTAAGACCAATTTTACCCTAAGTAAAATTGCTTTCACTATGTAAAATAACTTAATAAAACACATTTATTAGGTTGTTTATGGTCTAAACAGGAAACCCCAAAAGAAAATATTAAACAAACCTATATTTGTTTGATTTTCCTCAAGGAATAATTAATTAAACAATAATTTAATTATTATTCCTGGTCATGTTTAACCCAAAACAAATAAATTAATTAGATAAATCCTTATTTATCTTATTATTTTCTAGGAATAATTGTTTAAATCTTATTTAAATAATATTCCTTATTAAATATGACTAAATCACCCATAAATAATTAAATAAATCATTATTTATTTGATTATCTTTTAACCACCTCCTTAAAATGATAAATAAATCATTTATTTATTTATTATTCAAAAATAAAGGGATTTGACCCAAGTCAAATACTTTTTCCCTCCAACAAATATAATAAAATATTCCATAAAAGGTGGATCTAGATTTGGTTAATGTTATTTTAATCATACACCAAGATCTAGAATGACCCAATATTTTGTTATAAATAGGAGGGCTTTTCCTACCATACTTCACCTTCTATTGCCTATTAGATCACTCAGGATCTAAACTCTTGGTCTGACTTTGAGCCATTATCATTGTCATATTTTCCATTATTTGCTGTGCGAGCTCCCTTTGAGTTCTATCTTTGTCTGGGTTTTCTACACCAACAGGAGAGAGAAATGCTAGATCTGAAGTGCTAAGGACTTCCAAGAACCCATCCCATTGAGGAGAATTGGAAACACCTTCTTTTTTTCCTCCCAGGTTCCCTTAATACAAAAAATTAATTCAAAAATTGTTCTTGTCTTGTCTATTGGATATATGGAGCAAAACCTTCTTTTTACTGCTTAATGTCTTTTTATGCATAGATCTCATTTTTGCAGCACTTGTCTTGATCAACTAACTGCAGATCTAAAGATATTGGCAGCCATATTTGATGTTAGGGCTATTAGTTATGCGTAGCTAAAGTGGTCTTTTTTCGTACGCTTCGACAAAAGATTCATACTAACAGCTGGCGACTCCACACGGGTTTTCAATTACGACCGCTGTCGTTTTTCATATTCCTGCATATCCAGCTACTTTAGACCCTAGGGTTTCTTTTCAGCTTTTTTTTTTCCTAGTTTTGTGTTTTTTTTCACCTATAAAACCCTAAAACATTAAAATTTATAACTTTCGCGTGTTTCTGGCCCTATTGCGCAGGTGACAGACATCAGCCGCAACTGAGACGACAACTTTTCCGGAAATCTGCCGCCGGGACACCCGGAGCTTCAGGTCGCACTTTTCAGCCCAGAAATTGTGACCTGGACCTCTAGGTCACACTTTTCAGCCCATTTTCTGCGACCTGCATAGAAAACAGGTCAGAACCTGGGACCTGCCAGTTTTTCTGCTATTTTTCTACAATTTTTTTGGGTTTTTCTAAAGCTTCTGTCAGGGTTTTCAAGCCTTCGTCTCAGCCCGTTTAGACCTGTCCCTGATCTTTTTTGCTCATATAAGTGGGAACATAGCCCCCTAGGGCTTCAGTACCCTCCATTTTGGTGGAAGAGTTTTAACTGTTTCAGGCGTCTGTTTTTTCAGAGTTTCAGCCCCCTCCTTTTTCAAATATGATACCTCTTTTCAGACCCCTTTTAATCAGCTCTTCTCCCTTTCAAATCACCTCCTGAAGTTTTGTTTGGATCTACCTTTAGGGCCTCCTCCTTGTCCCTCTTGCTTTTTGCTGATTTCCTCCTTTTTTCTAGCCACTTTGCCTCTGCCTCTTGGCTGTGTTCTGCACCTCTTTTTAGCAGATCTCTCCTTTAGATCCCTGTCCCTTTCGACCCTAGATCTATTGGCCTCTTTTTAGTGTGTTTTGAATATATTTTTTCCCTCTTTTAGATTAGTTTTGAGAGACCCACCTTCTTGGGTTAGATTGATGCACTAGTAGCTGTTAATTTTCTATTATTTCAGCATTATATACTGTTCTCTGCAGCATTATTTTCAGTTACGCAGCACACTTTTTCTCTTGCTCTCAAAATGAAAAGGGTTTAAAAATTAAAATTAACGCACGCCACACACTCACCCTAAGCGAAGAAGAGCCTGGTTTGCACCGCCAAGCAAAGACTTTAAAATCAATTGACACTGCACCTTTCTGCCCTTACTTCGACATTGTAATCACTTGATTCTGCACCTTTCTGCCCTTACTTCGACATTGTAATCACTTGATTCTGCACCTCCTTGCCTTTGTCGGTCGTTCTTCTTCCCCTCATGCCGTGTTTGTGTTATCACCATTGCGCCCCCAAAGCACACATCCCGGAGATTTCTTGGCCTTCACCCTCAGTTTCCGGTCGGTCGACCTACTCCTTCCCGCCATCGTCGAGTTAGTCCTCCTCTGACTCCGCACTCCGACTCCTCTTCTGATTCATTGGGTTCTCCTTTTACTTCCGGTTCTCCCCCTATCACCTTAACTATGTCTGGTCCAGGGCCTAATGCTAGCGGTAATCCCGGCCCTAATTCCAGGACTGCTACTAGCGGAACCGCCATAGGAACTAGCTCGGTTGCATCCTTGCTCCCCTTCATGGTAGGCCTCAGCCTCCCTGATTTGGACCGGTTGAAAAATGACCCTATACACCATGACGCTAGTTGGCCTGCTATGCCGACAAAGCTCCTTTATGACATCCCAAAGTTTGAAGGCCTTGCTGGAGAAGATCCTTCAAATCATGTTCGATCTTTCCACATGTGGTGTTCATCTACCTCCATTACCGATGACTCTGTCTGTCTTCGGTTGTTCCAACGAATGCTTACCGGCACAGCTTCTAAGTGGTATGTTGATCAGGCCCCTTCCTCTCATACCACCTTTGCAACTCTTTCCTGGGATTTTTTATCTTACTTCCAGCTTCCCCCTCGTTACAACACTGGTATTGAACTTTTGACTGCTTTCTGTCAATCATCTACGACCCGCCTATCCGATCATGTCCAAGAATGGCGGAAAAGAAAGAGCCTATGTCAATCCCCTACCTTCGAAGACTGTGTCTACATGGACTGGTTCCTTAGATCTCTCTTGCCTCCTATCGGGAAAGATGTCGCATCGCATTTTCCCCAAACCGAAGAAGCCTCCCTCCAACTGGTGTTAAAATATGACTTGATCTACGCTAAGACAGGTTATGTTTATACCGTTCTACCTAATCTCCCCAGACCCGGTGGTGTCAAGGCACCGGGGGCACCTCATACCGCCGACGGTATCGTTGGAGCTCTCTCTCATCCATATGCCTAACCTCCCATGGGTTATGGTTTTCCTAGGGGAGGGGGCAGCACCTCCCGCACTTGTTCCCCTCCTGCTAGCACGTATCCATGATACATCATGCCTCCTCTTTTGACCCAACCTCCTGGTCACCATACTGTTACCCAACCCTCTTATTATTCGTATCCACAGTTTAGTGCTCCATCTCCTCCAGCATCAGCACCTCCGCCTCCCTGGCCTTCTCAACCCCTGCAACAGTAGTCACTGCCCCCTCAAGAGCAGGTGGATGCACAGCAGGGATTCATGGCTACCCAACCACCTGACAGACAGGTGGCCGCTCAACCTTCCCCTTCTGGTTCCTCCAATTACCAGATCCTCATGATGAACTCTGCTCCACCTCCAACCGTCGACCTTAACCTTCAAACTCGGGCCCCTCAGTACCCCAAGCCTCCCGCTCCATCTGTCCCCGAGTCACCTTCTTCAGGTTCTACAGAGCCTCTTTCAACATCCAATGGTCCCTTGCATATCCCTCAGCCCAAAGTTGAGGTTCATACCCAAATTCCTAAGGGACCATTACGCCGAAATGTTGCTTCTAGTCGAGCTACTCATTCATATAGCATAGTAGATGATTTGGCGCAGTCTCCTGCTGTCATTTCTACATTGGAACTCCTCCAGTCATACCCTTCCCAAAATAAGGCTCTACTATCTGCCATGGGCGCTATAGATCCTGCTAATGACCAATTGATTGTTTTTTACGCCCATCAATCAGAGCATCCTCCTCTTCCTGCTTCCGTAGCCTTCCAAATCCCAGTCAAAATCCGGAACGCTAACATTTCTCGGTCTATCATTGATAAGGGGGCATCCACCTATGTGATGTCCACTTCGGTTTGGAAACAACTCGGATCTCCTAAATTGGCCCCTTCCACAATCACCCTTCGTGTGTGGGATGGCCATGCCTCCCAGCCCATTGGTTTATCCCGTAATTGTCCTATCACTCTTGTGGGCAACACTATTTGCGTCGACGTTGAAGTCATTGATGCCCCTCTAGATTACAACATTCTCTTAGGGCGGAGCTAAACCTATGCCATGTCTGCTGTCCCATCCGCGGTTTTCCACAAGATGTCTTTCCCTCATAATGGAAAGATAGTCACCATTGACTAGTTGACATATCATGAGCCAGAATCTCAGATCTCCCCTGAGACGACCATCTCTCCTGTAGCCAATAAGCAAACAGTCGATTCCTTGACCAGTGTCTCTCCTGGGGTCTCAAAGACTCCTCTTTGCTCGAAACTTTTCCTGGTCTTCCTCCTCCTCCTATCTCTGATCCCAGCTTATCGAATGTTTGCATGATGCAATCATCTCGGCAAACCCTTAAGCAGCCCACTGTGTCTAGTCAGCAACCTCAGCCTCACCCACTGCTACCCACTCCTAGCCATTCATCTCAGGCAGCTGGAACTCCTCCTTCTGACCCTTCTCCTACAGCTGGTAGTCATGAGCCTCTTTATCCTCCTGGAACGGTTCCTCCAAGCCTTCGCCATTTAGGAGCCGTCCCACCTGGTAATTACCCCTCTGGTCAGATACCATTCCTAGCTCCCCCACCAGGAGTGTACACGGTACCTGTCATAGCCACCCTCTCTCTTCCTAACCTGACCCTTGGGATTCTCGTTTGGTACCATGATCCTCCAGCCGCAACCCTGCCTGGTCAACCCAAACCTTATATTGCTTTGACCCCGGTTCAACTGGTCCCCATGACTTCTCCCGCTGCAACAGTGCCTCAGTCACCTCAACAGGAACCACCTCTTGTTGTGACCGCTTTGGGTAAGAAGGGCAAAGCTCGCAAGGGGGCATCAAAGGAAAAGGCTTCCCCGACAAACCTTGCCCCTCCTCGGCCTCGAAAGCATACCATCTAGTGTGCTTTGTGTGATGTTGTCGATCACGCCACCCATACCTGTCCTGAATTGCTTCATCTCAAGCCCATGGTTAATGTCACGTTCCCTGAGTCCCCAGTCCCGGAAGCCTCTGTTCCTTTTGCGACTGCAGCCAAGAACCCCAAGAATATTCACACCAACCACCCCTATGCTTTGTGTGATCTCCATGGCCATTACACCCACCTTTGTCCCTGCCTTGAGGACTTCCGCACCTCTCTAGCCGCGGTTCGCCAATTCAAGGCCAAGCGCAATGAGTCCACCTCTCCCCTATTTGCGCATTTTTCTTTGGCAGAACTACCAGACATGACTACTCCCATTGAAATTCCCCCTCCTGATGTCGAGATGACGGAGCCTTCGTCCAGCATTTTCTACCTATCATCATCCATGAGACCCTCAGGGAACATTCCATCTGAATCCTCCCCTATTGTTTCTCTTGACCTCCCTTCAGCGATCACCTTGGGCTCAACATCGGTAGATCCTTTATCTACTTACTCTTCTGTCACCCCTTGTGACGATGCACATGTGAACCTCTCTTCTCATGATGATGATTCAGGTAGCTTCGCCACGTCAAGTGGTCTTTCTTCCACCAGTCACCCCATCTTCTATCACGATAACGACATTATGGATGAAATCCCCACCCCTGACTTTATCTATTCCCCCTTACATCAAACCCATGCGTTCGAACCACATGCACCTTGTGGCCATTACATTGAAACTCGATATTTGGGTAAGGGGGCACCCATAGTCGAGAGACCAGGAGAAGAAATTCTCCAAAAATCTCATAGTGTATCTAGTCGTGCTGATTTTAGTACCATTATTCTTCCACATTTTGAAGAACCTCTAGAGTCCCATATCCCTTCAGATCACTCTAGGGATGATACCCCTTATCTTTCCCTCATCTTCCATCAACAACCCAATCTCTTAGACATTGTTGTTGACCAACCTATGGGTTTTCTAGGAGAGCATTAGTTCATTATCTCCAAATCGTGTCTTTGGGATAGTGACACCAGGTATTCCAACCCGAAAACTTAAAGTTCATTTTCTTCATATATGCAGTACTAAAAGAGATTGGTAATCCTCCATTTCCTTTCTCACACTGCATAACCATAACGAAAACAAATGGCACATCACATCATTACAATATGTTTAGATTCCCCTTTTTCTAAATACATTTTGGCATGACCACACCATGCTTGGGGGCACTTATGCCCCTCAAGCATAACCCTCCTCACAATCGAATTTCTTCACTTGCAACACTTGTACTTGGGGTATCACTTTGCCTCCATACTTGTCTTTGTTCGTGTCGATTTTCATCATGAGATACCATCTTGTACTCATGTTTTTATGGTCCCCCATGGGACCTTTTCTGTGTAGCAACACCATCGAGTCATCCTGGTTTAGAGCATCCAAGTTGAGTCATCATCGCATTCATGGAGTCTATCCCGAATCCCTTTGTACCCCACTATAGTCCTCCATCCTTCATTGCTTGGTCTCTCTCTTATGTTGCACATTATGTCCGTCAGTCCCACTGTCCCCTATCCCTCATAATACTGTGTCAGTCGCTGCCATGTCATTCATGTCCTTTATGCTCTAGCAAAGGAAGTTGTCCATTTGCTACTCAGTCCCCTCCATTCCATCATCATCATTGGTATTAGTCTGTCAGTCGCTCTACTATTTTCTCTCGTGCCTTAGTTTAGGATCTCACATTGCCTCACCTACGGTAGACCTCCTTCTGTCGACATCAGCTCCTTCATTCCAGAAGACAGGTCTAGAGAGCGGTGTACCTTGGTTCCAGCTTCCACTCTTGTTCGGTGCCTCGAATCAGGCAAAGGGATCTCTCATTTCCCTTTGACTTGATTGTTTCTCCACTTCAACTCCTTTCAGCATGATTGAGATCCGTATGCTTGATGGTCCAGTGATGCAGCAGTAGCTATTGGTGATGACCGGGTGTGTGTGAGATGTCTCAGCCCTCCTGAGGGGGTGGCCCTGCAGGTAGCCCCCCCACATGCCCGGATGACCTCTTCATTGCAGCCTTCGATGCAGCTCCATATATTTGATGATGTCGGCCTTAGCCGCTTGCAGCGCCTCTTTGTTTTGCATGTATCAGTCAGATTTTGTGAGCCCTTCCTTGCTTGTAGGGGGCATTTGGGTTGTATTTGTATCTCATGTACTTAGATATTATTGTATAAGTTCTGGCTGTCATCCCAGGCACATCATGTATATGGGATCCCTCATTGTATTTCTATCTGGCTCATGTTTATGCTGGCTGTACTTTATGGTTCGATCCCTTGTTTACTGGACACACTATTCTTTTGTACTTTGTCTCGGCGGGCATAGGTATGCCTCCCCCGCCGCCTTTAGCACAGGTACCCTCTCATAAAAAGAGACTTTTTGCACCTATATGTCTCGTCTCCTCAGGGTCTAGTTCTTCAGCACATTAGTCTACCTCACATTTCTCTCTGACTTCCCTTTTGATGTCTGGTGATTGAGTTCTTACAACGTACTTCAGTCATACGATTTGCTCCTAACACTCGCGTGCTGGGGGGCAATTTGTTACACCATTTTTTGGTCATATAACCTACTATCATTAGATGGACCTAAGTACACCACGTAAGACCAATTTTACCCTAAGTAAAATTTCTTTCACTATGTAAAATAACTTAATAAAACACATTTATTAGGTTGTTTATGGTCTAAACAGGAAACCCCAAAAGGAAATATTAAACAAACCTATATTTGTTTTATTTTCCTCAAGGAATAATTAATTAAACAATGATTTAATTATTATTCCTGGTCATGTTTAACCCAAAACAAAGAAATTAATTAGATAAATCCCTATTTATCTTAGTATTTTCTAGGAATAATTGTTTAAATCTTATTTAAATAATATTCCTTGTTAAATATGACTAAATCACCCATAAATAATTAAATAAATCATTATTTATTTGATTATCTTTTAACCACCTCCTTAAAATGATAAATAAATCATTTATTTATTTATTATTCACAAATAAAGGGATTTGACCCAAGTCAAATACTTTTCCCTCCAACAAATATAATAAAATATTCCATAAAAGGTGGATCTAGATTTGGTTAATCATGCACCAAGATCTAGAATGACCCAATATTTTGTTATAAATAGGAGGGTTTTTCCTACCATTCTTCACCTTTTGTTGCCTATTAGATCACTCTGGATCTAAACTCTTGGTCTGACTTTGAGCTATTATCATTGTCATATTTTCCATTATTTATTGTGTGAGCTCCCTTTGAGTTCTATCTTTGTCTGGGTTTTCTACACCAACAGGAGAGAGAAATGCTAGATCTGAACTGCTAAGGACTTCCAATAACCCATCCCATTGAGGAGAATTGGAAACACCTTCTTGTTTTCCTCCAAGGTGCCCTTAATACAAAAAATTCTTTCAAAAATTGTTCTTGTCTTGTCTATTGGATATATGGAGCAAAACCTTCTTTTTACTACTTAATGTCTTTTTATGCATAGATCTGGTTTTTGTAGCACTTGTCTTGATCAACTAACTACAGATCTGAAGATATTGGCAGCCATATTTGATGTTAGGGCTATTAGTTATGCATAGCTAAAGTGGTCTTTTTTCGTACGCTTCGACAAAAGATTCATACTAACACCTACGTCCAGGAGCTAAGCTCGGCGGTTATCTATCCACCCAAAAATTTAGCCGTTTTCATTGGCGGTTAAGGCAGACATGTGGCCACGCTCATTTAATAAGAAATGCCATGATTTTGTAGCTGGCGGGTTTGTTAACGATTATGCCGACGGTTTTAGCATATGTGCATGTGACTAGCACCTGCCCAACATTTATTGAAAATACAAACAGTTTTGCCATTTATGGGTGCGTTCCACAATTTTCGGCATTTTTTCCATTTTTGGAGCGTTGTCTAGCAGTTCCTCCACTTTTAGTGGGGTTTTTCAATTGACATTGGGAAGAATTTTTTTTGATGATAAATTTCTAAATATTGATCCAATAAGGACGAAATTTTAGTCAATTTTGACTTTCTTTAGCATTCTAGAGAGTTTGGGACAGGTTTCAGAGTGAACAGAGGTGTTCTATAGCCATTTTCTCTTCGGGGAAGCTTGGAGAGCCATCAGGGCCATCAGGGAAATGGAGCTGTTTTGGGATGTACTTCACTGTTTAAGGTGAAACAAAATCTTTTTTTAGCTTATTTCTGTCTTCTGAAGTGAATTTCATAGCTGGTTTTGCCTATTTAGGCATATTTTTCCTTCAGGAAATTCAACTAGTTCTCAAGTATTTTTCCTTCAGGAAATTTAACACAAGTATTTTTCCTTCAGGAAATTCAACTATTTCTCAAGTATTTTTTCTAATAATAGATTCAAATTCGTCATTCATTGTAGCCCACCACTCATTGGATCCCTCTATATGGTTCTCTCTTGCTGGCTATTATGCTTCAAAAATGATACCCCCTCAGTCTACTAGGAAGAAAATAAAAATATGCAAGAAAAAATCCATGGAAACCCTAGTAACGAGAGTTGAAACACCCTATATGGCCTAGCAAACAAAATTTAGCATTCCAAAACCTAAAAAATAGAGCGTTCAAGTTGCTAGGGTTGCAAGAGTGTTTCGATAGGGGTTGAAAGGGTGAAAAATTATCATAATTTCATGATCAGGATAAAAGTATTGTATCAAACATGGTAAAAAAATTTGTTGAGATATATATAATCACTCTTTTAAACTCATCTACAAAAGAAAGGCCCTCCATGGAGAAAAAATAGGAGATAATAAGAGAGTAGGTATGTGCTACCGTAATGAGAAACTAGTTCTCCTTGAAATAAAACAGAAAAAAATGGTGAAGACTCATTATCAGCTATCGTGAGGGGATGAGTGAGGGGCAAGGAGTACAAATTTTGTAACTTAAATTGATTTAATAAGAAATCATACTCCCCCACTTGCAACTTACATTTGTTATTCATACATCTTGAGCACATGCATTTGAGTTATTTTGGTTCTAATGTTAACATGGTTTCTATGTAGAAAGATATAATGGATCTAGTTTGTTGGATTCACAATAATATTGAGAGGAGTTGTGAACAATTATAATATAGTTTTTACTTAATTAACTCATTCAAACACAATAAAAAAATTAATTTCATGAGAGAATTTAACATAGGATATACGTGGAAACCCATCTCAGAGAAACAAAAAAACTTCTTTTAAGGAATTAAAATTTGTAGGCACCCACCTACATGGGACACCAATCCCCTCTAATTTACTAATGCCAACTTGCTAGTGACACAAATCCCCTTAGATTTGCAAGCACCAACTTGCAAGAGACACTAATCCCCTTATATTTGCAAGTCCCAACGTACAAGAGACATCAATCCCCTTATATTTTTAAGCAACAACTGACAAGAGCCACCAATCCCCATACATGTCTGATTTTGTCTATTTTGCAAAAAATATTTTGAGTCACCTTCTTTATTTATGATCCTTGATCCTCTTTTTATAACTCAATGTGATATTTTGTAATTATTTGTAGGCATATTCTTCCTTATTTGGTCTTTTGATTCTCTCTAAATTATTCTACTTCACTAACTCCATTTGTTCATATCTTCACTTGTGAAACCCCTCAATATATCATGAAATCACTCATATATCAATTTCTCTATATGCAGTTATCTCCACGATGTTGATCTCTTCTTCACATAAACACTCCACACTTTACACAACACTTCATTTCACTTTTCATCTCTTCGCTTTTTATTTTCTTTAACAACGCATTTGATATTCGTATTGGTGCTTGCCTTTAATTTCTCTGATCTTGGACTTCACACCTATTTAGCTTTAGCTTCACTTTTGTATGTACAAAATCATGCTCCTTTTCATGCATCACATTCTTGTTCTACTACTAGTATATTTAAACGAATTTACAAGCATTATCCCTTAGTGCCCAAGAGCCAAACCATAAGAAAATATGACTATGAGCCATGACTATTGTCTTAACACAATTCTCTAGTAAATTCAGACTCTAAGTATTTTATTGAAATCACCCATTGAACAAATCATATACATGAATACTTAGATTATTTTCATAACCATTTATCTCCAGGTGTTAAGCCATTAAGTACCCATGACTATGTGTTGTGACCTCATCCTTTGCATAGAGTTGTGATAGATAGAATCTTGAGTATCCATACACAATACCAAAGAACCAATATTCTCCACTATCAAGCATCCTAATACTAGTATGATGAACAATCCTAGTAGCCATAATGTTAGCTGAAAAACTATTCAATCTATCTACAATTGACAACACTTTGGTCATCATACTAGAACACTACATATGATAAAGCTCTAGCTTTCCTTCCATTCTGGCTCCACGGTACCGTGGTAGATAAATCGCCTTCTCATGTTATTTAAAAACCATCCAAAATTGATGACACATTCCATATGTTATAATTCCATACCAAAGTGTTCCAACATTTTGGTTCAATTCAGTATCTTGGTACCCTAGTGTGAAGCCCCTAAGGGATGAGCTCTTGGATATTTTCATCCAAGACCTACAACCTTGCCCTTTTTTTCTTTCTACCCAAAGTATCGAGACCTCTAGGTATGCCACATAAATCCATCATGGACCAATCACCATCCACCATGTCCTCCATTTTCCATACAATATGCCAGATGTCACCCTCTATAACTTTGCCTTATGTCACTTGCGAAGGCCCTATTGATTGGAAAAAAAATCAATTTTTCCTGCCACATGTCACTTGCCATTGTATCCATGTGATCAACTATGCCACATGTCATCCACATGAAGCCACGTCATACCATATATTGGCCTTACCTTTTCAAAAGTTATACCAGATAATGTTTGGTACGTGAACCCCTATATGGGGGGCCGCAATTTCCATGTCATCTACCAGATGTGTGCCATGTAGGAACCACATGTACAACTAGTAACCAAGATAGTAATACGTAATAGATGTCATTTAGTAAGCATATAGCTTTTTGTATACTAGATATTATATCCATTAATGGCTCTTAAACCTTGGGAATTATAACTTAACACTTTGTGACTATGATCTACGATTACGTGTCAACAAAGTCAAATATTGGGAAATTTGTGATGTTTAGATTTGAGATATCACTTGCATCTAGTAAGTTGTATTTTCTGCTTTACTTTGAAGATTATCGAGGGGGGGGGGGGGGGGGGGGTCGAAGGTGGTTTCCAAATATATATATGGACTTCCTAGTATGCTTATATGGCTGCCTCAATCTTTGTGGTCTACCACCTAGGTAGCACATCAGACCCCTCGATTAGTTAAGCAGTGAGCATATTGGGACACCATAAAATAAACAAGAGCCGTTTATCCCTCTTCATAAATCAAGCATGATGGGAATTATTTTAACATGGTCATATAACCATTTAGGACACCCCCTATCCCTAGCATTGATGAAAATAAAATGTTTAACCATATTCATATTTGTCATTAATGGAAACCCTACACCTTTGACCATTGTTCCCTACTTGCAATATTTCCAATTTTCAATTCAATCTACAATCCTACTACTCCACAATCTCTCCACAAACCTACAATTTCTCCCCCTTTTACATCAATTGAAAGGGGTCATGTCTAAATATTTTATATAGTTCAACCTAGATTTTTGAGTGATTTCATGCTTCTAACTCCCCCTATCTATCTATCTATCAACAATTCTCCACTTAATCCACTATTTTTCACTATGTCTCCAAGACTACATTTTGTTTGTATTTCCTTCAATTACACATTGAACCCCCTAAGACATCACTGGGATAAACCTCCTAACATTGCAAATATTCTCATCTGCACCTTTGATTCTTAGGAACCTCCCTGTGAACAAATTTTTATTCTTATGATCAACTCTCCCCATTTTTGTTTTAATATAAGTAAAAAACTCACCTTAGGTTATTGATGCTCTCAGCTAGCGATCTGTTTTTTTGATATTTTTCCATTTCATCATTCTTCTCCTAACACTTGCGCTATAAATTTTCCACACACTTGACATGTCATGAAGAACTACCATATCTTATACTTCCAATAATAATGAGAGTGGAGAGATATCACTCCCAACCTCTACCTTACATATTCAAATATATCTCTAGGAAGAGGTTTGGTAAATATATCTTCAATTTCTTCTTTACTAGCCTCGTAATTTGATCAACTACCTAATCTGTAAGAAATTGATATTTGATAGGAATATGTGTTATCTTGGATTCCATCATGTGTTTCTTAGAAATATTAATTGCACTTGTTTTATCACACATAATTGAAATAGGGTGACCATATTCTACCTTGATGTCCTTAAAATTTTGTTTCATCCATAGGACTTGAGCATACCATATTGCTGCTACAATATCATCTGATTTAGCTGTGGAGAAAGAGATGGATGTTGAATTTTTAAATTAAACTCCTACCCTGCACAGAGAAAAAGAAGGAGTACAATAGGGGAAAAGTGTTGATGTGTTGAGTGCACACCATAGAGCATTTGACACCGTTTCTTAAATGAATCTGCAAAGTCGATTTTTGGTAATGGCCATAGCTAGTGTTTGGTGTTTTATTTAAGTTTTTCATGGTTTTGACCACACAACATAAGTTTAAAATACTGTCTTTTCACACCATAAAAATCCCACAACCAACCAACGAAAGTTTATTTTACGCGGCAATTTTTGTTTTTTGAACCAGGCCACATCATTTTCCAACACAACAACTGCGGGCTCCACTGCTATCCAATCATATGACTATCTCACATGATTGGAGCCACTTCACCTTTGAACAGAGTCGGTCCCACTTCTAGCACAATAGAGGATGCGTGGACCAATCAGCGCTTATCGCGCAGAAATTGCGATGACGTCACAGAGCTAAAATGGTATGCGATAAATTTATAGAGTGTAGCTCAATTTTTGTTTGAGTTCGGTGGGTCCGAGCATCGAACAATCAAAGGACGATTGCGTGGATTTGGGCCTTACTGGAATCAGGCAATTTTGGTATGCAAAAAGGACTTGAAATACATTTTAATGTCCGTTTAAAGTCTGGGTCTAATGTTTAAGAACTTTGATTTAATAATTTGTATGCGGCAGATGTTATAAGGTTTCAAACCTTTATTATAATTTTTTTTGTTATATTTTTATTTAAACGCTCGCAAGTGAAAATCTTTTTGGACTTTAGGCACATATATGTATAAGGTTAATATACATATATATATTATAAGCTTTTAAGTTTATAATATATATATATTTCCAATAGTTGTTTTAAATTAAAAATTACACTGTGCCATATAAAAGAAATGAGCCTGAAGGCTAATGAGTGTGTGAGACTGTGTGTATTTTTTTTAGCTATATGCCTGAAGGAAAAAATACAGTAAGCAAAAAAACAGAGTAATTTTGTAAGAACTATGCGTGCATTTTTGTGAGAGACAGAGAGAGAAGTTTATGAAGGACACTGTGTGTTGCAGCAGTTCCACATCTTTGTAAATCCCTCTGATAGAGGAAGAACCATTTTGTAATAGATTTTTAAGTTTAAGGAAATAGTTGTTTGTGTGCAATCTCTATCTAGAAAATTTTGATTTAATATTTTTGTTTAGAGGAGGAATTATTTTATTCCTCTGTGTGTTCTGGAATACTCAGAAATTCGAATATGGTATCAGGACTAGTCCAGGTTCTTTGAAGGATTGTCAAAGAAGATGAAGGAAGGAACTTTGTTGCAGATTTTGACCAGCAGAATGAAGGCTGAACAAAAGCAAGGTATTTCTCAAAAACAGATTTTTGAGTTTGTTTAAAAAGTGCAGTCCAGAGAAGTCCTTTTGAGGGTAGATTTTGTCTCTTAAGTAGAGAGACGACTTATTTAAAAACACAGTCAAGTTTAAAGCATAGTTCAGTGTGCTAGTCATGATAGGAGCCAACAAAAGCATGAGTATTTGAAATACTCAGCTTCCACAATTCAATGGGAAGAACTATGACTATTGGGAAATCACCATGAGAGCCCTGTTTTCCTCTCAAGAGTTATGGGAGTTTTTTGAAGATGGTTTTGAAGAACTAGCAAACGAAAATTCCTTTAATTCCTTGACACAGGTAGATAAGGATTTGTTGAAGAGAAATAGGAAGAAGGACTCAAAAGCCCTCTTCTATCTCTATCAAGCAGTGCATGAAAGTGTGTTTCGAAGGATAGCATAGCTAAGAGGTCCAAGGATGCATGTGATACCCTCCAGACTGCCTATCAAGGTATGGTGAAGGTGAAGATAGAAAAGCTACAATTGCTGAGGAGAGACTTTGAAACTCTTTGTATGAAAGAGTCTGATAAGGTAGACTCATTATTCACACATGTGATTGGGTTGGTTACCCAGATAAGGTCTCATGGATAGACACGTGAAGAAAGAAGGATTGTGGAGAAAGTATTGAGGAGCTTACCCTCGAGGTTTGATGTGATAGTCACAACCATTGAAGAGACAAAGAATCTATCAAAGTTTATTTTTGATGAGCTTCATGCATCATTGATGACTCATGAACAAATATTGGGAAGAACAACAAACTCATATTTGGAGCATGCCTTCAAGACCCAAATGTCCTTTGGAAGAGGAAGAGGTCAAGGCAGAGGAAACTACAGAGGAAAAGAAAGAGGAAGGACCCAAAACTGAGGAGGAAGAAACAACCCTGCAAATACTCATGGAAGGGGCAACAATCAAAATTAGAACCAAGGCCAACGTAGCAGCCAACAAGGTGGAAAAAATCAAGCACATGGAATAAATCCCAAGTCCAATGTCATTACCATAAAAAGTATGGCCATTCTGCCAATAAATGTAGGAAGAAACAGAGTGACTGTTATAGCATCATTTCTCACCTTGACATGATTCATGATTGCTTCATGGCTTTTGGGCACCCATTCCTACAGACTTGGACAAATTCACTTAAAAAACAGTGTAAAATCCCCCATACGCGACTATGCCCGTACTTTTCCGCGTGTATACGCGGGAACTGCAAAGAGAGCCGGATCAGATTTTGCAAACTTGTCAACAATGTAGACCGATACGCAATCTCACAAGCACCGATCTGGGAATGCCATTCCACCCACTCTTGACCTTCTTCCAATGTGGCAAGAGGGAGAAGGTAAGGTCCAAGGGTCCGAAAAATAATGAGTTCAGAAGAACTCTCTTCGAAGGGGAGCCCTGGAGGATGAAATAGCATTAATAGACACCTTAGGAGGAGGAAGATCAAAAGAACCCATCAGGGAAGAATACATTCCAACTCCTAGATTCTCAAAAGGCGCCTTAGTATTATCCAACTTAGGGACAGATGAGTCAGAAGGTGCATCCAGGTCTACAGGAGGACAGTCCAGTTGATCCACTGTAACAATCCTCCCTTCGTGGGGGAAACATACTATTCGAAATAATGAGGATGCAATAGCATCCATCTCATAAATCCAGTTCCTCCCCAACAGAAGGTTGTAGTCCAAGGCTGCATCCACTACCTCAACTTCTATGTTAACGGTTTTGCCCCCAACACAGATGGGCAAAGCCGAGACAATACCATGGGGTCTGTGAGAATGACCATCGAATGCAGTAAGAACAGTGCTAGATGGAACAGCTTTGGGAGATCCAAGTGTCTTCCAGCATGCGAGAGACATCACGCAAGTAGAAGCACCCTCATCCACAACCGTTCGAAAGATATTGGTCTTTCGATATGATGATTTAATGTGAAAATCCATGTGATGAGAAAGTATCTTCTTAAAATTAGTCATGTCGAAAGTAATCAGAAGAGAGTTTTTCGGATCAACAGCCCCAATGGCAGCGAGCAAAGCACTGCGCTGAGCCGGACAAGACTAGAGTACCTCTAAAGCAGACATAGCACAAGGACTCTGCGCCAGATCTTCTACAATCAAGTAGTTCTGGGCAGGTCTCACGTTCGGATTAATCGTTGACCGCTTGGAAGATGCTTTCGGCATCCGAGGCATAGACTCAACAGTTGGCTTCGTGATGTGAAGCGGCTCAGTAGCATCAGGAACTTCCTTAGCTTTCGAAGATTCCTCTCCGCCATAATCACGGGATCTCGTAGCGACATCCACGTGAGCACTCATCATAAAGATATTCAATGGAATTTCCCCTTCCTGAGGACCTCCAGAGGAAGCCCCAGGATTTTGATTCGCGCCAGCAATTAATTGCTGCCCTTGGGGAAAAGGGTTTGTTAGCACAGCCTGGGAACTAGAAGAACCTTGCTGAGATAACAGGCGCTGAGCATCCTGAATTTTCGGGCAAAGATGCGTGAGATGGTCTCCAGTACAAAGCTTGCACGGAAACTTAACTTTCTTTTTCTCCTTTTGCCCTTCACCAACACGCTCGTTGGTCTTATTTGCATTGCCCTTCCCATTCTTGCCCTTCTTCTTGTTATTACGTCCCTTCTTCTTCCCATCGGACTGTTGATTTCCTTTGGGTTCAGAAGATTGGACAGCATTAATGGACAAAGACTGGGAAGGTGATGAATCAGTAGGCACAGCCTGACCAGAAGGAGCAGATTGTAAAGACAACTGCTGCAATTGAGAAAGCAGGCTGGCTGCACTACTACTGACCGATCCGACAAGTCCGTCACCATGCGGACCAGGTTTAGTTTTCGATAAATCCAATTTGGAGCGAGGAGCATTGGGTAAATACTTATAAAGCATCCCAGACTGAGAATAGATCAGTTCTAACTGCTGGGCCCTAAAAATGGCCTGCTCCTCAGAAAATACCCCAGATAAGGATACATCCTTTGAAATATCTGACTGCAGAGATTTCAAAAACCACTCGAGAAGGAATTCACCCGGAATATGAGCTTTGATAAGCCTCTTCCTTCTCCTCCATTCCTGAATATGATCAAAAATGTGAGTTGCCTCATCCTGCTTAAAATTAGCCAGGAGTTCGGTCCCAGCCTCATATCTGACAGGCAACTGAAAATGGTTAAGAAATGTGACAGCCAGTTCTCCAAATGTGGCGAAACTGCCCCCAGTGAGCTCTATATACCATTTGGCAGCATTTCCAGTTAAGGTGCACTGAAATAATCTCAACCTAATCGAGTCGTCGATCAGGGAGTTCGATGAACACCATAAGTGGAAAGTGGTGATGTGGTCTGCTGGATCCTCTCCATTCTTACCTTCAAACTTTGGAATGTCTGAAGGAAGTTTGGTCGGGACCAGAGGCCACCCCGGACTATACCGAATTGGGTCATTAGTTAACTTCGACAAGTCTGGCAAGTTTAACGTTGCCAGAAATGGTAATCGAGGCGGAGCCTGAGAATTCCATCCTTGATGGGATGGATTTCCAACATTCTGAAAAGAATAGCCTGGATTTGATGAGGCACCAGGCTACCAGAAAGGACTCGTAGAAAATGGAGAAGAACCTCCTCCCCACGCCGAGTTACCAAAACCCAGACCAGTTCCCCCCACTGAAGTATTGACTGAAGAGGAAAGCCCCTGGTAGGGATTCCACGCATTAGATAGAGGAGAAAAAGAATGATAAGCACTCGATGAAGGGAAAGAAGCATTCCCTTGATGACCTGCGAAGAACTGATTCCCTGCCCCAGCCGTTGTAAACACAGGATTCCATCCCGTAAAAGTAGTCGAACTTTGCCCTCCCAGACCAAGGGTTGAAACTCTGGGTCTGGGACGTAAAAGGAAACGACCCTAAAGAAGGATTGGAACTGGGAATATGCCCAGTCCCAAAGGGGAAACCCTGAAATGAAGCTGATCCACTAGCCATGTAGCAATCATGAATCATGTCAAGGTGAGAAAAGATGCTATAACAGTGACATGGGTAATAGACCCAGTGCTAATTTTGCTAAGGAAGATATCAATCAAGAGAAGTTGTTTTTAGCATGTAATATGGCTAAAGAAGAAAAGGATGAGGATATATGGTTTCTAGATTCTGGATGTAGCAACCATATGACTAGAAAAATTTCTATGTTTTCCATGTTAGATTAAAATGTGAAGTCCCAAGTTACATTAGGGATAGATAGTAAGGTCTCTTTCATGGGAAAAGGCAGAGTGAATGTTTTAACAAATAAAGGAGAAGGAAGATCCATATCATATTTATATTATGTGCCTGGTATGAAGTGTAACCTCTTGAGCATTGGAAAAATCATTCAAAAGGGGCACAATTTTTTCTTTGAAGATGATGTATGCCCCATCATGGATAAACCACCAAGAAATCATGCATTTCACAAGTGAAGATGACAAAGAACAAAATGTCCCCTCTCAAGATGAGAGCAGATTTGAACAAAGGAGCTGAAATGGCAGCAGTGAGACAAGAGACATTCAAAAGAGAAGCGAAGGATGAAAACTAGTTATGGCACTTGAGATTTGGACATCTCAACTTTGGAGGTCTGAATTTGTTTCGTAGGAAAGGAATGGTAAAGGGATTTCCATTGATTGAGAAACTGGACAACCTATGTGAAGGCTGCATCTTGGGCAAACAACACAAAGAAAAATTTCCATCAGGAAAGAGCATAACGGCAACGACACCCTTAGAAATTTTCCATTCAGATTTGTGTGGACCAATGTAAACACCATCACTAGCAAGTAGTCACTACATGCTAACTTTCATTGATGATTTCACAAGAAAAACTTCGGTGTATTTCTTGAAATATAAAAGTGAAGTGTTTGAGAAGTTCTGCCACTTTAAAGCACTTGTTGAGAAGTAAAGTCGGCAACATATAAAATTTTTAAGAACTGATAGACGAGGAGAGTATATCTCAAAATAATTTCTGCATTTTTGCAGATAAAATGGGATTCATAAGCAATTTATAGCAATGTACACACCGCAGCAAAATAGAGTTGTTGAAAGGAAAAATATAACCATCATGGACATGGTAAGAAGTATGCTGAAGGCAAAACATTTGCCAAATGAGTATTGGGCTAAAGATGTACATTGTGCAACATACATCTTGAATAGATGCTGAACCAAAGATGTAATGAATAGAGTTCCAGAAGAAGCATGGAGTGGCATGAAACAAGGTGTCACCCATGGGAGAGTTTTTGGTTGTGTGGCTTATGCACACATTCCAGATTAGCTAAGGAAGAAGTTGAACAGTAAGGGGGAGAAGTGTATATTTATTGGATACATTGAAGAATCCAAGGCATACAGGTTGAATAACCCATCCGCCAAGAATTTTTTTATATGCAGAGATGTGCAGTTCATTGAAGAAGAAGCTTGGGATGGAAGCATAGAGAAAACAATTAATGTAAAGAGATGTTTGTCTCATGATGATGATGAGGAAGAAATTTTTGAAAGGAACAACTCATTAGTAGCACCACCTCCACCAACACAAGGACAGCAAGGGACAACACAAATAGGTATGAGAACACCTTTAAGAAGTGATGTCAATTCTTCTCCAAGCACACCACAAGGAGAAGATTTGAGTGCTTCTACAAGCGCAAGTACACCAAGTGAAAGAGGAACCAAATTCAAAATTTGTAATAATATTTTTGAGAAAGAGGCAGCAAATGAAGGTATAAAATCTTTATTTGCATTGTATTGTCATGTAGATGATCCCATTCATTTTGAAGAAGCTATAAAAGATAAGAAATAGATATATGCTATGGATCAAGAAATGAATGCCATAGAGAAAAATAAGACATGGGAATTGGTTGATCTCCCAAAAGGTAAAGAAGTAATTGGAGTGAAATGGGTCTACAAGACCAAAACCAATGTTGAAGGTAAGATTGAAAGGCACAAGGCCAGACTTGTTGTCAAAGGCTACAAGCAGCAACAAGGAAGACATTATGAGGAAAATTTTGCACCAGTTGCAGGAATGGAAACAGTGAGAGCAGTGTTGTCCATAACAGCACAACACAAGTGGAAGGTTTACCAAATGGATGTGAAATCAACATTCCTAAATGAAGTATTGATGGAAGAAGTTTATGTTGAAAAACCTCTGGGCTATGAGAAAGAAGGCCAAGAGCACAAATTTTGTGGATTGAAGAAAGCTCTTTATGTGCTGAAACAAGCACCAAGAGCATGGTACAATAGGATAGATGCCTATCTATAGGAAAATGGGTTTGAAAAATGTGAAGGAGAACCCACATTATACATCAAGGAAAAGGATGGTAAGATGTTGATTGTTGTTTTATATGTTGATGATGTGATCTTTACAGGTAATGATGCTTACCTCATTGAGAATTTTAAATCAGCGATGAAGGATAAATTTGAGATGACTGATATGTGATTGCTGAAATAATTCTTAGGAATAGGAGTAGAGAAAAATGATTTTTTTTTTTTCTCTCAAGCTAAATATGTAAATGAATTTTTGGAAAGATTTAATATGTAGGATTGCAAGGCAACAGTTACTCCTACAGTGATGGGATTAAAACTCAGCAAAGAGGACAACAACAAGGATTTTGAACCAAGCTTGTACAAGAGCATAGTTGGCAGCCTCATGTATTTGATTGTAACGAGGCCAGATACTATGCATGCTATGAGTTTAATTTCCAAATTTATGGAAAGGCCAAAGGAGGCACATTGGCAAGAAGCAAAAAGAATTTTGAGGTATGTGAAAGGAACAAAAAGGTATGGAATTTTATATAGCACTTCATAAAATTATGAATTGATTGGATATACTGACAGTGATTGGGTTGGAAGTATATATGAACAAATTTTTATTCTTATGATCAACTCTCCCCATTTTTTTTTTAACATGAGAAGTTAAAAATTCACCCTAGGTTATTGATGCTCTCGCCTAGTGATCTGTTTTTTGAGATTTTTCCATTTCATCATTCTTCTCCTAACACTTGCACTCTAAATTTTCCATACACTTCACATGTCATGAAGAGCTACCATATCTTATACTTACAATAATAATGAGAGTGGAGAGATATCACTCCCAACATCCACCTTACGTATTCAAATATATCTCTAGGAAGAGGTTTGGTAAATATATCTTCAATTTCTTCTTTACTAGCCTCGTAATTTGATCAACTACCTAATCTGTAAGAAATTGATATTTGATAGGAATATGTGCTATCTTGGATTCCATCACATGTTTCTTAGAAATATTAGTTGCACTTGTTTTATCACACATAATTGAAATAGGGTGACCATATTCTACCTTGATGTCTTTAAAATTTTGTTTCATCCATAGGACCTGAGTGTACCATGTTGCTCCTACAATATACTCTGATTTAGCTGTGGAGAAAGGGATGGATGTTGAATTTTTAAATTCAACTCCTACCCTGCACAGAAAAAAAGAAGGAGTACAAAAGGGGCAGAGTGTTGATGTGTTGAGTGCACACCATCGAGCATTTAACACCGTTTTTTAAATGAATATGAAAAGTTGAATTTTGGTAATGGTCATAGCCACTATTTGGCATTTTATTTTATTTTTTCATGGTTTTGACCACGCAACAAAATTTTAAAATATTGTCTTGTCGCACCATAAAAATCCCACCAACCAGCCAATGAAAGTTTCTTTTACACGACAATTTTTTTATTTGAACCTGGCGACATCATTTGCAACACAGCAACCAAGGGCTCCACTACTAGCCAATCATATGGCTATCGTGCAGGATTGGAGCCGCTTCACCTTTGAACGGAGTCTTCCCACTGCTAGCACAAGAGAGGACGCGTGGACCAATCAGCGCTTATCACGCAAAAATTGCGATGACGTCACAAAACTATAATGGTATGGGATAAATTTATAGGATGTAGCTCAATTTTTGTTTGAGTTTCGGTGGGTCCCATCATCGACCAATCAGAGGCCGATCGCATGGATTTGGGCCTCACTGACGTCAAGCCATTTTGGTATGCAAAAAGGACTTGAAATACAGTTTAAAGTCCGGGTCTAATGTTTAATAACTTTGACTTAATAATTTGTATGTGGTGGATGTTATAAGGTTTCAAACCTTTAATATAATGTTTTTTGTTATATTTTTATTTAAACGCCCGCAAGTGAAAATCTTTTTGGACTTTAGGCACATATATGTATAAAGTTAATATACATATATGTAATATACACTTTTAAGTTTATATATATATATATATATATATATATATATATATTTCAAATAGTTGTTTTAAATTAAAAAATTACATTGTGCCATATAAAAGAAATGAGCCCGAAGGCTAATGAGTGTGTGAGACTGTGTGTATTTTTTTAACTGTATTCCCAAAGGCAAAAATACGGTGAGAAAAAAAAATGGAGTAATTTTGTGAGCACTATGCGTGCATTTTTGTGAGAGACAGAGAGAGAAGTTTATGAAGGACGCTGTGTGTTGTAGTAGTTCCACATCTTTGTAAATCCCTCTAATAGAGGAAGAACCATTTTGTAATAGATTTTTAAGTTTAATGAAATAGTTGTTTGTGTGCAATATCTGTCCAAAATTTTTTAACTTAATATTTGTGTTTAGAGGAGGAATTATTTTATTCCTCTCTGTGTTCTGGAATACTAAGAAATTCCAACATGGTATCAGAGCTAGTCCAATCTCTTTGAAGGATTGTCTAAGAAGCTGAAGGAAGGAGCTTTGTTGCAGCTTTTGACTAGCAGAGTGAAGGGGCAACAAAAGCAAGGTATTTCTCAAAAAAATAGTTTTGAGTTCATTTAAAAAGTGTAGTCCAGAGAAGTCCTTTTGAAGACATATTTTTTCTCTTAAGTAGAGAGACAACTTATTTAAAAACACAGTAAAGTTTAAAGCATAGTTTAGTGTGCTAGTCATGGTAGGAGCCAGCACAAGCATGAGTATTGGAAATACTCAACTCCGACAGTTCAATGGGAAGAACTATGACTATTGGGCAATCACCATGAGAGCCCTGTTTGCCTCTCAAGACTTATGGGAGTTTGTTGAAGATGGTTTTTAAGAATCAACAGGTGAAAATGTCTTTAATGCCTTGACACAGGCAGAGAAGGATTTGTTGAAGAGAAATAGGAAGAAGGACTCAAAAGCCATCTTCTATCTCTATCAAGCAATGCATGAAAGTGTGTTTCGAAGGATAGCAGCAGCTAAGAGGTCCAAGGATGCATGGGATACCCTCCAAAATGCCTATCAAGGTATGGAGAAGGTGAAGATAGCAAAGCTACAATTGCTAAGGAGAGACTTTGAAACTCTCTGTATGAAAGAGTATGATAACATAGACTCATTCTTCACACATGTGATTGGGTTGGTTACCTAGATAAGGCCTCATGGAGAGAGACTTGAAGAAAGAAGGATTGTGGAGAAAGTATTGAGGAGCTTGCCCTCAAGGTTTGATGTGATAGTCACAACCATTGAAGAGACAAAGGATCTCTCAAAGTTTACTATTGATGAGCTTCATGCATTATTGATGAATCATGATCAAATATTGGGAAGAACATCAAACTCATCTTTGGAGCATGCCTTCAAGACCCAAATTTCCTTTGGAAGAGGAAGAGGTCAAGGCAGAGGAAACTACAGAGGAAAATGAAGAGGTAGAACCCAAAATAGAGGAGGAAGAAATATCCCTGCAAATTCTCATGGAAGGGGCAACAATAGAAATCAGAACCAAAGCTAAGGCATTAGCCAGCAAGGTGGAAAAAATCAAGCACATGGACAAAGGTATGATAAATCTCAAGTCCAATGTCATTACTATAAAAATTATGGCCATTATTCCAATGAATGTAGGAAGAAACAGAGTGACATGGGTAATAGACCCAGTGCTAATTTTACTAAGGAAAATATCAGTCAAGAGAAGTTGCTTTTAGCGTGTAATATGGCAGAAGAAGAAAAGAATGAGGATATATGGTTTCTATATTCTGGATGTAGCAACCATATGACTTGAAACATTTCTATGTTTTCCATGTTGGATGAAAATGTGAAGTCTCAAGTTACATTAGGGATAGATGGTAAGGTCTCTATCATGGGAAAAGGGAGAGTGAATGTTTTAAGAAAGAAATGAGAAGGAAGATCCATATCAGATGTATATTATGTGCCTAGTATGAAGTGTAACCTCTTGAGCATTGGACAACTCATTCAAAACGGGTACAATGTTTTCTTTGAAGATGATGTATGCACCATCATGGATAAACTACCAAGTAAGAAATGCATTGCACAAGTGAAGATGCATGGAATAGAATGTTCGCTCTCAAGATGAGAGCAGATTTGAAGAAAGGAGTTGAAATGGCAGCAGTGACACAAGAGACATTCCAAAGAGAAGCGAAGGATGAAAACTCGTTATGGAAATTGATATTTGGACATCTAAACTTTGGAGGTATGAATTATTTTCATAGGAAAGGAATGGTAAAGGGATTACCATTTATTTTGAAACCGGACAACTTATGTGAAGGCTGCATCTTGAGAAAACAACACAAAGAAAACTTTCCATTAGGAAAGAGCATAAGGGCAAAGGCAACCTTAGAAATATTTCATTCATATTTGTGTGGACCAATGCAAACACCATCAATAGCAAGCAGTCACTACATGTTGACTTTCAATGATGATTTCACAAGAAAAACTTTGGTGTATTTCTTGAAATATAAAAGTGAAGTGTTTAAGAATTTCTGCCACTTTTAAGCACTTGTTGAGAACCAAAGTGGGTAGCATATAAAAGTTTTAAGAACTGATAGAGGAGGAGAGTATATCTCAAAATAAATTCTGCATTTTTGCAGAGAAAATAGGATTCATAGGCAATTTATAGTAAGGTACACACCGCAAAAAAATGGAGTTGCTGAAAGGAAAAATAGAACCATCATGGACATGGTAAGAAGTATGCTGAAGGAAAAACATTTGCCAAATGAGTATTTGGCTAAAGATGTACATTGTGCAGCATACATATTGAATATATGCCGAACCAAAGCTATAATGAACATAGTTCCAGAAGAAGCATGGAGTGGCATAAAACAAGGTCTCACCCACATGAGAGTTTTTGGTTGTGTGGCTTATGCACACATTCCAGATCAGCTAAGGAAGAAGTTGGATAGTAAGGGAGAGAAGTGCATATTTATCGGATACATTGAATAATCCAAGGCATACAGGTTGTATAACCCATTGACCAAGAATTTTGTTACAAGTAGAGATATGTAGTTCATTGCAGAAGAAGCTTGGGATGGAAGCATAGAGAAAAAAGTCAATGTGAAGAGTTTTTTGTCTCATTATGATGATGAGGAAGAAATGGATGAAAGGAACACCTCATTCGCAACACCACCTCCACCAACAGAAGGACAGCAAGGGACACCAAAAATAGGTAAGAGAACACCTTTGAGAAGTGATGTCAGTACTTCTCCGAGCACACCAAAAGGAGAAGATTTGAGTGCTTCTACAAGCACAAGTACACCAAGTGAAAGAGGAATCAAATTCAGAAATTTGAATGATATTTAGGAGAAAGAGGTAGAAAATGAAGGTATGAACTCTTTATTTGCATTGTATTGTCATGTACATGATCCTATTCATTTTGAAGAAGCTATAAAAGATAAGAAATGGATAGATGCTATGGATTAAGAAATTAATGCCATAGAGAAAAATAAGACATGGGAATTGGTTGATCTCCCAAAAGGTAAAGAAGTAATTGGTGTGAAATGGGTCTACAAGACCAAAACCAATGTTGAAGATAAGATTTAAAGGCACAAGGACAGACTTGTTGTCAAAGGCTACAAACAGCAACAAGGAAGATATTGTGAGGAAACTTTTGCACCAGTTACAAGAATGGAAATAGTGAGAGCAATGTTGTCCATAGCAGCACAACAAAAGTGGAAGGTTTACCAAATGGATGTGAAATCAGCATTCCTAAATGCACTATTGATGGAAGAGGTTTATGGTGAACAACCTTTGGGCTATGAGAAAGAAAGTCAAGAGCACAAAGTTTTCAGATTGAAGAAAGCTCTTTATGGGCTGAAACAAGCACCAAGAGCATGGTACAGTAGGATAGGTGTCTATCTAATGGAAAATGGGTTTGAAAAATGTGAAGGAGAACCCACATTATACATCAAGGAGAAATATGGTAAGATGTTGATTGTTGTTTTATATGTTGATGATGTGATCTTTACAGGTAATGATGCTTACCTCATTGAGAATTTTAAATTAGTCATGAAGGATGAATTTGAGATTACTGATATGGGATTGCTGAAATAATTCTTAGGAATAGAAGTAGAGAAAAATAAAAATAAAATTTTTATCGCTCAAGCTAAATATGTAAATGAATTTTTGGAAATATTTAATATGTAGGATTGCAAGGCAGCCATTACTCCTACAGTGATGGGCTTGAAACTCAGCAAAGAGGATAACAGCAAGGATTTTGATCCAAGCTTTTACAAGAACATAGTTGGCAGCCTCATGCATTTGACCGCAAGTAGGCCAGATATTACGCATGCTGTGAGTTTAATTTCCAGATTTATGGAAAGGCCAAAGGAGGCACATTGGCAAGCAGCAAAAATAATTTTGAGGTATATGAAAGGAAAAAAGAGGTATGGAATTTTATATAGCACTTTAGAAAATTATGAATTGATTGGACATACTGATAGTGATTGGGCTGGGAGTATAGATGAACAAATTTTTATTTTTATGACCAAATCTCCCCATTTTTTTTTTAACATGAGACGTTAAAAAATCACCCTAGGTTATTGATGCTCTCAGCTAGTGATCTATTTTTTGAGATTTTTCCATTTCATCATTCTTCTCCTAACACTTGCGCTCTAAATTTTACATACACTTAACATGTCATGAAGAGCTACCATATCTTATACTTACAATAATAATGAGAGTGGAGAGATATCACTCCCAACATGTACCTTACATATTCAAATATATCTCTAGGGAGAGCTTTGGTAAATATATCTTCAATTTCTTCTTTACTAGCCTCGTAATTTGATAAAATACCTAATCTGTAAGACATTGATATTTGATAGGAATATGTGTTATCTTGGATTCCATCACATTTTTCTTAGAAATATTAATTGCACTTGTTTTATCACACATAATTGAAATAAGGTGACCATATTCTACCTTGATGTCTTTAAAATTTTATTTCATCCATAGGACCTGAGTGTACCATGTTGCTGCTACAATATACTCTGATTTAGCTGTGGAGAAAGAGATGGATGTTGAATTTTTAAATTCAACTCTTACCCTGCATAGAGAAAAAGGACTACAGCAGGGGCAAAGTGTTGATGTGTTGAGTGCACACCACCGAGCAATTAACACTGTTTTTTAAATGAATATGCAAAGTTGATTTTTGGTAATAGCTAGAGTCACTGTTCGGAATTTTATTTAAGTTTTTTTTGGTTCTGATCATGCAACAAAAGTTTAAAATATTGTCTTTTCGTGGCATAAAAATTCCACCAACCAACCAACGAAAGTTGATTTTACATGACAATTTTTTTTTTGAACCGAGCCACGTCATTTGCCAACACAGAAACCGCGGGCTCCACTGCTAGCCAATCATATGGCTATTGCATAGGATTGGAGCCACTTCACCTTTGAACAGAGTTGGTCCCATTTCCAGCACATCAGAGGACGTGTGGACCAATCAACGCTTATCGTGCAGAAATTGCGATGACGTCAAAGCTAAAATGGTATGTGATAAATTTATAGAATGCAGCTCAATTTTGTTTGAGTTTCGACAGGTCCCAGCATCGACCAATCAGAGGTCAATTGAGTGGATTTCGGTGTTGTTCATGTCAGCCCATTTTTGTATGCGAAAAGGACTTGAAATACAGTTTAATGTCCATTTGAAGTCCAGATCTAAGGTTTAAGAACTTTGAATTAATAATTTCTATGTGACGGATGATATAAGGTTTCAAACCTTTATTATAATGTTTTTTGTTATATTTTTATTTAAAAGCCCGCAAGTGAAAATCTTTTTGGACTTTAGGCACATATATGTATAAGGTTAATATACATATATATATTATAAACTTTTAAGTTTATAATATAAATATATTTCCAATAGTTGTTTTAAATTAAAAAATTACACTGTGCCATATAAAAGAAATGAGCCCGAAGGCTAATGAGTGTGTGAGACTCTGTGTATTTTTTTTAACTGTATGCCTGAAGGCAAAAATTTAGTGAGAAAAAAAACAGAGTAATTTTGTAAGCACTATGCGTGCATTTTTGTGAGAGACAGAGAGAGAAGTTTATGAAGGACACTGTGTGTTGCAACAGCTCCACATCTTTGTAAATCCCTCTAATAGAGGAAGAAACATTTTGTAATAGATTTTTAAGTTCAATGAAATAGTTGTTTGTGTGAAATCTCTGTCCAACACATTTTAATTTAATATTTGTGTTTAGAGGAAGAATTATTTTATTCCTCTATGTGTTTTTGAATACTCAGAAACTCCAACATGGTATCAGAGCTAGTCCAGGCTCTTTGAAGGATTGTCAAAGAAGCTGAAGGAAGGAGCTTTGTTGCAGCTTTTGACCAGCAGAGTGAAGGCTCAACAAAAGCAAGGTATTTCTCAAAAATAGAGTTTTGAGTTTGTTTAAAAAGTGCAGTCCAGAGAAATCATTTTGAAGACATAATTTGTCTCTTAAGTAGAGAGACAACATATTGAAAAACATAGTCAAGTTTAAAGCATAGTTCATTGTGCTAGTCATGGCAGGAGCCAACACAAGCATGAGTATTGGAAATATTCAACTCCCACAGTTCAATGGGAAGGACTATGACTATTGGGCAATCACCACAAGAGCGATGTTTTCCTCTCAAGACGTATGGCAGTTTTTTGAAGATGGTTTTGAAGAACCAGCAGATGAAAATGCCTTTAATTCCTTAACACACGCAGAGAAGTATTTTTTGAAGAGAAATAGGAAGAAGGACTCAAAAGCCCTCTTCTATCTCTATCAAGAAGTGCATAAAAGTGTGTTTCGAAGGATAGAAGCAGCTAAGAGGTCCAAGGATACATGGGATACCTTCCAGACTGCCTATCAAGGTATGGAGATGGTGAAGAAAACAAAGTGACAATTGCTGAGGAGAGACTTTGAAACTCTCTGTATGAAAGAGATCGATAACATAGACTCATTCTCCACACATGTGATTAGGTTGGTTACCCAGATAAGGTCTCATGGAGAGACACTTGAATAAATAAGGATTGTGGAGAAAGTATTAAGGAGCTTACCCTCAAGGTTTAATGTGATAGCCACAACCATTGAAGAGACAAAGGATCTCTCAAAGTTTATTGTTTATGAGTTTCATGCATCATTTATGACTCATGAACAAAGATTGGGAAGAACAAAAAACTCATATTTGGAGCATGCCTTCAAGACCCAAATGTCCTTTGGAAGAGGAAGAGGTCAAGGTAGAGGAAACTACAAAGGAAAAGGAAGAGGTAGAAGCCAAAACATAGGAGGAAGAAATAGCCTTGAAAATACTCATGGAAGGGGAAACAATCAAAATCAGAACCAAGGCCAAGGAAGCAGCCAGCAAGGTGGAAAAAATCAATCACATGGAAAAAGGTATGATAAATCCCAAGTCCAATGTCATTACTGTAAAAAGTATGGCCATTATGCCAATGAATGTAGGAAGAAACAGAGTGACATGGGTAATAGACATAGTGCTAATTTTACTAAGGAAAATATCAGTGAAGAGAAGTTGTTTTTAGCATGTAATATGGATGAAGAAGAAAAGAATGAGGATATATGGTTTCTAGATTATGGATGTAGCTTCCATATGACTGGAAACATTTCTATGTTTTCCATATTAGATGAAATTGTGAAGTCTCAAGTTACATGAAGGACGGATAGTAAGGTCTCTTTCATGGGAAAATGCAAAGTGAATGTTTTAACAAAGAAAGGAGAAGGAAGATCCATATCAGATGTATATTATGTTCCTGTTATGAAGTTTAACCTCTTGAGAATTGGACAACTCATTCAAAAGGGGTACAATGTTTTCTTTGAATATGATTTATGGACCATCATGGATAAACCACCAAGCAAGCAATGCATTGCACAAGTGAAGATGAAAATGAACAGAATGTTCCCTCTCAAAATGAGAGTAGATTTGAAGAAAGGAGCTGAAATGGTAGCAGTGGCACAAGAGACATTCCAAGGAGAAGCAAAGGATGAAAACTGGTTATGGCACTTGAGATTTGAACATCTCAACTTTGGAGGTTTGAATTTGTTGCAAAGGAAAGGAATGGTAAATGGATTACCATTGATTGAAAAACTGGACAACCTATGTGAAGGCTGCATCTTGGGAAAACAAGATAGAGAAAAATTTCCATCAGGAAAGAGCATAAGGGCGAAGGCACCCTTAGAAATTGTCCAGCCAGATTTATGTGGACCAATCCAAACACCATCACTAGCATGCAGTCACTACATGCTAACTTTCATTGATGATTTCACTAGAAAAACTTCAGTGTATTTCTTGAAATATAAAAGTGAAGTGTTTCAGAAGTTCTGCCACTTTAAAGCACTTGTTGAGAACCAAAGTGGACAACATATAAAAGTTTTAAGAACTAATAGAGGAGGAGAGTATATCTCAAAATAATTTCTGTGTTTTTGCAGAGAAAATGGGATTCATAATAAATTTACAGCAAGGTACACACCGTAGCAAAATGAATTTTCTGAAAGGAAAAATAGAACCATCATGGACATGGTAAGAAGTATGCTGAAGGAAAAACATTTTCCAAATGAGTATTGGGATGAAGTTGTACGTTATGTAGTATACATCTTGAATAGATGCCTAGCCAAAGCTGTAATGAACAGAGTTCCAAAAGAAGCATGGAGTGGCATAAAACAAGGTGTCACCCACATGATATTTTTTGGTTTTGTGGCTTATGCACACATTTTAGATCAGCTAAGGAAGAATTTTGACAGTAAGGGGGAGAAGTACATATTTATTGGAAAAAGTGAAGAATACAAGGATACAGGTTGTATAACCCATCCACCAAGAATTTTTTTATAAGTAGAGATGTGGATTACATTGAAGAAGAACCTTGGGATGGAAGCATAGAGAAAACAATCAATGTGAAGAGTTGTTTGTCTCATGATGATGATGAGGAATAAATGGTTGAAAGGAACACCTCATGTTAAGTCCCTATATTAATAGTGTAGTCCCTTATTGTGTTAGTGTAGCCCCCCTTATTTTTATTGTTGCACCCCTGTAACCCCCATATTTTTATTATTATGCCCTTAAATTATTATTGTTAGGTTGACTAGGATTACATTGTGGCCCCACTAGGATTACATTGTGGCCCCATGGACTCCTATATATAGAAAGGAGGTTTTGTCATTTGTATCATCCAAGAATTGTTCATTCATGTAATGTATTGGAGGTTTCCCCCTCGAAGTGTCTTATTTATAAGGTGTTGATATCTCTTTTCTTCTATTTTTGGAGTTGGTTTCATAACATTTGGTATCAGAGCTTTGGATTCTAGGGTTTCACTGCACCAAATAGGTCATCATGGAATTTTCTCTATAACTCTTTTTCTACAAAGTTTCGGAAACTGAAAGTTTTAGAGGGCGAAGCCGAATTCCCGAGGAACATCCTCACAACATTTCAGAGCTTGGTTGCAACATTTTCGGAGATATGATATGTGGAAGGTAGGTATTTTTCAGGCTCCTGAATTTCATCCAAAAGAGGTGATGGTGGGAAAATATTCATAACTCTCTCTCTGAGCATCGGATTGGAATTCGGTAAAACGTGGATAGAATTACATAGAATGTAGTTTCTTTTCTAGAAATGTCAGAGCCAAAGGAGAAAATAGTGACACGTGGCAAGTCGTACAAGTTTGCTCTACTGAACCAATCCATAATTAGGTCATTATGGGAGATTGGACATAGCTTTGTATTGAAGAATCGAAATCAGGTAAGACCTGTGGCATTCAAAATCAGATTCATAAGGCTACTTCAGGGCTAAATTTAAGCTATTGAGGATCTGAAAGAACATAGATAATTCAGTTTCAATATCGAGCTTCTCAAAAGCAAGAAAAAGGTGTGTATTTGGTTTTTAAAATTGCATAACGTTTGTTTGAAAAAGCAGTTTGAAGTGATTCCAAGGGCATATTTTAGAATTTTTATCAATATTGAGTTCTATAATGCCTCTAAGAAATAATTCCATACCCATTAAGCCCTCAAAAATCTATACTATGACGCATGAAGAGGAATAATTGCAGTATGAGATATCAAAATTACGATACCAAGTGCATCAAATTTCGATCTTACGAAGAGTAATCGAAGATCACATAGATGGTTTAAAAGTAGAAATGGAGGCCAATTTGGATGGTTTAAAGGATAAAATAATAGCTAATATGGGTGATAAATTAGTGGAATATCACATCAAGCATCAACAACAAGTTATCCAACTCTTAAAGGATAACCTAAATTTGGTGCAGAATCTAATGAAACAATAGGAATATCAACATCACATCGAAAGAAGTTTTGAATTAGTCACAGAAACAAGAACTCAAAAAGTACGATTAATTTCAAAGTATCTCAGCAAGTGGAAGAACTTTCCTGTAGAATATTCCACATGGGAGCATGAGAATTTTATATAGAAGCATCAAGAAATAATCAAGCATTGAGGACAACACTTTTTTGAAGGAGAGGGGCATGTTAAGTCCCTATATTAATAGTGTAGTCCTTTATTGTGTTAGTGTAGCCCCCCTTATTGTTATTTTTGTACCCCTATAACCCCCATATTGTTATTATTGTGCCCTTAAATTATTATTTTTATGTCGGCTAGGATTACATTGTGGCCCCATGGACTCCCATATATAGAAATGAGGTTTTTTCATTTATATCATCCAAGAATAGGTAATTCATGTAATGTATTGGAGGTTTCCCCCTTGAAGTGGCTTAT
Organism: Pinus albicaulis; assembly: GCA_034641835.2. Lineage (NCBI taxonomy): Eukaryota > Viridiplantae > Streptophyta > Pinopsida > Pinales > Pinaceae > Pinus > Pinus albicaulis. The sequence continues at coordinate 394,472,024 of CM076571.1, forward strand.
TTATAAGGCGTTGATATCTCTTTTCTTCTATTTTTGGACCTGGTTTCATAACACCTCATTAGTAGCACCACCTCCACCAACACAAGGACAACAAGGGACACCAAAAATAGGTATGAGAAGACCTTTGGGAAGTGATGTCAGTGCTTCTCCAAGAACACCACAAGGAGAAGATTTGAGTGCTTCTACAAGCACAAGTACACCAAGTGAAAGATGAACCAAATTCAGAAATTTGAATGATATTTATGAGCAAGAGGCAGCAAATGAAGGTATGAACTCTTTATTTTCACTGTATTTTCATGTAGATGATCCTATTCATTTTAAAGAAGCTATAAAAGATAAGAAATGGATAGATGCTATGGATCAAGAAATGAATGCCATAGAGAAAAATAAGACATGGGAATTGGTTGATCTCCCAAAAGGTAAAGAAGTAATTGGAGTGAAAAGGGTCTACAAGACCAAAAGCAATGTTGAAGGTAATATTGAAAGGCACAAGGCTAGACTTGTTGTCAAAGGCTACAAGCAGCAACAAGGAAGATAATATGAGGAAAAGTTTGCACCAGTTGAAAGAATGGAAATAGTGAGAAAAGTGTTGTCCATAGCAGCACAACACAAGTGGAAGGTTTACCAAATTGATGTGAAATCAACATTCCTAAATGAAGTATTGATGGAAGAGGTTTATGTTGAACAACCTCTGAGCTATGAGAAAGAAGGCCAAGAGCACAAAGTTTGCAGATTGAAGAAAGCTCTTTATGGGCTGAAACAAGCACCAAGAGCATGGTACAATAGGATAGATGCCTATCTACAGGAAAATGGGTTTGAAAAATGTGAAGGAGAACCCACATTATACATCAAGGAGAAAGATGGTAAGATGCTGATTGTTGTTTTATGTGTTGATGATGTGATCTTTACAGGTAATGATGCTTAACTCATTGAGAATTTTAAATCAATCATGAAGGATGAATTTGAGATGACTGATATGGGATTGCTGAAAGACTTCTTAGGCATAGAAGTAGAGAAAAATGAAAGTAAATTTTTTATCTCTCAAGCTAAATATGCAAATGAAGTTGTGGAAAGATTTAATATGCGGGATTGCAAGGCAACAATTACTCCTACAGTGATGGGATTGAGACTCAACAAAGAGGACAATAGCAAGGATTTTGATACAAGCTTGTACAAGAGCATAGTTGGCAGCCTCATGTATTTGACCGTGACTAGGCCAGATATTATGCATGATGTGAGTTTAATTTCCAAATTTATGGAAAGGCCAAAGGAGGCACATTGGCAAGGAGCAAAAGAATTTTGAGGTATGTGAAAGGAACAAAGAGGTATGGAATTTTATATAGCACTTCAGAAAATTATGAATTGATTGGATATACTAACATTGATTGGGCTTGAAGTATAGATGAACAAATTTTTATTCCTATGATCAACTCTCCCCATTTTTGTTTTAACATGAGAAGTAAAAAACGCACCCTAGGTTATTGATGCTCTTAGCTAGTGATCTGTTTTTTGATATTTTTTCATTTCATCATTCTTCTCCTAACACTTGCACTCTAAATTTTCCATACACTTCACATGTCATGAAGAGCTACCATATCTTATACTTACAATAATAATGAGAGTGGAGAGATATCACTCCCAACATATACCTTATGTATTCAAATAAAGCTCTAGGAAGAGGTTTGGTAAATATATCTTCAATTTCTTCTTTACTAGCCTCGTAATTTGATCAACTACCTAATCTGTAAGAAATTTATATTTGATATGAATATGTGTTATCTTGGATTCGATCACATCTTTCTTAGAAATATTAATTTCACTTGTTTTATCACACATAATTGAAATAGGGTGACCATATTCTACCTTGATGTCTTTAAAAATTTGTTTTATCCATAGGACCTGAGTGTACCATGTTGCTGTTACAATATACTCTGATTTAGCTGTGGAGAAAGAGATGGATGTTGAATTTTTAAATTCAACTCCTACCCTACACAGAGAAAAATGAGTACAACAGGGGTAGAGTGTTGATGTGTTGAGTGCACACCATCGAGCATTTAACACCATTTTTTAAATGAATCTGCAAAGTTGATTTTTGGTAATGGCCGTAGCCACTGTTCGGCATTTTATTTAAGTTTTTCATGGTTTTTACTATGCAACAGAAGTTTAAAATATTGTCTTGTCCCGCCATAAAAATCCCACCAACCAACCAACGAAAGTTTCTTTTATGCGGCAATTCTTGTTTTTTGAACTGAGCCACGTCATTTGCCAACATAGCAACCGAAGGCTCCACTACTAGCCAATCATATGACTATTGCACAGGATTGGAGCTGCTTCACCTTTGAATAGAGTTGGTCCCACTGCCAGCACATTAGAGGACACTTGGACCAATCAGCGCTTATCGTGCAGAAATTGCGATGATGTCAGAAAGCTAAAATGGTATGCGATAAATTTATAGAATCCAGCTTAAATTTTTGTTTGAGTTCCGACGGGTCCCAGCATCGACCAATCAGAGGTTGATTCCGTGGATTTGGGCCTCACTAACGTCACGCGATTTTGGTATGAGAAAAGGACTTGAAATACAGTTTAATGTTCGTTTGAAGTCCGGGTCTAAGGTTTAAGAAATTTGACTTAATAATTTGTATGCAGCGGATGTTATAAGGTTTCAAACCTTAATTACAATGTTTTTTGTTATATTTTTATTTAAAAACCCGCAAATGAAAAGATTTTTGGAGTTTAGGAACATATATGTATAAGGTTAATATACATATCTATATTATAAAATTTTAAGTTTATAACATATCTATTTCCAATAGTTGTTTTAAATTAAAAAATTACACTGCACCATATAAAAGAAATGAGCCCGAAGGCTAATGAGTGTGTGAGACTGTGTGTATTTTTTTAACTGTATGCATGGCGACAAAAATACAGTGAGAAAAAAAACAAAGTAATTTTGTAAGCACTGTGCTTGAATTTTTTTGAGAGACACAGAGAGAAGTTTATGAAGGACACTGTGTGTTGCAGAAATTCTACATCTTTGTAAATCCCTCTGATAGAGGAAGAACCATTTTGTAATAGTTTTTTAGGTTTAATGCAATATTTGTTTGAGTGCACTCTCTATCCAGAAAATTTTAATTTAATATTTGTGTTTAGAGGAGGAATTATTTGATTCCTCTGTGTGTTCTGGAATACTTAGAAATTCAAACATGGTATCAGAGCTATTCTAGGCTCTTTGAAGGCTCATCAAAGAAGCTGAAGGAAGAATATTTGTTGCAGCTTTTGACTAGCAAAGTGAAGGCTCTACAAAAGCAAGGTATTCCTCAAAAACTGAGTTTTGAGTTTGTTTAAAAAGTGTAGTCCAGAGAAGTCATTTTGAAGACAGAGTTTGTATCTTAAGTAGAGAGACAACCTATTTAAAAACACAGTCAAGTTTAAAGCATAGTTCAGTGCGCTAGTCATGGCAGGAGCCAACACAAGCATGAGTATTGGAAATACTCAACTCCCACAATTCAATGGGAAGAACTATGACTATTGGGAAATCTCCATGAGAGACCTATTTTCCTCTCAAGACTTATGGGAGTTTTCTGAATATGTTTTTGAAGAACCAGCAGATGGAAATTCCTTTAATTCCTTGACATAGGCAGAGTGTAATATTCCAAATCTGGAACAACTAGCAAGGAATGAATGCAAAATGCATTTTCCAGTAATGGCTGCTACAGAAATGAAAACCAACACTTGTATCCCTTATATCTAAGTACCCAAGTCCTAAATCCAAGAGGGTGTCAAAAATAAATCCTTCTAGGTGGGTTAAACAGATCTCCCACCCCTAGTTCCCTTGAAAAATGCCCCAAAGAGGGATTGTAGCGACAATAAACAATTCTTCTCAGAAAATAATGTAGTTTCTGCAGAGGAGCGATAGGAGGCTCATGAAATGTCCTTTAATATTATTTACAGTAGCAATTAAGTGATACAATGGGGTTTATCAAATGTATAGTTGAAAATACAAGTCATAAATAGAAGAAATACCCTCAAAAGAGGGGCTGCAACCACATAAATGACTAAAGCTTCCTAGACAACGTTATTTTATTAAGCTGTAGAAATTTGTAGGTTACATGTTAGATCTAGAGATGATATATGCATAAAAAATCAGATCTATATCAGATCCATGCAGTAGAAGATTTCCTCTTTCAGAGAAACCCTTAGAATTTTGGGGTTTACACCAAGCATGAACAGTAGATCTAAGATCTAAGAAAGAAGATCTACAGAAGTATTCATAAATGTTGAAGTACATAGATTATGTAGATCATATTAGAAAAGTACAATGTGTATATCTCCTCCAATAGATCTTCAAAGTGAAGGGTAGATCCCTAACACTCAGAAACCAACTCTCCAATTGGTGAACCCAAACTCACTACAACACCTCTTACTAGAATAACACAGATCTAGGGTAGAAACTATGTTGTAGGGGATAAATGACTGATGGCCACATGCCAAGATCAGAAACTGAGGCTCATGCACTTCAATACACTTCCTCCAATAGAGCAGAGGCCTCCTCCACTGAAAAAGAGCACTGAATTGACTTATATCTGAAGAGATCTAATCTCCACTGCAAATAACGTAGTTCCTCAAGGGAGACTATGTTGTAGCTTGAATAACTAAGTTGGCCTGATGCCAAGATGAAAAAATTAAACTCAAATAGTGGATGCACTCTTCCAAGAGGTTAAAATACACACTCACTAAGAAGAGGCTCCAACATAAGCTAGATCTGAATATATCTAGAGTTCCACTTGCTGTAGCCTACAAAAGAAATGAAAATTTCACTAGATCTACATTGTATTTGGAAGTAGAAGCTTGGTCTCCAACCAGATAGTGGACAATAAATACAAGCTCTCACAAGATCTCCTCAATGGGAAGATATAGAACTCCTAAATAGGAAATTCCAATGCTAAAGAACAAATGCAATCTAGGATAAACAACCAAGAAAGTTGTTTGTCTAAAAAAACAACAAATCATAAATCAAAATCATGAACAACCTCCATAAGTTGCCTTCCCCTTCCTTTTCTAAGATGAGAGCTTGCCAAAACCCTAAAACACCTTCATCAACTTCTCTCTTTCACACAAGAGACCTTCTACAATTATGTTGTGCCTCATTGATGAGCACTCCTCTAATACTGCGTTGTTGATATGGTCAAGATTGACCCAGTCAAGTGGATTTGTTCTTTTCACACTCAGTGTGTTTATTAAAGTAGCCCAGATTTATCCTTTTTCACATTGGGCATGGATTTATTCTTTTGTTAGGATTTTTTTACCCTCCTTTACATAATTATTCTTTCAACAAAGAAAATAAAATGAAATTGAATATTCCTATTAAAATAGGAATATTACACAGAGAAGGATTTGTTGAAGAGCAATAGGAAGAAGGACTCAAAAGCCCTCTTCTATCTCTATCAAGCAGTGCATGAAAGTTTGTTTCCAAGGATAGCAGCAGTTAAGAGGTCCAAGGATGCATGGGATACCCTCCAGACTGCCTATCAAGGGATGGAGAAGGTGAAGATAGCAAAGTTGCAATAGCTGAGGAGAGACTTTGAAACTCTCAGTATGAAAGAGTCTGATAACATAGACTCATTATTAAAACATGTGATTGGGTTGGTTACCCAGATAATGTCTCATGGAGAGACAGTTGAGGAAATAAGGACTGTCAAGAAAGTATTGAGGAGCTTACCGTCAAGGTTTGATGTGATAGTCACAACCATTGAAGAGGCAAAGAATCTCTCAAAGTTTACTGTTGATGAGCTTCATGCATCATTGACGACTCATGAACAAAGATTGGGAAGAACATCAAACTCATCTTTGGAGCATGCCTTCAAGACCCAAATGTCCTTTGGAAGAGGAAGAGGTCAAGGTAGAGGAAACTACAGAGGAAAAGGAAGAATCAGAAGCCAAAACAGAGGAGGAAGAAATAGCCCTGCAAATACTCATGGAAGGGGCAACATCAAAATTAGAACCAAGGCCAAGGCAGTAGCCATCAAGGTGCACAAAATCAAGCACATGGACAAAGGTATGATAAATCTCAAGTCCAATGTTATTAGTGTAAAAATAATGGCCATTATGCCAATGAATGTAGGAAGACACATAGTGACATGGGTAATAGATCCAGTGGTAATTTTACTAAGGAAAATATCAGTCAAGACAAGTTGTTTTTAGCATGTAATATGGTTGAGGAAGAAAATAATGAGGATAAATGGATTCTAGATTATGGATGTAGTGGCCGTATGACTGGAAAAATTTCTATGTTTTCCATGTTAGATGAAAATGTGAAGTCTCAAGTTACATTAGGGACAGACATTAAGGTCTCTATAATGGGAAAAGGAAGAGTGAATGTTTTAACAAAGAAAGGAGAAGGAAGATCCATATCGGATGTATATTATGTGCCTAGTATGAACTGTAACCTCTTGAGCATTGGACAACTCATTCAAAAGGGGTACAATGTTTTCTTTGAAGATGATGTATGCACCATCATGGATAAACCACGAAGCAAAAAAATTATTGCACAAGTGAAGATGACAAGGAACATAATGTTTCCTCTCAAGATGAGAGCAGATTTGAAGAAAGGACCTGAAATGGCAGTAGTGACATAAGAGAAATTCCAAAGAGAAGCGAAGGATGAAAATTGGTTATGGCACTTAATATTTGAACATCTCAACTTTGGAGGTCTGAATTTTTTGCATAGGAAAGGAATGGTAAAGGGATTACCGTTGATCGAGAAACCGGATAGCTTATGTGAAGGCTGCATCTTGGGAAAACAACATATAGAAAAATTTCTATCAGGAAAGAGCATAAGGGCAAAGGCACCCTTAGAAATTGTCCATTCATATTTGTGTGGACCAATGCAAACACCATCACTAGCAAGCATTCACTACATGCTGACTTTCATTGATGATTTCACAAGAAAAACTTCAGTTTATTTCTTGAAATATAAAAGTGAAGTGTTTGAGAAGTTTTTCCACTTTAAAGCACTTGTTGAGAACCAAAGTGGGTAGCATATAAGAGTTTTAAGAATTGATAGAGGACGAGAGTATATCTCAAAATAATTTATGCATTTTTGCAGAGAAAATGGGATTCATAAGAAATTTACAGCAAGGTACACACTGCAGCAAAATGGAGTTGCTGAAAGGAAAAATAGAACCATCATGGACATGGTAAGAAGTATGTTGAAGGAAAAACATTTTCCAAATGAGTATTGAGCTGAAGCTGTAAATTTTGCAGTATAAATCTTGAATAGATGCCCGGCCAAAGCTGTAATGAACAGAGTTCTAGAAGAAGCATGGAGTGGCATAAAACAAGGTGTCACCCACATGAGAATTTTTGGTTGTGTGGCTTATGCACACATTCTAGATCAACTAAGGAATAATTTGGACAGTAAGTGGGAAAAGTGCATACTTATTGGATACTGTGAAGAATCCAAGGCATACAAGTTGTATAACCCATCCACCAAGAAGTTTGTGATAAGCAGAGATGTGCAGTTCATTAAAGAAGAAGCTTGGGATTGAAGAATATAGAAAACAATTAATGTGAAAAGTTGTTTGTCTCATGATGATGATGAGGAAGAAATGGCTGAAAGGAACACCTCGTTAGCAGCACCACCTTCACCAACACAAGGACAACAAGGGACACCACAAACAGGTATGAGAACACTTTGGAGAAATGATGTCAGTGCTTCTCCAAGCACACCACGAGGAGCAGATTTGAGTGCTTCTACAAGCACAAGTACACCAAGTGAAAGAGGAACCAAATTTAGAAATTTGAATGTTATTTATGAGAAAGAGGCAGCAAATGAAGGTATGAACTCTTTATTTTCATTGTATTGTCATGTAGATGATCCTATTCATTTTGAAGAAGCTATAAAAGATAAGAAATGGATAGATGCTATGGATCAAGAAATGAATGCCATAGAGAAAAATGAGACATGGGAATTGGTTGATCTCCCAAAAGGTAAAGAATTAATTGGAGTGAAATGGGTCTACAATACCAAAAGAAATGTTGAAGGTAAGATTGAAAAGCACAAGGCCAGAGTTGTTTTCAAAGGCTACAAGCAGCAACAAGGAAGAGATTATGAGGAAAATTTTGCACTAGTTGCAAGAATGGAAATAGTGAGAGCAGTGTTGTCCATAGCAGCACAACACAAGTGGAAGGTTTACCAAATGGATGTGAAATCAACATTCCTAAATGTAGTATTGATGGAATAGTTTTATGTTGAACAACCTCTGGGATATGAGAAAGAATGCCAAGAGCACAAAGTTTGCAGATTGAAGAAAGCTCTTTATGGGCTGAAACAAGCACCAAGAGCATGTTACAGTAGGATAGATGTCTAGCTACAGTAAAATGGGTTGGAAAAATGTGAAGGAGAACCCACATTATACATCATGGAGAAAGATGGTAAGATGATAATTGTTGTTTTATATGTTGATGATGTGATCTTTATAGGTAATGATGCTTACATCATTGAGAATTTTAAATTAGTCATGAAGGATGAATTTGAGATGACTGATATGTGATTGCTGAAATACTTCTTAAGAATAGAAGTAGAACAAAATGAAAATAAAATTTTTCTCTCAAGCTAAATATGTGAATGAAGTTTTGGAAATATTTAATATGTAGGATTTCAAGGTAGCAATTAATCCTACAGTGATGGGATTGAAACTCAGCAAAGAGCACAGCAGCAAGGATTTTGATCCAAGCTTGTACAAGAGAATAGTTGGAAGCCTCATGTATTTGACTAGAACTAGGCCAGATATTATGCATGTTGTGATTTTAATTTCCAGATTTATGGAAATGCCAAAGGAGGCACATTGGCAAGCAGAAAAAATAATTTTGAGGTATGTGAAAGGAACAAAGAGGTATGGAATTTTATATAGCACTTCAAAAATTCTGAATTGATTGGATATACTGACAGTGATTGGGCTAGAAGTATAGATGACCAGAAAAGCACCTCTGATTATGTTTTTCATATGGGTTCAGGAGCCATTTCATGGGATTCTAAGAAACAACCAATTGTGGCTTTATCTACAGCAAAGTCAGAGTATGTGGCAACTACAACAGCAGCATGTCAGGCAGTTTGGATGAGAAGAATGTTGAGGAGTTTGTGTCATGAACAAGTAAAAGGCACAAAAATATATTGTGACAATATCTCAGCTACAACATTGTCAAAGAATTCAGTGTTTAATAAGAGAACGAAATACATTGATGCCAAGTATCACTACATCAGAGAGCTAGTGAACAATGGTGAAATTATTTTGAAACATTGCAAAACAGATGAGCAGTTTGCAGACATTTTGACAAAACCATTGGGACAGAAAAGTTTTAATTATTTGAGGAAATGTCTGGGTATGGTAGAAAACCCAGAAGTTGAATTTAAGGGGGAGTGTTGAAATTTTAAATTCAACTCCTACCCTGCACAGAGAAAAATAAGGAGTATAACAGGGGCAGAGTTTTGATGTGTTGAGTGCACACCATCGAGCGTTTAACACTGTTTTTTAAATGAATATGCAAATTTTACTTTTGGTAATGGCCATAGCCACTATTAGGCATTTTATTTAAGTTTTTCGTGGTTCTGACCACACAACATAAGTTTAAAATATTTTCTTGTCACACTATAAAAGTCTCGCCAACCAATTAATGAAAGTCTCTTTTACGCAAAAAAATTTGTTTTTTGAACCGGGCCATGTCATTTTCCAACACAGCAACCGCAGGCTCCACTGCTAGCTAATCATATGGGTATCTTGTAGGATTGGAGTCGCTTCACCTTTGAACAGAGTCAGTCCCACTACTAGCATAGTAGAGGACGTGTAGACGAATCAACGCTTATTGCACAGAAATTGTAATGACGTCACGGAGCTAAAATGTATGCGATAAATTTATAGAATGCAACTCAAGTTTTTTTTTAGTTTTGGTGGGTCCCAGCGTCAACCAATCAGAGGCCGATCATGCGGATTTGGGTCTCACTGACATCGGGCCATTTTGGTATGCAAAAATGACTTGAAATACAGTTTAATGTACATTTGAAGTCCGGATCTAAGGTTTAAGAACTTTGACTTAATAATTTGTATGCGATGGATGTTATAAGGTTTCAAACCTTTATTATAATTTTTTTGGATATATATTTATTTAAACGCCCGCAAGTGAAAATATTTTTTGAATTTAGGCACATATATGTATAAGGTTAATATACATATATATATTATAAACTTTTAAGTTTACTATATATATATATATATATATATATATATATTTCCAATATTTGTTTTAAATTAAAAATTACACTGTTCCATATAAAAGAAATGAGCCCAAAGGCTAATGAGAGTGTGAGACTGTGTGTATTTTTTTTAACTGTATGCTCGAAGGCAAAAATACAATGAGCAAAAAAACAGAGTAAGTTTGGAAGCACTGTGTGTGGATTTTTGTGAGAGACAGAGAGAGAAGTTTATGAAGGACACTGTGTGTTGCAGCAGTTCCACATCTTTGTAAATCCCTCTGATAGAGGAAGAATCATTTTGTAATAGATTTTTAAGTTTAATGAAATATTTTCTTGTGTGCAATCTCTGTCCAGCAAATTTTAATTTAATCTCTATGTTTAGAGGAGGAATTATTTTATTCCTCTGTGTGTTCTGAAATACTCAGAAATTCCAACATGGTATCAGAGCTAGTCCAAGCTCTTTGAAGGATTTTCAAAGAAGCTGAAGGAAGGAGCTTGGTTGTAGCTTTTGACCAGCAGAGTGAAGGCTCAACAAAAGAAAAGTATTTCTCAAAAACAGAGTTTTGAGTTTGTTTAAAAAGTGCAGTCCAGACAAGTCCTTTTGAAGACAAAGTTTGTATCTTAAGTAGAGAGACATCCTCTTTAAAAACACAATCAAGTTTAAAGCATAGTTCATTGTGATAGTCATGGAAGGAGCCAGCACAAGCATGATTATTGGAAATACTCAACTCCCACAGTTCAATGGGAAGAACTATGACTATTGGGAAATCACCATGAGAGCCCTGTTTGCCTGTCAATACTTATAGGAGTTTGTGGAAGATGGTTTTGAAGAAACAACAGATGAAAATGCCTTTAATGCCTTGACATGGGAAGAGAAGAATTTGTTGAAGATAAATAGGAAGAAGGACTCAAAAGCCCTCTTCTATCTCTATCAAGCAGTGCATGAAAGTGTGTTTCCAAGGATAGCAACAGCTAAGAGGTCCAAGGATGCTTGGGATACCCTCCAGACTGTGTATGAAGGTATGGAGAAGGTGAAGAAAAAAAATCTATAATTGTTGAGGAGAGACTTTGAAACTCTCTGTATGAAAGATTATGATAACATAGACTCATTCATCACGCATGTGATTGGGTTGGTTACCCAGATAAGGTTTCATGGAGAGACACTTGAAGAAAGAAGGATTGTGGAGAAATTATTAAGGAGCTTGCCCTCAAGGTTTGATGTGATAGTCACAACCATTGAAGAGACAAAGGATCTCTCAAAGTTTACTGTTGATGAGCTTCATGCATCATTGATGACTGATGAAAAAAGATTGGGAAGAACAGAAAACTCATCTTTGGAGCATGCCTTCAAAACCCAAATTTCCTTTGGAAGAGGAAGAGGTCAAGGAAGAGGAAACTACAAAGGAAAAGGAAGAGCAGAAGCCAAAACATAGGAGGAATAAATAGCCTTGAAAATACTCATGGAAGGGGCAACAATCAAAATCAGAACCAAGGCCAAGGCAGCAGCCAACAAGGTGGAAAAAATGAAGCACATAGAAAAAGGTATGATAAATCCCAAGTCCAATGTCATTACTGTAAAAAGTATGGCCATTATGCCAATGAATGTAGGAAGGAACAAAGTGACATGGGTAATAGACCTAGTGCTAATTTTACTAAGGAAAATATCAGTCAAGAGAAGTTGTTTTTAGCATGTAATATGGCTGAAGAAGAAAATAATGAGGATATATGGTTTCTAGATTTCGGATGTAGCAACCACATGATTGGAAAAATTTCTATGTTTTCCATATTAGATGAAAATGTGAAGTCTCAAGTTACATTAGGGACAGGCAGTAAGGTCTCTGTCACGGGAAAAGGCAGAATGAATGTTTTAACAAAGAAAGGAGAAGGAAGATCCATATCAAGTGTATATTATGTGCCTGGTATGAAGTGTAACCTCTTGAGCATTTGAAAACTCATTAAAAAAGGGTACAATGTTTTCTTTGAAGATGATGTATGCACCATCATGGATAAAACTCCAAGCAAGTAATGCATTGCACAAGTGAATATGACAAGGAACAGAATGTTCCCTCTCGAGATGGGAGAAGATTTGAAGAAAGGAGCTGAAATGGCAACAGTGACACAAGAGACATTCCAAAAAGAAGCAAAGGATGAAAACTAGTTATGGCACTTGAGATTTGGACATCTCGACTTTGGAGGTCTGAATTTGTTGCATAGGAAAGGAATGGTAAATGGATTACCATTGATTGAGAAACTGGACAACCTATGTGAAGGCTGCATCTTGGGAAAACAACACAAAGAAAAGTTTCCATCAAGAAATAGCATAAGGGCAAAGGCACCTTTAGAAATTGTCCATTCAAATTTTTGTGGACCAATGCAAAAACCATCACTAGCATGCAGTCACTACATGCTGACTTTCATTGATGATTTCACAAGAAACACTTGGGTGTATTTCTTGAAATATGAAAGTGAAGTGTTTGAGAATTTTTGCCACTTTAAAGCACTTGTTGAGAACCAAAGTGGGCAGCATATAAAAGTTTTAAGAACTGATAGAGAAGGAGAGTATGTCTCAAAATAATTTCTGCTTTTTTGCAGATAAAATGGGATTCATAATCAATTTACAACAAGGTACACACTGCAAAAAAATGGAGTTTCTGAAAGGAAAAATAGAACCATCATGGACAAGGTAAGAAGTATGCTGAAGGAAAAACATTTGCCAAATGAGTATTGGGCTGAAGCTATATATTGTGCAACAACATCTTCAATATATGCCCAAAAAAATCTCTAATGAACAGAGTTCCAGAAGAAGCATGGAGTGGCATAAAACAAGGTGTCACCCACATGAGAGTTTTTGGTTGTGTGGCTTATGCACACATTCCAGGTCAGCTAAGGAAGAAGTTGGATAGTAAGGGGGAGAAGTGCATATTTATTGAATACAGTGAAGAATCCAAGGAATACAGGTTTCAAAACCCATCCACCAAGAAGTTTTTTATAAGCATAGATGTGCAGTTCATTGAAGAAGAAGCTTGGGATGGAAGAATAGAGAAAAAAATCAATGTGAATAGGTGTTTGTCTCATGATGATGATGAGGAAGAAATGGTTGAAAGGAACACCTCATTAGCAGCACCAAATCAACCAACACAAGGACAACAAGAGACACCACAAATAGGTATGAGAACACCTTTGAGAAGTAATGTCAGTGCTTCTCCAAGCACACCATAAGGAGCAGATTTGAGTGCTTCCACAAGCACAAGTACACCAAGTGAAAGAGGAACCAAATTCAGAAATTTGAATGATATTTATGAGCAAGAGGCAGCAAATTAAGGTATAAAATCTTTATTTGCATTGTATTTTCATGTAGATGATCCTATTCATTTTGAATAAGCTATAAAAGATAAGAAATGGATAGATTCTATGGAAGAAGAAATGAATGCCATAGAGAAAAATAAGACATTGGAATTGGTTGATCTCCCAAAAGGTAAAGAAGTAATTGGAGTGAAATGTGTCTACAAGACCAAAAGCAATGTTGAAGGTAAGATTGAAGGGCACAAGGCCAAACTTGTTTTCAAAGGCTACAAGCATCAACAAGGAAGTGATTATGAAGAAACTTATACACCAGTTGCAATAATGGAAATAGTGAGAGCAGTGTTGTCCATAGCAGCACAACACAAATGGAAGATTTACCAAATGGATGTTAAATTAACATTCCTAAATCGAGTATTGAGGAAGAGGTTTATGTTGAACAACCTCTGGGCTATGAGAAAGAATACCAAGAGCACAAAGTTTTTAGATTGAAGAAAGCTCTTTATGGGCTGAAATAAGCACCAAGAGCATGGTATAGTAGGATAGATGCCTATCTACTGGAAAATGGGTTTGAAAAATGTGAAGGAGAACCCACATTATAAATCAAGGAGAAAGATGGTAAGATGCTGATTATTGTTTTATATGTTGATGATGTGATCTTTACAGGTAATGATGCTTACCTCATTGAGAATTTTAAATTAGTCATGAAGGATGACTTTGAGATGACTAATATGGGATTGTTGAAATACTTCTTAGGAATAGAAGTAGAGAAAAATGAAAATAATTTTTTATCTCTCAAGCTAAATATGTAAATGAAGTTTTGGAAAGATTTAATATGTAGGATTGCAAGGTAGCAATTACTCCTACAATGATGGGATTGAAACTCAAGAAAGAGGATAGCAACAAGGATTTTGATCCAACCTTGTACAAGAGCATAGTTAGCAGTGTCATGTATTTGACTGCAACTAGGCCAGATATTATGCATGCTATGAGTTTAATTTCTAGATTTATGGAAAGGCCAAAGGAGGAAGATTGGCAAGTAGAAAAAATAATTCTGAGGTATGTGAAAGGAACAAAGATGTATGGAATTTTATATAGCACTTCAAAAATTCTGAATTGATTGGATATACTGACAGTGATTGGGCTGGAAGTATAGATGACCAGAAAATCACCTCTGGTTATGTTTTTCATATGGGTTCAGGAGCCATTTCATGGGCTTCTAAGAAGCAACCAATTGTGGATTTATCTACAACAAAGGCAGAGTATGTGCCAGCTACAGCAGCAGCATGTCAGGTAGTTTGGATGAGAAAAATGTTGAGGAGTTTGTGTCATGAACAAGTAAAAGGCATAAAAATTTATTGTGACAATAGCTCAACTATAGCATTGTCAAATAATTCAATGTTTCATAAGAGAACGAAACAAATTGATTCCAATTATCACTACATTAGAGAGCTAGTGAACAATGGTGAAATTATTTTGAAACATTGCAGAGCAGATGAGTAGTTTGCAGACATTTTGACAAAACCATTGGGACAAAAAAGTTTTAATTATTTGAGGAAATGTCTGGGTATGGTAGAAAAACTAGAATTTGAATTTAAGGGGGAGTGTTGAATTTTTAAATTCAACTCCTACCCTACAGGGAGAAAAAGAAGGAGTGTAGCAGGGGTAGAGTGTTGATGTGTTGAGTGCACACCATCGAGCATTTAACATCGTTTTTTAAATGAATCTGCAAAGTTGATTTTTGTTAATGGCTGTATCCACTGTTCGGAATTTTATTTAAGTTTTTCATGGTTCTGACCACGCAACAGAAGTTTAAAATATTGTCTTGTCCCGCCATAAAAATCCCACCAACCAACCAATGGAAGTTTCTTTTACCCGGGAATTTTTGTTTTTTGAACCGGGCCACGTCATTTTCCAACACAGCGACCATGGCCTCCACTGCTAGCTAATCATATGGCTATCACGCGGGATTGGAGCTGGTTCACCTTTGAACAGAGTCGGTGCCACTGCCACCACAACAGAGGTCGCGTGGACCAATCAGTGCTTATCGCGCAGAAATTTCCATGATGTCACAGAGCTAAAATGGTATGCGATAAATTTATAGAATGCAGCTCAATTTTTTTTTTGAGTTCTGGCGGGTCCCAGCATCGACCAATCAGAGACTAATCGCGTGGATTTGGGCCTCGCTGACGTCAGGCCATTTTGGTATGCGAAAAGGACTTGAAATATGGTTTAATGTCTGTTTGAAGTCCGGGTCTAAGGTTTAAGAAATTTGACTTAATAATTTGTATGTGGTGGATGTTATAAGGTTTCAAAACTTTATTATAATGTTTTTTATTATATTTTATTTAAACGCCCGCAAGTGAAAATATTTTTGGACTTTAGGCACATATATGTATAAGGTTAATTTACATATATATATTATAAACTTTTAAGTTTATAATATATATATTTCCAATAGTTGTTTTAAATAAAAAAATTACACTATGCCATATAAAAGAAATGAGTCGGAAGGCTAATGAGTGTGTGAGACCATGTGCATTTTTATTAATTGTATGCCTGAAGAAAAAAATACAGTGAGCAAAAAAATAGAGTAATTTTGTAAGCACTGTGTGTGCATTTTTGTGAGAGACAGAGAGAGAATTTTATGAAGGACATTGCGTGTTGCAGCAATTCCACATCTTTGTAAGTCCCTCTGATAGAGGAAGAACCATTTTCTAATAGATTTTTAAGTTTAATGAAATAGTTGTTTGTGTGCAATCTATGTCCAATTTTTTTTTTTTTTTAATCTCTATGTTTAGAGGAGGAATTATTTTATTCCTCTGTGTGTTCTAGAATACTCAGAAATTCCAACGATGGAGATCTATTTCCTACTTATCCATGATAATAAACAATTTCCCAAGAAGTATGTTCCTCCACTTATGCTTTTCTTATCATCAACATTTTATGTCTTATATGCATCCATGTATGTTGTTAGGGTGAAATTATTACTCCTTGAGTACCATAATCCAAATTAAATAGTTCATTTTAGGTATTTGGAGATTCTTTATATTGCATGCACATGGGTATCCTTCGGGGTAGATTGAAATCTTCAAACCAATCCTATAACTTGCATGATATCATATTTTTAGGTTATTAAATATAGTAAGCTTTCAATCATAAACCTATACATAGTATGATTTTCATCATAGGATTCATCATCTTTTCTCAACTTTCACATTATAACCATAGGAGTGTTGACGAGTGCAAAATTTTCCATGCCAAATTTATTTAACATTAGGCCTTTAGATATTTCGTTTGAGGGATGAATAAGCCTTTTCTTTATTGAGAAACCTGTAATGCTAGGAAGAATGAAATTCTCCCAACATGGACATTACAAACTCCTCATGAGATTTTTCCACAAATATTTTACCTTTTTTGTCAACACCACTTCCAAAAATGATACCATACACATATACAATTATAATCAATGAATTCTCAATATCCGCTATCTGATAGGCCACTTTAGAATCCTTTCTTTTATGTATATTTATCAAGTATTAAATACCAATCCCCGTGAGCTTTATTTACCCCATAGAGAGATTTATTTAGTTTACATTCATGGTTCATATATTTTGACAGTTGAAATCCCTTTGATTGTTCAATATACACCTCTTCTTATAGGTCACCATTTAGCAATGTTGACCTAAAATCCATTTGATACACTTTAAATTTTCTAAAGCATGTGAATGCTAAACAAATTCTAATTTCTTCAACTCTAGTTATAGACATAAAAAATTATTCAAAATAGTCACCTTCTACTTATGCCTACCATTTGTAGCATAGTCTAGGTTTAATCCTCACTATTTGTCCATCCTATTTTAATTTGTTTGTAAAAAACACACTTAGTGCGAATTACATTTTTCCCTTTTGGTCGAGGAACAAGTTCCAACGTTTCATTTTTCTCCATATAGGTTAATTCTTCTTCCATAACATTGACCCAATGCTTATTTTCACTAGCTTCAACAAAAATATTAGCTTCTATTTTGGACAATAGTGCCAAATTTGCATGTTTGAATGTGTTGATCAATCTTCTTCTAGTTTAAACTATTTATTCTTTATTACCAAGGATATTATTTTTAATGTGAAATTTTTGTACATACCTAGATGGGGTTTTTTGTTGTTAAGGTGCCATCTCCTCTTCTTCTTAGTATTTCCCTTCTTCTTCTTCCTTTTCTAGTTCTATGCTTGATATCTAATTTGACTCTTCATTACTTTGTTACATTCTTGCTTGTGGAAATGATTTATCTATCCATACATCAATGTTATTATCACTAAAAATACGTACACCCATATGCTCTAGCTAATAATGCTCAATACCAAAGAATGACACATGAAAGTGTAGTAGTGAGGACTAAAAAGCACCACGAACTAGAAAAAAAACTTTCATAATTTTCTCATTAAAATTTGAACCACATAGTTTCATTTCAATAGTTTTACACACATCACCATGACTGTTTCTTCGATAGCCACACAGATCCACAAAATTGACAACTCATTAGGTTGTGTACCACTTCACCTTAAATAAGCAGACCTCCACTAATATGACAAGCCTAGATAGCTTAGTCTTGAGGAATTTGATTCTTGAATTAGTATTAAGGATCCTCGAAAGGACTCCTCTTGTCTTACACTAGATCAAATCTCATAAATGACCTAGAGGGGTCCAAAGCTTCAGTTTGAGCTCTAAATATGAATAGAATTGGGTCCAAAACAATAGAGAAGACAAAGGTATAATACAAAATTTTCAATCTAATTAGCATTGCTTTGTGTTCAAAGATATCTCATAAGAAATATTTGAGGATATATTTTTCTTGCAAGGAGAGGGAAGTGGGCCTTTCCTTTAGGAAAACCATAGAACCACTTCTCTCTATCAACTCCCATTACTTTAACATAAGTATTTCTGCTTAGCCTCTTGTGTTATTTTATTTTGTCTTTTCCATTGTTTCTTACGTTGTATCTTATGTTCTTTAATAGAAATAACTAATTATTTTTTATGTATTCATATTTAAAAGAATTTACTTATTGGCTCTATGCAGAGAGTGACAACCTTGCAATAGATTAGGTTTTAGTACATGTTACAATAAAATTTGTCACCATGACTATCGATTCAGATATCTTTCCATTCGATGGAGTGTCTCAAGGGAATCCCTTATGAAGCTTGAAGTAAAATTATACCAGAGAGAAAAGGAATTTTGGTTTTCACTTCTTAAAACCCCTTTTTTGAGCATCTGCACAGTTTTCCTGAACAAAACCTGCACATGCACAGTTTCTCCCACTGTAAACAACACAGATATGTGTATTTTATTCCACTATAAACTACGAAGGTCTGTTTAACAGGCTCATCAATTTTTTAACCAAGCCTTTCCTACACCTAACCTCAACCAACAAAAAGATTTGTTTTCGTAGACTAATTTACTAGAAAAATAAATCCAACATATTGAGGATGAATCTTGAGCCACCAAGGCTCTAATCCATGACTACAAGCCCCTGCCATAGAACCATTTTCAGAATTTGGGACAACTAAAAACTAAAGCGGAGACCCAATTGAATTTCGTAACGACTACTTCACCCACCCAACCGAAAACTGAACTTACCACACCATTTCTTGAGCAAGATGGTACTCTGTTGGATTCCTGACTATCGTAAATTGTTGAAGACACCCAATTAAACACTCAAGCCATTTAATTTGTCTCGACATTGGTCCTTTGTTTGAAGGATAAATTGCAACACATGAAGTAAGAGTCTAGGAAGAAGAAACAAAAGCAAGAGTAGCACAAGAACAAGAAGTAGTAGCATCAAACAAGCATAGAATTAGGTATGTTTCAGTCGATTGTGGTTAGGTACTGTTGGGTCATTTTTCTTAGGGAATAGAATTTTAAAACGTGTTGTGAAACTGTAATATCGCAAAATAGGGAAAATCTACACTATTGTAAATATCTTAAGATATTCCAAATGTGGAGCTACAACAATATGTAAACAAAACAATGAAAGAGCAGTGTGCATCAACTTCAGAAAATGTAATAAGATCTCATAGCCATATTATTAATGTTATAGCAGCAGAATGTGTATAATATCTTGAGGAAATGATCACTCAAGCTTAGGAAAATCCACCTCAAAGGAACAAGTACAAGAAATATGAAATGCACTACTACATATGGTAAAGCCAAAGCTATGAATGCGCAGTTTATAAGAGGCACTACTACATAATGAATTCCAATACATGGATTTAGAAATGTATAGCTCAAATAAGGTGGGCAGAAAAGCTATAAACCCCTGAAAATAATTTCAAGTCAATCCTAGAAGGATTGGTTGAAATATACATAATGGCCAAAATGCCGGAGTTGCAGTCACAAAAACTGAGTAGCAGCTGCAACTCAAGAAATGGATGAAGATAACTGAAGATGATACATATGATGGCTGAATCGCATCCAATGGATCTTTCAGGTTAAAGGCTGATCCAATCACTGAAGGTCTTACCCTCCAAAATAGTGGTACAAACCCCTACTGCAAATATACTAAAAAATAACACAGTCAAGGAGATGGACTGTGCTGTAGGAGATGGGAAGTGCTTGGTCTGATGCCAAATATTTGCAATCAGCTCCTGAATCTTTCTCACTGATCTCCCAGAGTAATATAAGCTCCCTCCTCTGAAATATAAGCCAAGGAAATGGTGTTGTGGAACCCTCCACTACAACACCCTGCAACACAACGTTCCTTGCTACAGGAGTAATGTTGTAGTTGAAGGAGGTGGCTTGGCCTTGAGCCTGAAATGTGGAGAATGAAGTATAATCCCTCAAGAGGCCTCTTGAGAAGGGATAAGGATTCCTAAACAGGAAATCCCTTGTGCTAAGTAGCACAACAATCTCAGTTAAACAACTAAAGAGAGAAAATAGTCTTGTAGACCAAATTCTATATTCAATAACATATCCATATATGGTCGCCTTGTCCTCCCTTTATAAAAATGAAAGCCTTCTTTCCTTGGCCCCCACACATTAGGGTTTCCTTCACCAAATGATCTCTCCCCCATTCACACTGCGCTATCTTCCAAAGTGATCCACTCCCTCTATGGCAGCGTTGTTGAAGCTACTCTAATGATCCCTTCCACAATATGAGGGATTTTATTCCTACTCATGGGCCTCCTTACCCATTTATTCACTTCCTAGCTGATACAAGAAAAATTAATGTTCTAGTTAGCTCTATGCTAATTTTTTGAACATTATAGTCCTCCCCTCCTCAATGTTGCTTTCCCTCAAGCAACTGCAAGGATGAAAATGAAGGGCCTTCTTGAGGCATGAGGTTGAAATGAATTTGGACTTGCCATCCCAATATGAATCTCCCATCCCCAAGCAATCATCCATACAAAATGAGTTACCCCCCAGCATGGCAACTCCTGAAAGTATTCCTCCACCTTTGGCTCATGCAAAGTAGGTGGGCTAAAAATATGATCATGGTAGACAAGGTAGTATACCCCATGTTGTCCTCCTTTCCACTCATGATAAGTGCAGAGTATGTGCTGATCTTGGGCTGCAATAATTTTTCCCTTAAGTGACAAAATGAAGAACAATCCTCCAAGGATCTCCCTCCAACATTGAAGAACAAGCTGGCCCAAAACATCTCATCCATGATGAATAGGACATGATCATCATAGGGTATCCAAATGAAAAGTTTTCTGAAAGTTTTACATGATGCTACATGATACAAACAATGTCTCAAGTGGACAAAGTGCACTCTCTCCCACTGCAACTTTAGAAAATAGCATGGTGAGTGGTGTTTTGACAAATGGCTAGTTGTGTGAATCATCACATATACTAGTGAATAGTAAATGAGTGAATGTGTCAACTGAGCATGTAAGAAATAATCAAACACTTGCCCATGGTTAAAAAAAATATGGCTATCTCCATCATAATAGCTGGCAAAATCTTGCTCATGGGGCTCAACAATAAACTTGCCCTCTTGTGGAGAAATGCACTGTATGACAATGGTAAGAAGATGAAAATAATGTGTTACATAATAAATAGATGCAAAAACAACATTCTCACCATGTGCTGAAATCAAAGTGATGCATGAATACATGAATAAGTTCATGCTCCAAAGGAACAACATTGTTGGCCTATGAAAATAGGCTCCTACCAACCCATAGCTCAATTCTTTGACATGATTATTGTCAAAGACTCCTCCAAGAATGTTGCTACAATTTGGAAATTATTCCCAAAATGGAAGTACTTCCTATTCATCTAAGGCCAAGGAGTAGCCCCTTTGCACTCTGGTAGTTCCATCTCCTACTCCTGCAACATTATACAACATGTGAGAGCAAATCTTCCAATTCTCTCTCAAGTACAACCCCAACAAAAAAAGTGTTTGTTGCATCCCCATGCTCTCATCATACAAGTCATGTGATGAAGACACAATGAATGTTACATCAACATCATGCATCCATTTTCTTTTCTTCTCAATGATGCAAACATCATGCCACATCTCCTCCATCCCTATACCCTTAGGAAGAGTGTATGCCAAGTGATGGTGAAACTCCTTCAAGAGTAACAAGTGCAACCAAGCCTCCTGCTGCTCGACGTCATAGATCTAAAAGTGGACTCAGATAGCCTCTTTCTCTTCATCGACATCCACTCAATCATTTGTGGATGTCTCCTTCCATCCTTAATCTTGGTACTCCTCCCATGAGGGCTACCATCCTCCCAAATCAGATATTTTTCCTTGCATTTCATGGGATATTGAAATGCAATCTTCTCAAGGATCAAGTTGATCCCATAAGGACCCAAATATATGGTAGGAAAAAACCTCCCATCATGATGTGTAGGGCTCAAGGAATGTCTAACACAAGCATGAGAGATGTTATCCATCCTAAGATGTCCTCCATCATCTATCTTCTCCTCCTTGAATCCATAAAGATCCAAGTGTGAGAAAGGAAGAATCTCCTCAAACTCTTGACAAACTTTGCACTCCATGATGTGTTGAAGTGCACCTCCAATGAAATCTCTCCATGAGATCTCCTATTCATGCATGGCCTTCCAAAACCAAAGAGGCCTTGGATCTGCTGCAAGTAGAAGTCTCTCTTTGAGCTGTGGCATGCTCATTGAGAAAGTGTCATCTAGAGAGGAGATAGAGTTTCTTATCTCGAGATTTCTACTCCTTATTACTTCTTCCTTTATGGATTCCTGAATGAAGCTGCCATTTGAATGCTTACATGAGGAATGGTGCCTCTTTTCTCCATCACTGCTCTTGTATAGCGTAGTGCAGTTATGCTGCTCTAAATCAACATCATGCACTGATGTAGACCCATCCATAATGTTTTCTGAAATGATAAGAGATGGAAATTCTGGCATACCTTTGGAAATCTTGGAAGCATCTTGTATGGCTGTAAGGGCTTCCTTCTCCAATGTGTTGGCTTCCCCAATGGCTGAAGATGAAGGCTACTCCTCCATGACTATGACAATGCTGGTATATGCCTCTTCAATTGGTGGTGAGGGATCCTCCCTCCTTTGGCCAAATTTTCTGATCATCCTTTGAGAAAACTCAGCAAGAGTAGATACCCTTGCATGGCTCCAATGGCTAAACCACCAAGTATTTGCTTCACCTTCAAGGTGCAACGTTGCAATTTCTAAAGCCTTTCTATCTGCTACAGGATGTTGTAGGAAGAAAGCCTCTAGCTTCATCACCCAAGCCTCTGCTGCACATGTGAATGATCCATCAAAAGTGGACAATAGAAATCTATTGCCTCTCATCATCCCATAGCTATAGGGTCTTCTCTCTTCCTTCAGCTGAATAAATTGTGGTAAAGCTAGAGTCTCTTTGAAGGCTCTAGGTTTAGCTTGGTATTCAACAAGGTATTCACTTAGAATTCCAGATTCCAAGTGTTCTTCATGCTTCATGTATTCTTCTCTTTGAGAACAGGAAGTGCATGGTCCTTCCTCTTCTCCTTCTTCCATCTTCTTAACCTCCTTGGAGAGGTCCTTTCTGGATCTGAAAACTGATGAGAGCAAGCTCATCCTCTTCATAATATTGATCTCTTCTATCTTCTTATGGCTAAAACTCACAGGCTGAGCCAAAGATCATGATTTGATACCACTGTAATATCCAAAAATAGGGAAAATGTAGACTATTGGGAATATCTTAAGATATTTCAAATGTAGAGCTACAACAATATGTAAACAAAACAATGAAAGAGCAGTGTGCATCAAATTCAAAAAATGTAATAAGATCTCATAGCCATCTTATTAATGTTATAGTAGTAGAATGTGTACAAGATCTTGAGGAAATGATCACTCAAGCTTAGGCAAATCCACCTCAAAGGAACAAGTACAATAAATATGAAATGCACTACTACATATGGTAAAGCCAAAGCTATGTCTGCGCAGTTTATAAGATGCACTGCTACATAATGATTTCAATACATGGATTTAGAAATTTATAGCTCAAATAAGGTGGGGAGCAAAGCTCTAAACCCCTAAAACCAATGTAAAGTCAATCCTAGAAGGATTGGCTGAAATATACAAAATGGCCAAAATGTCGGAGTTGCAGTCACAAAAAATGAGTAGCAGATGCAACTCAAGAAATGGATGAAGATAACTGAAGATGCCACATATGATGGTTGAATCTCATCCAATGGATCTTTCAGGTGAAAGGCTGATCCAATCACTGAATATCTCACCCTCCAAAATAGTGGTACAAACCCCTACTGAAAATATACTTAGAAATAATGCAGTCAAGGAGATGGACTGCACTGTAGGAGATGGGAAGTTCTTGGCCTGATGCCAAAGATGTGCAATCATCTCCTAAATCTTCCTCACTTACCTCCCAGAGGAATAGAAGCTCCCTCCTCTAAAAGATAATCCAAGGAAATGGTGTTGTGGAACCCTCCACTGCAACACCGTGCAACACAACGTTTCCTGTTACAGGAACAACGTTGTAGCTGAAGGAGGTGGCTTGGCCTTGAGCCTGAAATGTGGAGAATGAAGTACAAAACCTCAAGAGGCCTCTCAAGAAGGGAGAAGGATTCATAAACATGAAATCCCTTGTGCTAAGCAGCACAACAATCTCAGTTAAACAACTAAAGAGAGAAAATAGTCATGCAGACCAAATTCTATATTCAATAACATATCCATCTATGGCCGCCTTGTCTTCCCTTTATACAAATGAAAGCCTTCTTGCCTTGTCCCCCACACATTAGAGTTTCCTCCACCAAATGATCTCTCCCCCATTCACACTGCGTTTTCTTCCAAAGTGATCCACTCCCTCTATGGCAGCGTTGTTGACTTGGCCAAACTTGACCTTGTCCTCATGCATATGCCCCTTTTCACTCTTGAGGGTGAAAAATAGAGCTACTCTAATGATCCCTTTCACACTATGAGGGATTTTATTCCTACTCATGGGCCTCCTTACCCATTTATTCACTTCCTAGCTGATACAAGAAAAATTAATGTTCCAATTAGCTCTATGCTAATTTTAGGAACATCACAGAAACTAGCTCCAAAAAGAGAAGAAAGGAGATATCAACGCCTTAGAAATAAACCACTTCGAGGGGGAAACCTCCAATAAATTACATGAATGAAAAATTATTGGATGATAAAAATTACAAAACCTCCTTTCTATATATAGGAGTCCATGTGGCCTCAATGTAATCCTGGCCGACCTAACAATAATAATTTAAGTGCACGATAATAACAATATGGGGGTTATAGGGGTACAATAATAATGATAAGGGGGTTACATTAACAACAATAAGGGACTATACTAGTAATATAGGGACCCAACATGCAGGTCTCCTTCGAAAAAGTGTTGTCCTCAACGCTTGAGTAGCTCTCAGTGATTTTGTATAAAATTCTCATCCTCCCATGTAGAATCTTCAGTGGGTAAGTTCTTCCACTTGATGAGATACTCTGAAATTGATCAATTTCATAGCTGACAAGTTCTTGTTTTCGTGACCGCTTCCAGTTCCAATATGATTTTTCCTTCCTCATCAAGTTCTGGCAATATTTTTTGAACTGGAATATTTTCACCTATAACCTTCTTTAAGCATAAAACATGGAAAATTGGATGCACTCGTGAGGAAGCAGGAAGCTCCAATTTGTATGCCATAGTACCAATATTTTGCAACACCCTGTAAGGACCATAGTACTTTGGCGATAATTTATTATCCTTCTTAGCTTGCTTGAGGGATATTTGTTTGTATGGTTGTAGCCATAAAAATACCCACTCTCCTTCATCAAAACTTCTCTCGTTGTGATGTTGATCTGCCTATTGTTTCATTCGATTTTGTGCCAAATTCAGGTTATCCTTTAAGAGTTGGAGAAATTCTTATTGATGCTCGATGTGATCTTTCACTACTTGAACCTTAGAATTTTCTCTTAAATATGATGTGAAGGATGGTGGATGATATGCATAAAGTGCCATAAATGGGGTCATTTTTGCTGCAGTATAGAAGGAAGTGTTATACCACCATTCAGCGAGAGGTAAACACTTGACCCATTGTGTTTGTTTATCAGATACAAAACAACGAAGATATCCTTCCAAAAATTTATTTACTATCTCAGTTTGAACATCGGATTGAGGATGATAAGATAAGTTATGAGCTAATTGAGTACCCAAACAAGAAAATAAATTTGTCCAAAAATTTCCAGTAAAAATGGGATCTCTGTCACTCACAATAACCCTTGGGTTTCCATGTAGCTTTTGAATTGTGTCCATAAATGTAGTAGCAACTGTACTTACTTTAAATATATGAGATAATGCACAAAAGTGTGCATACTTGGTAAGTATATCAACTCCCACCATGATAACACTCATTCCTTCAGACTTAGGTAAACCTGTGATAAAATCCATTGAAATCTCCTCCCAACGTTGACTTGGAATGGATAAAGGTTGTAGAAGACCTGGGGTCTTAATTGTATCAACTTTATTCTGCTGGAAAACCAAAAAATCTGCCACAAACTTTTGAATATCAGATTTAAGGCCATCCCAAAAAAATTCTTTCTTCACCATGTGGTAAGTTTTTAAAAATCCTGAGTGTCCTCCTAAAGGAGAAGTGTGCAATTCCAAAAGAATCTTTTGTTTTAGTTGGGAATTCTTACAAAGATATAAGTGATCTTTGTACCATAAGGAATAATTTTTCCAACTAAATGTATCATATATACTAGGATCTTGCTGTAACTTTTGAATGAGTGTCCACACTTCTTCATCCTCCTTCCATTCATCTCTTGCTTCAGTTACCCAATCTAGTTGGATAATAGAAATAGCACAAAGAAATGCTTTCACATCTTCATTATTTCTTGAGAATGCATCTGCAACAACATTTAGCTTCCCTTTTTTGTAGATTATTTCAAAGTCATAACCCAACATCTTTGTGACCCATTTTTGCTACTCTTCTGAAGATAGTCTTTGTTCCAAAAAGTGTTTAAGACTATTATGATCAATTTTTACCTTGAAGTGCCTTCCAATTAGGTACGTTCACCATTTCTTTAGTGCATGTAGTATTTCTAACATTTCCTTCTCATAAATAGGTTTCTGTAAATACTTTCCTTTTATTGGATGACTTTCAAGAGTAATGGGTCTTCCTTCTTGCATTAAAACAACACCAATTCCATTTCCTAAGGCATCACATTCCACATTAAAGGTTTTTGTGAAGTCTGGTGTAGCTAAGACCAGTGTTAGGCACATTTCCTCTTTAAGATGTTCAAAGGCCTTAGTTTATTTAGGAGTCTTTTATCACCTTAGTAATTCTCAGGTTGTGGGATGGGGATTTTTGTAGTTAAGAACAGTAAGGGTAACCAAGAACCGCTTTGGGAATTCAGGATCTATCCTTCCTGAACTCCGGAGAGGGATCTCTCCATATGATTTAACTTTGTTTTAGTAACAGATATTAGGCTAGTTATGATTATGTAATTGGGTTTGATTTTAAAATATTGGTGGGAATAAAAAAGATTTCAAGGTAAACCAGAAGGATCCACCAGAATATTGGGCAATGGAGTCAACTCTCTGGGCAAGCAGAACTAAGAAATAAGGCTCAGAGATGCAAATGTGCTAAGGGAAAGATAGGTGACCTTCTAAGGCTATGTATAGGCTTGCTTTTATGGAGTGGGTGGAATCTGACCAAAAGGGCACTTAAGAATCCTTAGGCTAAAAATAAGAAGATTGAAGGAGGGGATCTAACTAGGACGTAGAGAAATTAAGAATTCTATGGTCCGGTTGTCAAGTAGAAAACATCAAAATGCCAATAAGTTTTGAAAAAGGGAGCTTATCATCACTAATCCTTTTTAATTTTTCCTTAATTTATCATTATAGACTAGAAACACATAATATGAATGAATGTAAACTTAAGATAAATACACTGAAAACAAGGAAAGAACGAGACTTATCTTGTCACCACGAGAATCCTTAGCTATGATGTCTCTGATCTCTTTTCAGTCTGCGGCTTTCGCTAATTGACTCACCAAATTCAATATAACCAGCAAACAAGACTACAGTTTTCTTGAGAAAATTTTATTCGCCCAAAAATACTTCCATGAGTGAAGTATTTATACAAATTCTAAACTAAAATATCTTGAAAAAATATCAAGATTAGTTCTCAAATCTCTCCAAC
Organism: Pinus albicaulis; assembly: GCA_034641835.2. Taxonomy (NCBI): domain Eukaryota; kingdom Viridiplantae; phylum Streptophyta; class Pinopsida; order Pinales; family Pinaceae; genus Pinus; species Pinus albicaulis. Next base: position 394,500,205 of record CM076571.1, read on the forward strand.
GGTTTTACATAAATAGAACTTAAGTAAAGGACACTCAAACTGATGCATATATTTTGCACTATTTTTTATGGATAGGTGATGACAAAGACGAGAACATAAAAATCTTTCAGTTTTGAAAAATTTATCTTTGATTGATCACAGTAGTTTCTGCAAAACAATGAATAAAACACGAAATTTCTACAAAAATGTTCCTTCTTGTTGTGTTTTCCATCTTTTCACTTTTTTGTTCTTTTGACTGTTTTACTTTCACTTTAGACAAAATTCAATGTTGGTGAAAGTATTTTCATTTCTTTTTACCATTTTACTGCCTCTGTATTTACTTTTACTGTTTATCTTTGACTGCTCTGTGACTTCATTTTAACTTTCACTCTGACTTTTACCTGATACACTTTAACCATTGATACTCTTTAACTGTTATGCTTTTACTATCCCTGCAAAATTCTCATTTCAATTTTACCATTCACTGTGCACATTTAATCATTCTAATCTCTCTCTGACTTTGTATACAAACTGTTTGTTGAATGAAGATATTGAGTTAAAACTTGAGAATTTGGAGCAAACAATTTTGCCAACTAGTATTGAAACTGTTGGTCCAAATCCATATTCTGATAGTAACCTGCAAAAATCAAACAATTTGTTAATGAAATCTAGATCTATAGGGAGGTGATTGTAGGATTTTTAAAAGACCTATGGAATGAGATCAGTCTGTGAAGGTTTAACTCTTTTTTTTAGGAATTTTGGGGAACTACTACAAGATTAGATTGTTTGCAGGAGTTATTCACTTTAACAGAGATGAAACTGAGTAATGTAGGCAAACGAAGGCTTTATTTTTGGAATTTTTTGCTCAATTAGGTTTTCTGAATTGGTTTGATTTAAAACATGGAATATAAAGGTAATTCAGAGGTTTTAGTTGTTGAAATCCTTGATTTTAATCTCTAAACTGTGAAAATTGAGGAAATTGGCTTTAAAAAGGTTCACAATCGAAGACAGGGCTTTTTGGTCTCTAACAGTCTTCAATTCAATTGTATTCAGTTCGAAAAAGTCGTGGAGATTCTCTGAGGACAAATTTCAGAGGAAATGGCTCTTAAAATGGCAACTGGCTCGAAAATGGCGTTGTTAGGTTTGAAAATGGTGAAAAGGGCTCTGCACAGGGTCTCAAGGTGTAATGGCGCACAATGGTGAAAATTAGACAAAAATAAGCTCTGCGAAGGTTTCAAAAGTTTAAAGCACGAATAGGTGAAAAATTATGAAAACATTAGACTTTAACGTATTAAACCATAGTATAAACTATAGTTAAGTTACATTAAACAAAGGTTAAGCGTGTTGGGTGTGGAGCTTGATTATCTTGTTTACTTTGTATCACAACATTGGACACCTATACCTTAAAAGGGGCAGAAACACCGCCCGTAATTAATCACTACCGTGGGGGGTCTAGGGGGGGTGGCAGCACTTTTTCGGAGCCCCCCCCTTGTGGGGGCTTTCGAGGGAAGCACCCCCAAAGCTAAAAGTAGATGTAAAATTGCCTTGTAAAAGTATAGTAATTTCTAGTCAATCTGGGCTGTTCATTAGGCAAATGATCTGACGGTAGAAGTTATGTTTAGATTAGGGTTTTTTTCCCTATAAGGCAACCCCTCACTTTTATGAGGGAATTCTATTGCGGCTGTGCATTGTATGTGTATTCTCGGAGCGAGAAACAGAGAGGGAGACTGTGAGAGAGAACAAAGGATATTACAGCGGATCTACTGTAGGTTTTGTCTCTTCATTTTTGCTGGATAATAGAAAGGAAGGAAGGGCTGTTCAGGGTGGACGTAGCCCAAACTAGGTGAACCACATATATCTGTGTCTCTCTAGTTTTATGTGTTTTGTGTGATTGTATTTTCCGCATATTTTATATATTGCATTGCTCCATAATATATAATTTTCTAACAACTGGTATTAGAGCCAAAGGTATATTTGGCTGATAAAATCATAGGAAAGAAGGGTTCCTGGTTTGAGTGGGAGCAATGGCGGACGATGGTAAGCTTAGGGTCGAGAAATTTAACAGCCAAAACTTCCCGCTGTGGAAGATGCATATGGAATATTATATGTATCAGAAAGATCTGTACCTACCATTGAGCGGAAAAACAAAGAAGCCAGCGGCCACAACAGACGCGGAATGGAACATTCTCGATAGAAAGGCACTCAGAACAGTATGGTTGTTCCTTGCGGCATCCGTCGCCTTCAATATTTTGAAGGAAACAACAACAGAGGGTTTGATGCAGACGTTGGCGAAACTATATGAAAAACCCTCGGCCTCAAACAAGGTATTTCCTATGAAACGACTATTTAATATGAAGATGTCAGAAGGTGGATCTGTTGCAGACCATTTAAATGAATTTAATACGCTTCTGCCGCTTAATTTCTGTAGGGATCAACTTTGATGATGAAGTTAGATCTCTGTTATTCTTGTGCTCATTACCAGAAAGATGGAATGGTTTAGTTATGGCCATTAGTAACTCTGTCTCTGGATCTAGTACTTTAAAGTTTGACGATGTTGTGGGTGCTATCCTTAGCGAGGAAATGCGATGGAAAAGCTCCGGTGAAACATCAGGTAATGCATTAAGTGCAGAGTCTAGGGGAAGAAGAATGGAAAAAGGAAAGAGCTCGGGATATCGCAGTAAATCAAGGAAAGGCAGATCCAAGTCTAGATCGGGGATAGTGTGCTGGAATTGCGGAAAGAAAATGTTATCACTCAGATTTTCCTTGAAGTTGTTGGAAGAGGAAAGGGGTCCGAGGTAACCACAAACCATCCTTCAGATACAGAATCTAGCCAATTTGTATCCAGAGAGGGCTCTCTCTATAAAATATAGCTTTGTTTTTAGAAGATATTAGGCTAGTTGTAAACTCCAGGGTTTTGATTTTGTTTGGGTTGATGGAATTCTTTAGCTAAGATTAAGATCAAGTAGTTTCAGGCCATTGGGCTAATGGAGTCAAAGGATTGGCTACACTGGCTTAAGTCTTTCAACAGAGGATGGCTTAACAGGGCGAGATAATCAAACTAGAAACAATTAAAGATCTAAAGTGAATGGAATGGAAGTCAAACGGATGAAAGGCAACTAAGAATATTTCAACACATTCAAGAGAAGAGAAATAAATTGATTATCAATAAAGAGTAGTTAATTATTCTTTAATAAATAACCAAAGATGTATGAACCAGAAAAACAGGAGCAATTAAGAATTCGTTGTTTAAACCAGTTTAGAGGAAAACATTTAAAATAATAATGACTGAAATCAGATTACACCTAAGTACTTTCTGATTTAATATTTTTCATTAATTATCAAGATAATGAAACACAGATGATATCATAAACAAATGTAAAACTTTTAAAACATGGGATAGAGATGACTTATTGATCCTTCATTCGACACATGAATCCTGAGAAAAGTCTTCTGCCTCAATTCCTTGTCTATTTTTGCCACGAAAAATTTATCCAAAGCTATTTATTCCAAAATATTCAATGTTACATCAGAGTATAAGAATCCACCCTCAATAATCCGATTGAGGTCTTATTTATACAAAAAATCATACAAAATATCTCTTAACAAAACAAGATATAATCTAAGATGAATCACAAATAAGTTACAATAAAAATAGAGACAAATGGTCTCATAGATAAGACAAGAAGTAACCGATGTTGTGTTGTTTTCCTCCTTTTAATAATGTGCTGAAGGCAAGACCTATTTTTTAGCTCATCATTGTCCTCTTCAGTAATTTTGTTCTAACTTACTTGCTTCACTGATACTCTTTGTTTTTACTAATACACTTTCAACTGAACTGATACTCTTTGACCTTCGTTTGTCCCTTTATCCCTTATACTGTAGTAAATAGGTAAAATTTCATATAAGGATAAGTTTTACAAAAGTTCCAACACATCTTCCCACCATTTATCTTCTGCTATTTTTGTCCGTTGAAGCTTCCTTAATGTTTCATCAGCCTCGGTATATCTGAAGAAATTAGGATGATTAGGAAACAAATGTCTTACCTCGTGTTCAAGATAAAACAAGTTCTCTAATATGTCATGAAGATTCCTTCCTGTAGATAATGTTGCTTCTGATGGAATGGTTGAGGAACTAGCAATGAAATGATTGTGAGCATGTATGTCCAATTTCTTAGCATAAGTTTCCAGTTCCATTATTTTATCTTCTGAAACCATAGGGCTGGGAAACCCTTTATTCAATAAAACATTAAACCTTTCTCTGAAAGCAATGATTTCACTTTGCATGTCAAAACACCTTTGTTCTAAATTTTTCATAAGAGTCCTTTTAGTAAAAACTCTTTTTATCTCCAAGATTTTTGCAATTATGTCGTGAATACCCACATCTGCAAGTTGCTGTCTAGTTTGGGTGTTTAGAAACTGTATGAGCTGGTTGGCTTCCTCAGGCCTATTTCCTAATTCTGCTCGTGTATTCTCAACTTCATCCAGAGCTACTTTGACCAAATCATTCTGCTTGTATATTATCTAGATTGAGGACCAGATATCTTTTATTGACTGAATAATATCATCCCAAATAATGTCATTTATTTCTCTTAAAGGTTTCTCCAATGTGAGATCCCTTTCCAAAGCTTTAACCAATTTTTCCAACTTGTTTACTTCCCTTGTTTTGTCAGCAACAGTCATTTTTGAAAGATCATATTTCTATTCCAAACTAATAAGCTGTAACTTTGTGCGCTGAAGTTGTGTTACTTGCAGTTTCAAGTCATTCATTTTCTTTACTAATTCCTCTGTATTCAAAGTTGAAGTATTTACCTGTGATGGCTCTGTTGGCTGACCTGTTGGCTGACTTGTTGTACCTGTGATAACCAATGTTGTAGATACTGGAACATTGGTCTTCTTGTCTTTTAAAGCTTGTTCCAGTTCTTTTTCTGTTTCAATCAGTTGCTCATTCCTTTTTAAGAGCAACTCCATAATTTCTTCTTCAGAATTCTTCTTTATTATTTATTCAGTTTGAGGATGTCTGGAGGCTGGCAATTTCAACTGCTTTCTCAAAGCAGCAATGTCATTATATTTTTTCTTGATTAGAGCTTCTATACCTTTGACATCCTTTGGATTGTGTCCCAAATCAATTATTATTTCTTCCAATGTTTTTATCCTGTTGTTTTTGGCTTGAGAAGAAGCCTTTTCAAGCTGTAACTGTGTATTGGTGTTTTCCAAAGAATCCTGTAACCTGTGAGCTGCCATTGCCTTATTAGTCAAAGTAGAATAGATCATTTCCCCAGTTTTCTTATGTAACTCAATCTGATCTAAAGATTGGATATCCTTTGCTAGGACTTCAAAGTTTGTCCTAATATAATCAGCAGTTGTTTGGGGTTGTTGCACCTTGGGTTTGAAATGGCTCATTAACATTTTGCCTTGTTGGATGTCAAAAGATGACATCAATCTTTCTTGATTCTTTGGAGCCATTTTCAGATATTGATTATATACTTGAATTTTCAGAGGATCATTCCTAGCCTTGATATTGATAAATGTCTTCTTTATATCTCCTGTATCTTTAACTGTTGTTTTGAAAGAAGATATTTCAACACTCTGTTGCTTCTGTAGCTATTTCCTTTTTGAGGTAGTGGATGCTTCACTAACTGTTCCTGTTTTTTGACTGCCCAATTGTTCTGGTCCTTGACTATCAAGGATTTCATCAATAGATTCTATTTCTGGGGGAGTATTCAATTTCTGTCTCTTGGCCTGAGGCTATTGTGAAGATCCAATGAAAGGGGTAGCAGCTTCAACTTCTCTCATTTTTCCCTTTTCCACATTTAATGGAGTCTGCAAAATTTACACTTCTACTAGATTGGTTTGAACGGGAGAGATTTGTGCCTGACCTTGTTCTTTGGATGTCTCTGGTTGCTCTGTCATTGTTAATGTTAGGTCCCTATATCACTAGTATAGTCCCTTATTATTGTTAGTGTAACCCCCTTATTGTTATTATTGAACCCTTGTAACCCCCATTTTGTTATTATTGTGCCCTTAAATTATTATTTTTAGGTCAGCTAGGATTACATTGTGGCCCACTAGGATTACATTATGGCCCCATGGAATCCTGTATATAGAAAGGAGGTTTTGTAAATTGTATAATCCAAGAATTGTTCATTTATGTAATGTATTGAATGTTTCCCCCTAGAAGTGGCTCATTTCTAAGGCATTGATATCTCTTTTCTTCTCTTTTTGGAGCTGGTTACACAACATTTGGTATCAGAGCTTTGGATTCTAGGGTCTCGCTGCTCCCAATAGGTCATCGTGGAATTTGCGCTATAAATTTTTTTCTACGAGGTTTCAGAAGCTAAAATGTTTAGGGTGTGAAGCTGAAATCCTGAGGAAGCTTGTTTAAACATTTCAGGGCTTGGTTCACAATATTTTCGGAGATATGATCTGTGGAAGTTAGGTCTTTTTTCAGGCTCCTAAACAGGTCATCGTGGAATTTGCGCTATAAATTTTTTTCTATGAAGGTTCAGAATCTAAAATTCACATCGTGTGAAGCTAAACGCCTAAGGAAAATTTTCAAAAAATTTCAGAGCTTGATTCGTAATATTTTTGGAGATATGATCTCTGGAAGGTAGTGCTTTTTCAGGCTCCTGAATTGCATCTCAAAGAGGTGATCATGGGAAAAGTTCAATAAATCACTCCCTGGGCATCGAATTGGAGTGCCGTAAAATATGGTCGCAAGTAAACAAAATTTAGTTTCTTGGCTATCAATTTCAGAGACAAAGGACAAAACAGGGACACGTGGCAATTCGTACAAATTCGCTCTACTGAACCAATCCATAATTAGGTCATTGTGGGAGATTGGACACAACTTTGTCTTGGATAATCCAAATCAGGTCAAACCTATGGCATTCAAAAGAGAACTCAGAGGGCTACTTCAGTGCTGAATTTTAGATATTGAAGATCCGTAATCAAAGAGATAATACAATTTCAATATCGAGCTCCTCAAAGCAAGTAAAAGGTGTGTATTTTTTTTTCCAAATTGCATAAGTCTTATTTGAAGAATCAAGTTGAATTGATTGCAAGGGCCTATTGTAGAATAGATATCAATATTGGAGTCTAAAATGGCCCCTAAAAAGAACTCAACACCCATTAAGCCTTTAGGAGGCTCTACTATGACTCATGAAGATGAAGAATGGCAACATGACATATCAAAATTACAAGAGCAAGTGCAACAAATTTCGCTCTCGCAAAGAACAACAAAAAATGAAATGGAAGTTTTGAAGAATGGCGTGGAAACTAAGATGGATGGTTTGAAGAAAGGCGTGGAAGCTAAGATGAGTGGTTTGGAAGCTAATATGGATGGCATGGAATTGGGCATGGAAGCTAAGATGGATGACATGGAAGCTAAGATCGATGAAAAAATGAAAGACAACATGGAAAACATGAAGAAAGATCTAAAAGTAGACATCGAAGGTTTGGGAAATTTGATACAAGAAATTTTTCCTAATGGTGAAAATATAGTAGAGGAAACTCATGATGAGAACAAAATAAATGTTAATCATGATTTCGTAAACTCTTCTGTTGGAGGGAAGAACCACCATATTCCAAAAATGGATATGAGGAAGTTTGATGGAAAGGATCCTGTAACATGGATACTACAGATGGAGTAATATTTTGATCTCCATAATGTGCAAAACACACAAAAGGTACGCATTGCAACTTTACATTTAGAACAAAATACATTTGTATGGTATCGATGGCTTTGCTCCCGTAAAAAAATTGTCACTTGGTCAATTTTTACTGAGGAAATGATAGCACATTATGAGGATACAAAGAGCAACACCTTCTTTAGCCAATTGATAAATCTCAAACAAAAGGGTTTAGTGGGGCAGCACATTGAGGACTTCCAAAAATTGAATATATGGGTAACTGATATTCCAGAGGAACACAGGATTGATCTCTTCATAGGCACTTTAAAGGATAACATCCAACATGAAGTTCGCGTTCTGGAACCTGATTCATTGGAGAAGGCATTCAGGTTGGCAAGAAAAGTTTAATGTAAAATTATGGCGACAAGGAAGCCTACCACTCAATTCTATAAAGAAGGAAGTGTTGCTACGCCTAGATTTCCACAACCTACAAGGTTGACACCACAACAATTGGAAGAAAAAGAGCAAAAGGGCTTTGCTACAGTTGTGATAGAAAATACACTAAAGGTCATAAGTGTGCTGAGAAGAAATTATTTTACATAGATTGTGAAGAGGAAGAAGAAAATGAACAAGAAGAGGATATACACCAGGAACCAACCCTAGAAGAGGAAGAAATGAATCCGACCATATCATGTAATGCACTGGCAAGAATTACCACTCAAACTCTCAAGATACAAGGAAAAATCAAGAAGAAAAGGGTAATAGTGTTGATTGATTCAGGTAGCACCCATAATTTTATTCATTGTAAGGTAGCCAAGGAATTAAATTGTTTCCTATACCCAGCACCAGAATGTCAAGTGATGGTTGCAAATGGAGGAACTATAAATTGCTCGGGAAAATGCCATAATATCAAGCTAACCATGGGGGAATATGTATTGACTAGTCCAATGCTTTCCATTCCTATGGGAGGTGCTGATGTTGTACTAGGAGTACAATGGTTATAATCTTTGGGGACGGTAGCTTTTAAATTTCAAGAACTTTTCTTGAAATTTTTTCAGAAGGCAAGGAAGTCGAATTACGGGGTATTGAAGGGAAGCCATGAAGGATAATAAGCTCTAATGTCATGACAAAGCTTCTAAAGAAAGAACAACGAGGTGTAATTTGCAGCATGCTCACTACTCATTCCGACATCACATATATTTTTTTTTTTTCCTTCATCCAGACTCCCACCTATTCGTGATCATGATCATGCTATTCATTTGATTCCAGGAAGTGTTCCTCCAAACATCAGGCCTTATAGATATCCGTACCTCCAAAAGAGCAAAATTGAACATATGATTGCAGAAATGTTAGAGGCGGGTATAATTCAACCTAGTCAAAGTTATTTCTCTGATCCTGTAGTTTTGGTACACAAGAATGATGGATCATGGCGAATGTGTCTGGATTATAGGGAGCTCAATAAGCTCACCATTAAATACAAATTCCCCATTCCTGTGATTGATGAATTATTGGATGAATTACATGGAGCAATTTATTTTACCAAGTTGGATCTTCGTTTAGGATATCATCAAATTAGAATGAAGACTGAAGATATTCCAAAAACATCATTTCAAACTCATGAGGGTCATTATGAATTTTTGGTCATGCCTTTTGGCCTTATCAATGCACCTTCTACATTTCAAGGGTTGATGAATTCCATTTTCAAACCCTTCCTTAGAAAATTTGTGCTAGTATTTTTTGATGATATACTAATCTACAGCAGGTCTTGGAAGGATCATGTTGAACATGTTGATAGGGTGATCAAACTATTGCAGGAGAAACAATTATATGCAAAAACATCCAAATGTTTCTTTGGAGTACAAGAGGTGGAATATCTGGGTCATATTATATCTCACGAGGGTGTTAAAGTAGACCCTAACAAAATTAAAGCCATTAAGGAATGGAAAGTCCCCACGACCATAAAGCAGTTGCGAGGATTTCTCGGGTTAATAGGGTACTATCGCAAGTTTGTTAAGAATTATGGGAGAATAGCAGCACCTCTAACAACATTATTGAAGAAAGATGCATTTTCATGGACTCCTGAAGCAACTAAGGCCTTTCAACATCTTAAAGAGGCAATGTGCCTAGCACCGGTCTTAGCTACGCCAGACTTCACAAAAACCTTTATTGTGGAATGTGATGCCTCAAGAAATGGAATTGGTGTAGTTTTAATGCAGGAAGGAAGACCCATTGCTTTTGAAAGTCGTCCAATCAAAGGAAAGTATTTACAGAAACCTATTTATGAGAATGAAATGTTAGCAATACTGCATGCAATAAAGAAATGGCAAACTTACCTAATGGGAAGACATTTCAAGGTAAAAACTGATCATGATAGTCTTAAACACTTTTTGGAACAAAGACTATCGTCAGAAGAGCAGCAGAAATGGGTCACAAAGATGTTGGGTTATGACTTTGAAATAATCTACAAAAAAAGGAAAGCTTAATGTTGTTGTAGATGCACTCTCAAGAAAGAATGAAGAGGTGGAAGCATTGCTTTATGCCATTTCTATTATCCAACCAGATTGGATAACCGAAGCAAGAGATGAAAGGAAGAAGGAAAAAGATGTATGGACACTCATTCAAAAGTTGCAGCAAGATCCTAGTACATCTGATACATTTAGTTGGAAAAATTATTCCTTATGGTACAAAGACCGCTTATATCTTTGTAAGAATTCCCAACTAAAACAAAAGATTCTTCTAGAATTGCACACTTCTCCTTTAGGAGGACACTCAGGATTTTTAAAAACTTACCACAGGGTGAAGAAATAATTTTTTTGGGATGGCCTTAAATCTGATATTCAAAAGTTTGTGACGGAATGTTTGGTTTTCCAGCAGAAAAAAGTGGAAAAAATTAAGACCCCGGAACTTCTACAACCTTTATCCATTCCAAGTCAACGTTGGGAGGATATTCCAATAGATTTTATCACAGCTTTACCTAAGTCTGAAGGAAAGAGTGTCATCATGGTGGTAGTTGATAGAATTACCAAGTATGCACACTTTTGTGTATTATCTCATCCATTTAAACCAAGTACAGTTGCTACTACATTTATGGATAGAATTCAAAAGCTACATGGAAGCCCAAGGGTTATTGTGAGCGACAGAGATCCCATTTTTACTGGAAATTTTTGGACGGAGTTATTTTCTTGTTTGGGTACTCAATTAGCTCATAGCTCATTTTATCATCCTCAATCCGATGGTCAAACTGAGATAGTAAATAAATGTTTGGAAGGATATCTTCGTTGTTTTGTATCTGATAAACAAACACAATGGGTCAAGTGGTTACCTCTTATTGAATGGTGGTATAACACTTCCTTCCATACTGCAGCAAAAATGACCCCATTTATGGCACTTTATGGATATCATCCACCATCCATCACATCATCTTTAAGGGAAAATTCGAAGGTTCAAGCAGTGGAAGATCACATCAGGCATCAGCAAGAAGTTCTCCAACTCTTAAAGGATAACCTGAATTTGGCACAAAATCGAATGAAACAATAGGCAGATCAACATCGTAGCGAGAGAAGTTTTGATGTAGGAGATTGGGTATTTTTACGGCTACAACCATACAAACAAATGTCCCTCAAGCAAGAAAAGAAGGATAATAAATTATCGCCAAAGTACTATGGTCCTTACAAGGTGTTGCAAAAGATCGGTACTATGGCATACAAATTGGAGCTTCCTGCTTCTTCGCGAGTACATCCAGTTTTCCATGTTTCATGCTTAAAGAAGGTTATAGGTGAAAATCTTCCAGTTCAAACAGTATTGCCAGAACTTGATGGGGAAGGGAAAATCATATTGAAACCTGAAGCAGTCATGGAAAAAAGAACTCGACAACTACGGAATCGATCAATTTCAGAGTATCTCATCAAGTGGAAGAACTTACCCACTGAAGATTCTACATGGGAGGATGAGAATTTTATACAGAAGCACCCGGAGCTACTCAAGCGTTGAGGACAACACTTTTTTGAAGGAGAGGGGTATGTTAGGTCCCTATATCACTAGTATAGTCCCTTATTATTGTTAGTGTAACCCCCTTATTGTTATTATTGTACCCTTGTAACCCCCATTTTGTTATTATTGTGCCCTTAAATTATTATTGTTAGGTCGGATAGGATTACATTGTGGCCCACTAGGATTACATTATGGCCCCATGGACTCCTATATATAGAAAGGAGGTTTTGTAAATTGTATCATCTAAGAATTGTTCATTTATGTAATGTATTGGAGGTTTCCCCCTCGAATTGGCTCATTTCTAAGGCGTTGATATCTCTTTTCTTCTCTTTTTGGAGCTGGTTACACAACAGTGAAATTTTCAATTACTTTTATGTCTGGTTCTTTTTCTTTTCCTTTTGATTCTACTGCCACTGAACTGATCTCCTGCAAATGTTGTTGTGAAGTTCCTGCTGAAGAAGGTCCTGCTGTCTGTACCTGACCAAGAGAGTCCAGGTCAAGTATCTTTTCAAGGTATTTCATTATATTATCAATATTGACCTGTTCACTATATTGCTCTACCAAAGTTCCTTCCACCCATTCATCTGTATTTGCATATTGTTCAATTTATGGCATCCTAAAATGAATGTATGGAGATAATTTGTTTTTTAATCTTTAGTCACAAATAAAGCTATATGGATCATAGGGTGCCCAGTAGAAACTCTTTTGTAATTTGAGGTAGTCTTCTAAAATCCTTTCGGCTTCTTTCCCAGCCTCCCTAGAATTACAAACAAAGGGACCTAATTGGCTCTTTATCCTGAGTTACGCCTTCTTCTTGGCATTACAGAAACGAACTATATCTGAATTGTTCATCTGTCTGAAATACTCAAGTGCAAAAAGTCTCATTGGAACATATCTGGGCAACTTGAATGGACATAATTCACATCCATAAATCCTAATTTCAGTATAATTATGATATAAGTACCAATCCCCCACTTATCTTGTTTTGAGAGTTGAAGGGTTCTCTTTATTTCATTACTGACTCTGGGAGGAGAAATTCCAGTTAACAAAGTGGTTGTTGGATGTACAAACAGATCAATAAAATCATTGTAGGAGTACAGAGAATCATAAGAATGATGGGTGATAGTAGACTAAAAGATAAATGACCTAGGGTTTCCTTTAGCATCAAGTTTCTGAATATGGAAAGGAAAACTATCTGAATGATAGTATATCATGAGATGATATATGAAGGAAGAATATTTGAATACTCTCTCATTTCCAAATCTCATGAATTGATCATGGATTTTGTTAGCAATATAAGATGAAAAGTCATATTTAATAGCAGGAGGCTGTCCCAGGGTAAAAATAGACGATAATACTAGGGTCAATTGATCAACGAACTCACTAGTATTAAAACCCATTATTGAAGACATCATGTTTAAAATAAGTCTGCCCTCATCAGTAAAATAGGTGTGGCCATAACAGGGAGGGCCTTTAGGTTGATGCTGTGGCAGCATGAAAGTTTGACAAAGATGGTTTAACTCTTCATGGGACAAATGGGTAGACTTCTCAAGTAATTCAGCCATGTACAAAGGAGTGAGGGCTTGACCAGGGTGGAAATGTAACATCTCATTTATGGATTGAGCAGTTATTGGGAAGAGGACATCTTGATTTTGTGATAAGACTGCTCTTTGGTTAGGATCATTGTTGGCATGGCAAAGATGGATGATTTCAGGGAAGATACGAACTGCTGGGAGAAGGTACATGGGCATATTGGATTCCCAGAGTCCAATTATGTCAGAACCATTCAAATAATTGTCTCTGCAGTGACAAAATATTCGAAGGGGATTCTCACTGATACCTAGGTCTTTAATTTGAAAATCCATATCTGCTAAAGGTAAATAATCCAATTCTTCGTGTGGGGCATTCAACGGTGCTACGTTTAAAGCCACAGGAACTTCCATTTTTGGTTCTTGTGGATTCAAAAATGGGAATTTATCTTATGGTGAAAGATTTAGCAAAATTGCAGGTGTCGACAGGAGAAACAGGTAGAATTGAAGATTGGAAATTCAGTTACAGTTCTTGGGATTAAGGAATGAACTAGCAATTAATTTTAACTCCGTTTCAGTGAAAGAAAAAGGAAAGCTGATTTTCTTACAGAGTTCAGTGGGATTTTCTAGGGTAAATACCTGTTTCTCTGAGGATGACGCTGGTTTCAAACAGGTACTGGATAAGGCGAATGATTTCTTGAACGTTTGACTGCAATTTTCTTAGACAAGGCAAAGGTTTGCGGTCTCTAGCTATGAAAGTTTTTGAATTACTGTGCATGGAAGTGAAGTCGTTCTCTGCGAATGAAAAAATGAAAAACACAGGCTTATTTTTTTTTATTCACAAAGTCAATGGGTGGCAGAATTTTTTACTATTTTATTGGATGACGTCAGCATGGTAGAGTGGACATGTCATGAGCGGAAAGGTGGTAAGTGGTTTGTATTACACTGCTTATGAGGGACAGTGGTTTTAGGCGGAAGGGCAGCGATGCGATACAACGACTGACACGTAGCACGAAACTGTTTAAAAACCGCTTGGCCATCGCGTGTTATCTTTCGTACGCAGATGGCCAGCAAAATTGATGAGGGCTGTAGATCTTTGATGGGTCGATTGGACGGTCGACGGGACAGGGAGATGGCGGGGAATTAACAACGCGGGCCCAATGTAATTAGTTGTTAATTAAACCTATCGGGTGGAATTCGATTGGCTGGGGTCGGTTATTAATTAATCATGTGGATTAATTAATCCCTGGTACGGTGGATGGTCGGGAATTGTTTATTTTTATTTTTTTAAACACATATATAATATGTTTAAACACTTTTTTCATATATTTTTATTTATACAATAATTAAATCAATGCGATTTATTTACTGTAGGGGGGCGAGAATAATATTAATGTTATATTTTAGCCAAAAGGGGGTATTTTGTGGGTTTTTAATTTGAATAAAATAGGAATTAAATACTTTTGGCTAAAAAGTCATAATATAAGGGTTTTGGGGATATTACTATAAAATGATTTATATGTAATAGGAAAAGGTGATTTTCATAGCGAGTTAATATATAAATTAGAGTTAATATGACAAAGGGAAAATGTAAACTCAAAACACTTAAATATAACCAAGAAAGTGAAGATTCAAAAGTAAATGGAATTATTATACTTTCATCACTTAGACTTAGAATAAAAGTGATTTTGAGGGCTTTTCATGAAATATTGAAGGATTTTCCTAAGTAAAATGGGATTTTACTTAGGAAAAGATTTTTGAGAGGTGAATGAATGTGATAATGGATGATTTCAAGTACTTAGGTTTTTCAATTATTGGGCCGAGGGTCCGGTCCCTCCAAAAGTCAAGGAAATGCCTTGAGCCCCTCTAATCTTCAAATACCTTAGCACTTAGGGGAAATTAGTGAAATATTTAGGGAAAAATGAAGGGGAAGTTAATAATCTTGACTTTTCTTTGCTGTGAACTTTTCCAATGTAGTATCTGCCTTTGCACTTGTGATGAAAGTAAAATTGAACACATTTGGAACCATCATTCATCACATGTAATTCTGCAACAACATCTACCTACCCTACTTACTTTACCCTACCATTTTCTCTCCTTTATTAGGGTGCACTTAAACTGGCAAACCCTTATCAATCTTCTTTTCTTTTACATGGCAAATCTATCTAAGTCTACACTTATTACATCCAAGGGCTCAGATTAAACTGTTGAGCACCTTTTATTAACTCTACCTATCTACTTATCTGCCAAGATTAAACTGTTTGGTCAGATATTTATTCTCTATTCTACAACTTGAAACTGAAAAATGAATGAGTCAAGTTTAAACAATTTGACTTTTCATAAATTGTGGCAAAAGTTTAACAAGCTGCACACAATTGCTTATTACAGAAAATGAAATATTAGTGGCATTTAGACTTGCACACTTTCCTGGTCTATTTTTGTTTGGGATTCATTTTATTTCACTTTTTTGACCATTTTATTCTTTTCACCCTTTGATTTTTCTTTTAGGGTATACCCTCTTTACAATTTTTAAATTTTTTGATTTTTTGATTTTTTAAGAATATGGAACACCTTTGCAACAAGAAAAAGGTTTGAACATATTGCATAGTTCAACAAGTCAATCATGAAAAATGACACCTATTGGTATAGGAGTCTAACACTAGCTCCACTTGGAGATGGCTTTTCCTGGTGAAAAGTCAAGAACAACAGGTCAGATGTCTCAAAAAATGCCTTTAACTAAACCATGTAATCTTCTTTTTCTGGTGGCTTTATTGTATATATGATAGTAAAACTTCTGAAGATTAGGGCCTTCACTTCGGGCTTCAACTTCAGCAATTCACCATCCAATCAAAACTGATGCATTAGAAAGGATATATTATGTACATGTTAAGAAATCAGAACATTCTAGTAAATAGGATCAAAGTAGTGTTTTAGCATTCGACCATTTACTGGTCCTTCCTCAGCTTCTAAGCCATCCAAATTCTTCAAAAAATATGTGTTATTTCCCTGTAAAGCATGAAAGATGTAAGGTCCTTTCCATAAGAAATCAAATTTCCCATGTTTCCCTTTAACTTCCCTTCTGGAATCCCATCTTAAAACTTTGTCTCCCAGTTGAAAATATTTTGTTTTAGTCTTTTTGTCAAACATCTTATTTAACTTTTCCTGCAAAACTTGAGATCGTTGATACACTTCTTCTTTGGTCTGCTGCAAGTGAATTTTTTGATTTATTCTTCTCTGAATATCATTTGGTTCTACTTGAGCCTCCTGAAGTAACTTCATTAGAGGAACTCCTAAAGATGATGGAAATCTAGCCTCAATACCATAAAATAATTCATATGGACTGGTTCCAATTTATTTTTTGGTAGTAAGCCTGTCTGCCCACTATGCATTGGTAAGTTTCTTATGCCAATTCTTCTTATTTTATTCCAGTAATTTTTTAATGATATTAATGAGGCTTTTATTGGAAGATTCAGCCAGTCCATTACCCTGAGGATAATAGAATGTTGAATGGCCTAAAGTGATGTGATATTTATTGCAGAAACTAATCATTTTATTAGACTTAAAAGCAGCAGCATTATCAGTTATAATTTTCTCAGGATAGCCAAATCTTGAAAGTATATTTGTTTCTAAGAATCCTATAATTACAAAATCATTGGCTTGTCTGGATGGGATGGCTTCAATCCATTCAGTAAAGTAATCTGTGGCAGTAAGGATCCATCTGTGTTGGCCAGAAGAGGGAGGGTGGATTTCTCCAATAAAATCCAGGCCCCATTGTTGAAAGGGTCTCTCGGTGGAAATTGGTTTTAATGGTAAGGGTAATAATTTTCCTCTTGCCTTCAAAGATCTGACATTTATGGCAAGTAGTTACAAATCTCTTAACATCTGAAAACAAGGTTGGCCAATAAAAACCAGCCCTTAAGATCTTATCTGCAGTTGACTTCCAGTAGAGATGTCCACCACAATCTCCTGGATGGAATTCATTGATAACCTTGTCAGCTTCATCTTTTAATAAACAATTTAATAGAATTCCATCATGATTCTTCCAAAAAAGAGCACTATCTAAAATACAATACTTTAAAGATGTCATTTTCAAAAAAAATTGTTTCGTTCTGGATAACCCTGGAGGAGCTTGCAAGTTTAACAAAACATAAATGATATCAGTGTACCAGGGTGAATCTAAAAAGGCCTGACTAATTTGTGGAGTCAGCATCTCCTGTTCATCATCCAGTTAATTAATGTTCAGGGCTTGGCAATTTGTTTCAGTCATGAGTTGAGCCAAACCTTGTTCTTTTATGAGTTTTGTAGGTCTTATTTCAATATCATATTCTAATATGGTAGCTATCCATTTACCTCTTTTTCCTTCAATTCCATCTTGAGTTAAGATGTCTTTAACGACAGCATTAGGTACATAAGCTATCACATGAGAATACAATATATAAACTCTGAAATCTTTAATTTCTTTCACAAGTGAAAAAGCTTGTTTATCCATGATAATTTATTTCAATGATGCATCTCTAAGAGCTTTACTGAAAAAGGCTATAGGTTTTTCACATCCTTGATCATCCTTTTGTAATAAAACTGCTGCAACTTTATGTTCAAAAGCAAATGAAAAAATTATGAAATCTCTATCAAATTTTGGACTGGTAAGAACTGGTGTTCTGGTTAAAGCCATTTTGATTTCTTCAAATGATTGCTTGGCTTCAACTGTCCACTTAATACTCGAATCCTTTTTTAACATGTTAGTAAGCAGTCTAAGTAATTTAGCTAAACTAGAAATGAATCTTCTCAAAAAATTGATCTTACCTATGAAAGCTTGAAGTTCTTTAATATTCCTGGGATGAGGTATCTGCAAAATGGCTTGTGTTCTTTCAGGATCAATTCTAATGCCATATTTTGAAATGATATGACCTAGGAGTTTACCTTCTTCCAAACCAAACAACGATTTTTTAGGATTTAAAGAAATACCATATTTTCTGCATTTAATGAACACCTGTCTAAGATGATCCAAATGTTGTTGATCTGTCTTGGAAAAAACAGTAAAATCATCGAGATATATGACTATAAAATCATGAATTTCTTTGGCAAAGGCAATTTCCATTGCTCTTTGAAAGGCCGCTCCTGCATTTTTGAGTCCAAAAGGCATCTTAACATATTTGAATGTACCCCATGGGGTTGTAAAGGTTGTCTTGTGTTGATCATCAGGATGAACCAGAATCTAGTTGTATCCCGAGAATCCATCCAAAAGAGAAATCCTTGAAGATCCTACTACCCTTTGTAAGATATGGTCCATTTTAGGCAAAGGATAGTTATCTTTTAAAGAAACTTTGTTTAAATTTCTCAAATCGACACATAGTCTAATCTCTCCAGTCTTTTTCCTTATTGGTACCAAATTAGAAACCCATTCAGAAAACCTAATATGGGAAATTATTCCTGCTTCATACATTCTTTTAATTTCTTTCTCAATTGAAGGTAGTAACACATGGTTGATCCTTCTAAGTTTCTGTTTAAAAGGTTTCTGATCTGGTTTCAAAGGTATTGTATGTTGAATTATTGATGTATCATATGATTTAAGATCTTCGTAACTCCAGGCAAAAACATCCTGGAATTATTTTAAAAGTTCAACATATTTAACCCTTTGATCCTCTGGCAGAGATTTAGATAACTTAACCATATTGGGATTTCCTTCAGTTCCCAAATTGTATTCTTCAATATCAGCTTTTAACGGTTCCATTTTGGGTTTTAGTGGAATGTCATTTGAGTCAAAAAGATCTTCCAAAGGAGTTAATCCTTTGGGTAAATGATTATCTTTCAGATTAATAATTTTAGATTCATCTTCTATAATCTCATCGATTTCCATTTGTTTCAAATCCTGCATATCTTTTTTAGTGAATTTAGTTGGGTGAAGCATGCAAATTGCAGTCTCTTCTGAAATATCCATTTCTTGTTCATCTTTTTGATCGGATTCATTGACTGTTGTGTCTTCATCTATACTACTGTTAGAGAACTCATTTTCTAAGGTCAAAAAATAATTAATCTGATTATTATTTACAAACACTTGCCAATTCATGAGATTGTCCAGTATAGCAGGTCTATGTCTAATCTCAGCTGTGAATTGATGATTAGGTCCAAAAGGTAATTTACAGGCGCTAGCGAACATTGCAAGACTGTGAGCATGCAAATTTTGTTTTCCAGGAATTTTGGCAAGTTGAGCTTATAGAAAAGTGTTGAGAATTTCCACAACTGTTTCTCTGTATTGTCTTAATCTGGGGTCTTTTGTTGAACATTCACCATTGATCTGTTGAATAATTAACTCAGAGTCTCCTACGATTGATACTTTAATTGCTCCTAATTTTTTGACATGTTTAAGCCCTAGAAAAAGAGCCTCATACTTTGCCATATTATTAGTGCATCTAAAGTTCAATCTATAAGCATGGCCTTCAGCATGATCATTTTCGACATTATGTATCCAAATTCCAGCTCCTGCTCCTAACTTATTTACTGAACCATCAAACTCTAAATGCCACAGAATTTCATGTTCATAATCTTCATCGACTGTTTTAACAAGTTTCTTAACAAGGAGCTCTGGTTTTTCAATTTTTTTCTGGTATTTCTTGAATGTCTGATGTTTCTTTGTTTTCAGAAATTTCTTCAATTTGAACAGTAGATTTATTTGCAGTTTCTATTTCTGGTGCTTCTAGTTCATTAGGAAGGTCAAATTCAGCATTATAAAGGATGAATGAGTCCATATTAGAATGTACTGAGTAGACAGGGAAGTTTTCAGGCTTCTCCTTACTACTGACTAAATACTTCATCAAGGTCTCTTTGTATAGTCTTTTAGGTTGAACAAAAACTGAAATAGTAGCATATGACATATCTAATTGAAGATATCCTCTGAGTTTGGCACCCCAGGATCTAGACAACAACATACCATATTTGGGAGGAATGTCTGCAACTACTATATCCATCAGAATAGATTTCGCAGGGTATTGCACCAAAGTAACACACAAATCTTTAATCAAAACTAAACATCTTACCTGACTTGAGTCAAAAGAAAAAGGATCTTTATATGGTCTGGTAATGTCCAGGTTCAATCTTTCCATCACAGCCTTGGGCATTAAATTGTGAGACACTTTAGAATCAAGCATGGCGTTGTGAAGTATTTTGTCATGAACATTTAAACTCACATCAAATGGAGGAGTTCCTCCACTTTCTGGTTTGCTGTTTACTTCAGGGCCAAAAAGTAATTTGGGTTGATCATCAAAAAAATTTACTGAATCATCCATTCCAGTAATTTTAAGATATCTTCTAATTTGGCTTCTATAGACATCATGTTTAGCTAATTCTACTAATGGAACAACTATCTTTAGTTTTCCTATTTAAGCTTCTAGATTGAAATATTTTTCTGTTTGAGCTCTATTATTTTGAACAGTTGGATTTTCTCTATTTTTTGGGTCTTCAGTGTTTTTCTCTTTTTCATGTGTGGGATTATGAGTTGAAGGTGTTTCTGAATTAACTTCTATTGGTTCTTCTACGTTTCCTGTAGGAGGAAAATTATTGGAAATTTGTTTATTATTTAATTGATTACCATACACATCTTCAATTATTGGATTTATGGGGTTAGGACTTGCTCTAGAAAGAATTTGTACAGGAGGAGTGTTATTTTTACCTTTGATGTTTTGTTTTACAGCTTTCTGTTTGCTATTCTCTGGCACGTCAATCTGTCTGCTTCTCAAATTGTATTGTTTATGAACTTCATAAATTGCTGAATCATATCCTTCTTTAAAATCAAAAGTTTCTCCTGAATGAGTTTGAAATGTTTCAAGAATGTGATTTTCTTGATCATCTTGAGATAGGAAAACTTCTGGTTCATTTTTGTGTTCAGTCAAGTTATTTATTTCAACATCCTCAGTTGGTTCTTCAGAAGATGAACCTTCAACAAAATTTTCCTGGAATGGTGGCTCGATGTTTTGGTCAAGGACATTTTTCCCAGTATTTTGGTTTTGATTTCTTCTGAAGTTTGGGTTTCTAACAACATTTTGACCATTTCTAGAAGAATTTATTTCGATTGTCTCTACTCTGTCTCCCAGTCTTTCCATCCCTTTAATAATTGCATCCATCTTTATTTCGAAAGCCGAAGGTTCTTCATTGATAGGCATCCTTCTTTCAGCTCCAGCTCTAGCTCGTTTTTCTATGAGGTTAGATTCAACACTAACAACTATGCTTTGCATCTCTTCTAGGGTTTGGGGAGCCCTTTCCCTAACTGAATATGCTATGTCAGAATCAAACCCATCAGGGAATTTAACCAGTACTGAATCCGGAGGGGGTCTAAGGTTTTTGGGAACAGCGTTGTAGGCTTCATTGAATCTAATGATATAATCTTGCACCGCTTCATTAGGTCCTCTCTTAAATTTTCCAAAGTCAGATAGGATTTGAAGAGGGTCTTTCTTCTTCTCCCATCTATTTAAAAGTTCCCTATACAAGGCTGGTAAGTCAGCAATATTGTTTGGAGCAAGAGCCCTAAACCATGTCCTGACTTCCCTAGTAAGACTCTGGACACAAATTATCATTCGTACCTCATCAACATCTATTTCATAAAATTCAAAGTAATCAGTCATCCTTTAGGTATGTTGTTGAGCAGTATAAGTACCAGAACCATCAAAAGGGGTGATTTTACTCTGATAGTCTTGAGGCAAAGCAGCAGGGTTGCCTGGCAATCTTAAAGGAGCATATCTATTTTCCATCGGAAGGTGTAATGGAATAACAAGTGATGATGGTCTGGAAGGAGTGGGTGGAGGAGTAGAAGGAGTAGCTTTTGTTTGAGAATTTTGGGGAAAATTAGCTGAACTTGGGGAAGCTGCAGTAATTACACAAGTGTTTGAAGTTTCTTCAAAGGTCTGTTCAGATTGAATGGAATTTTGTAAATGCCTATCAAGATGTAATGAAACAAATTTCAATTGTAAATCTTCAAGAAATAATGGGTCCGGAACTAGTCTGGATAATTCAGTTTCAGAAAAATTCACAAATAAACATGTTTCAAATCGCTCATCAAAAGGTTCTTCATCAAAATAAATCCACTTTATAGGACAGGAAGCTGATCTATAAAGAGGTCGAGAACTTCCAGAGCTTTCTTGACTTTCTTTTTCAGAGCTTTCTTGACTTCTAAAAATTCTGGGAATCGGATTTGGATTCTCAAATATCGGTGGTGGATTAGGGTTAGGATTTGACCTGGTATAACGAATCCTTTCCGAAGCCAGTTTTCTTAGTTATGTTTCTTTTTTAGTTTTTTGTTTTAAATGAAATGAAAATACAACTTTGACAAATTCTCCAATAAATTAAAGATTTTTAATTAAAATTTTCTCAAAGATTTATTGAACTAGAGAAACTAATTGAATGGTTGAAACCAAAGTTCAGTCTATAAACTAGACCAGAGATTGACTGAAGTAGCATTTATTTACTATGCAATTGCAGAGCAAAAATAATTTCAAAGGCTACCTAGCTAATCTTCAGACTCCGTCTGTAGTTTATAAATCAAACAATAGTACCAATAAAATGATTCAGATCCCCAGTATGGTCGCCACTATGTTATCACTCAGATTTTCCTTGAAGTTTTTGGAAGAGGAAAGGGGTTTGAGGTAACCAAAAACCAACCTTCAGATATAGAATCTAGCCAATCTGTATCCAGAGAGGGCTCTCTCTATAAAATATACCTTTTTTTTTAGAAGATATTAGGCTAGTTGTAAAGTCTAGGGTTTTGATTTTGTTTGGGTTGATGGAATTCTTTAGCTAAGATTAAGATCAAGTAGTTTCATTCCATTGGGCTAATGGAGTCAAAGGATTGGCTGCACTGGCTTAAGTCTTTCAATAGAAGATGGCTTAATAGGGCAAGATAATCAAACTAGAAACAATTAAAGATCTAAAGTGAATGGAATGGAATTCAAATAGATGAAAGGCAACTAAGAATCTTTCAACACATTCAAGAGAAGAGAAATAAATTGATTATCAATAAAGAGAAGTTAAGTATTCTTTACTAAATAACCAAAGATGTATTAACCAGACAAACAGGAGAAATTAAGAATTTGCTGTTTAAACTAGTTTAGAGGAAAACATTTAAAATAATAACGACTGAAATCAGATTACACCTAAGTACTTTCTGATTTAATCTTTTTCATTAATTATCAAGATAATGAAACACAAATGATATCATAAAAAAATGTAAAACTTTTAAAACATGGGATAGAGATGACTTATTGATCCTTCATTCGACACATGAATCCTGAGAAAAGTCTTCTGCCTCAATTCCTTGTCCAATTTTTCCACGAAAAAATTCTCCAAAGCTCTTTATTCCAAAATATTCAATGTTACATCAGAGTATAAGAATCCACCCTC
Organism: Pinus albicaulis; assembly: GCA_034641835.2. Classification (NCBI taxonomy): domain Eukaryota; kingdom Viridiplantae; phylum Streptophyta; class Pinopsida; order Pinales; family Pinaceae; genus Pinus; species Pinus albicaulis. The sequence goes on from CM076571.1 coordinate 394,523,716, forward strand.
AATAATCCGATTGAAAGCTTATTTATACAAAAAATCATACAAAATATCTCTTAACAAAACGAGATATAATCTAAGATGAATCACAAATAAGTTATAATAAAAATAGAGACAGATGGTCTCATAGATAAGACAAGAAGTAACCGATGTTGTGCTGTTTTCCTCCTTTTAAGAATGTGCTGGAGGCAAGACCTATTTTTTAGCTCATCGTTGTCCTCTTCAGTAATTTTGTTCTAACTCAATTGCTTCACTGATACTCTTTGTTTTTACTGATACACTTTCAACTGAACTGATACTCTTTGACCTTCGTTTGTCCCTTTATCCCTTATACTGTAGTAAATAGGAAAATTTTCATATAAGGATAAGTTTTACAAAAGTTCCAACAAATCTTCCCACCATTTATCTTCTGCTATTTTTGTCTGTTGAAGCTTCCTTAATGTTTCATCAGCCTCGATATATCTGAAGAAATTAGGCTGATTAGGAAACAAATGTCTTACCTCATGTTCAAGATAAAACAAGTTCTCTAATCTGTCATGAATATTCCTTCCTGTAGGTAATGTTGCTTCTGATGGAATGGTTGAGGAACTAGCAATGAAATGATTGTGAGCATGTATGTCCAATTTCGTAGCATAAGTTTGCAGGTCCATTATTTTATCTTCTGAAATCATAGGGCTGGGAAACCCTTTATTCAATAAAACATTAAACCTTTCTCTGAAAGCAATGATTTCACTTTGCATGTCAAAACACCTTCGTTCTAAATTTTGCATAAGAGTCCTTTTAGTAAAAAATCTTTTTATCTCCAATATTGTTGCAGTTCTGTCCTAAATACCCACATCTACAAGTTGTTGTCTAGTTTGGGTGTTTAGAAATTGTATGAGCTGGTTGGCTTCCTTAGGCCTATTTCCTAATTTTGCTCGTGTATTCTCAACTTCATCCAGAGCTACTTTGACCAAATCATTCTGCTCGTATATTATCTGGATTGAGGACCAGATATATTTTATTGACTGAATAATATCATCCCAAATAATGTCATTTATTTCTCTTAAAGGTTTCTCCAATGTGAGATCCCTTTCCAAAGCTTTAACCAATTTTTCCAACTTTTTTACTTCCCTTGTTTTGTCAGCAACAGTCATTTTTGAAAGATCATATTTCTGTTCCAAACTAATAAGATGTAAATTTGTGCACTAAAGTTCTGTTACTTGCAGTTTCAATTCATTCATTTGCTTTACTAATTCCTCTATATTCAAAGTTGAAGTATTTACCTGTGATGGCTCTGCTGGCTGACCTGTTGGCTGACTTGTTGTACCTGTGATAACCAATGCTGTAGATATTGGAACATTGGACTGCTTGTCTTTTAAAGCTTGTTCCAGTTCTTTTCCCGTTTCAATCAGTTGCTCATTCATTTTTAAGAGCAACTCCATCATTTCTTCTTTAGAATTCTTCTTTATTATTTCTTTAGTTTGAGGATGTCTGGAGGCTGGAAATTTCAACTGCTTTCTCAAAGAAGCAATGTCATTATCTTTTTTCTTGATTAGAGCTTCTATACCTTTTACATCCTTTGGATTGTGTCCCAAATCAATTCTTATTTCTTCCAATGTTTTTATCTTGTTGTATTTGGCTTGAGAAGAAGCCTTTTCAAGCTGTAACTGTGTATTGGTGTTTTCCAAAGAATCTTGTAACCTGTGAGTTGCCATTGCCTTATCAGCCAAAGTAGAATAGATCATTTCCCCAGTCTGCTTATGTAACTCAATCTAATATAAAGGATGGATATCCTTTGCTAGGACTTCAAAGTTTGTCCTAATATAATTAGCAGCTATTTGGGGTTGTTTCACCTTGGGTTTGAAATGGCTCATTAACATTTTGCCCTGTTGGATGTCAAAAGCTGACATCAATCTTTCTTGATTCTTTGGAGCCATTTTCAGATATTGATTATATACTTGAATTTTCAGAGGATCATTCTTGGCCTTAATATTGATAAATGTCATCTTTATATCTCCTGTATCTTTAACTGGTGTTTTGAAAGAAGATATTTCAACACTCTGTTGCTTCTGTAGCTATTTCCTTTGTGAAGTAGTGGATGCTTCACTGACTGTTCCTGTTTGTTGAGTGCCCAATTTTTCTGGTCCTTGATTATCAAGGATTTCATCAATAGATTCTATTTCTGGGGGAGTATTCAATTTCTATCTCTTGGCCTGAGGCTACTGTGAATATCCAATGAAAGGGGTAGCAGGTTCAGCTTCTCTCCTTTTTCCCTTTTCCACATTTAATGGAGTTTGCAAAATTGACACTTCTACTGGATTGGTTTGAACGGGAGAGATTTCTACTTGACCTTGTTCTTTGGATGTATCTGGTTGCTCTGTCATTGTGAAATTTTCAATTACTTGTATGTCTGGTTCTTTTTCTTTCCCTTTTGATTCTACTGCCACTGCACTGATCTCCTGCAAATTTTGTTGTGAAGTTCCTGCTGAAGAAGGTCCTGCTGTCTGTACCTACCCAAGAGAGTCCAGGTCAAGTATATTTTCAAGGTCTTTCATTATATTATCAATATTGACCTGTTCACTATCTTGCTCTACCAAAGTTCCTTCCACCCATTCATTTGTATTTTCATATTGTTCAATTTCTGGCATCCTAAAATGAATGTATGGATATAATTTGTTTTTTACTCTTCTGTCACAAATAAATCTATATGGATCATAGGGTGCCGAGTAGAAACTCTTTTGTAATTTGAGGTAGTCTTCTAAAATCCTTTCAGCTTCTTTCCCAGCCTCCCTAGAATTACAAACAAAGGGACCTAATTGGCTCTTTATCCTGAGTTGCGCCTTCTTCTTGGCATTACAGAAATGAACTATATCTGAATTGTTCATCTGTCTAAAATACTCAAGTGAAAAAAGTCTCATTGGAACATATCTGGGCAACTTGAATAGACATAATTCACATCCATAAATCCTAATTTTAGTATAATTCATATATAAGTACCAATCTCCCACTTTATATTGTTTTGAGAGTTGAAGGGTCCTCTTGATTTCATTACTGACTCTGGGAGGATAAATTCCAGTTAACAAAGTGGTTGTTGGATGTACAAACAGATCAATAAACTCATTGTAGGAGTACGGAGAATCATAAGAATGATCGGTGATAGCAGACCAAAAGATAACTGACCTAGGGTTTCCTTTAGCATCAAGTTTCTGAATATGGAAAGGAAAACTCTCTGACTGATATTATATCATGAGATGATATATGAAGGAAGAATATTTGAATACTCTCTCATTTCCAAATCTCATGAATTGATCATGGATTTTGTCTGCAATATAACATGCAAAGTCATATTTAATAGTAGGAGGTTGTCCCGGGGTAAAAATAGAAAATAATACTAGGGTCAATTGATCAATAAAATCACTAGTATTAAAACCCATTATTGAAGATATCATGTTTAAAATAAGTCTACCCTCATCAGTAAAATAGGTGTGGCCATAAGGGGGAGGGCCTTTAGGTTGATGCTGTGGTAGCATGAAAGTTTTACAAAGATGGTTTAACTCTTCATGGGACAAATGGGTAGACTTCTCAAGCAATTCAGCCATGTACAGAGGAGTGAGGGCTTGACCAGGGTGGAAATGTAACATCTCATTTATGGATTGAGCAGTTATTGGGAAGAGGACATCTTGATTTGGTGATAAGACTGCTCTTTGGTTAGGATTATAGTTGGCATGGCAAATATGGATGATTTCAGGGAAGATACGGACTGTTGGGAGAAGGTACATGGGCATATTGGATTTCCAGAGTCCAATTATGTCAGAACCATTCAAATAATTGTCTCTGCAGTGACAAAATATTTGAAGGGGATTCTCACTGATACCCGGGTCTTTAATTTGAAAATCCATATCTGCTAAAGGTAAATAATCCAATTCTTTGTGTGGGGCATTCAACGGTGCTACGTTTAAAGCCACAGGAGCTTCCATTTTTGGTTCTTGTGGATTCAAAAATGGGAATTCGGCTTATGGTGAAATATTTAGCAAAATTATAGGTGTCGATAGGAGAAACAGGTAGAATTGCAGATTGGAAATTCAATTACAGTTCTTGGGATTAAGGAATGAACTAGCAATTAATTTTAACTCCGTTTCAGTGAAAGAAAAAGGAAAGCCGAGTTTCTTACAGAGTTAAGTGGGATTTTCTAGGGTAAATACCTGTTTCTCTGAGGATGATGCTGGTTTCAAACAGGTACTGGATAAGGCGAATGATTTCTTGAATGCTTGACTTCAATTTTCTTATACAAGGCAAAGGTTGGCGATCTCCAGCTATGAAATTTTTTAAATTACTGTGCATGGAAGTGAAGTCGTTCTCTGCGAATGAAAAAATGAAAAACACGGGCTTATTTTGTTTATTCACAAATTCAATGGGTGGCGGAATTTTTTACTATTTTATTGGATGACGTCGGCATGGTACAGTGGACATGTCACGAGCGAAAAGGTGGTAAGTGGTTTGTATCACACCGCTTATGAGGGACGACGGTTTTAGGCAGAAGGGAAATGATGCGATACAACGACTGACACGTAGAACGACACTGTTTAAAAACCGCTTGGCGATTGCGAGTTATCTTTCGTACGCGGATGGCTAGAAAAATTGATGAGGTCCGTAGGTCTTTGATGGGTCGATCGGACGGTCGATGGGACAGGGAGATGGCAGGGAATTAACGATGCGAGCCCAATGTAATTAGCTGTTAATGAAACCTATCGCGTGGAATTCAATTGGTTGGGGTCGGTTATTAATTAATCGTGTGGATTAATTAATCCCTGGTATGGTGGATGGTCAGGAATTGTTTATTTTTATTTTTTTAAACACATATATAATATGTTTAAACACTTTTTTCATATATTTTTATTTATACAATAATTAAATCAATGCGATTTATTTACTGTATGGGGGCAGGAATAATATTAATGTTATATTTTAGCCAAAAGGGGGTATTTTGTGGGTTTTTAATTTGAATAAAATAGGAATTAAATACTTTTGGCTAAAAAGTCATAATATAAGGGTTATGGGGATATTACTATAAAATGATTTATATGTAATAGGAAAAGGTGATTTTCATAGGGAGTTAATATGTAAATTAGAGTTAATATGACAAAGGGAAAATGTAAACTCAAAACACTTAAATATAACCAAGAAAGTGAAGATTCAAAAGTAAATGGCATTATTATACTTTCATCACTTAGACTAAGAATAAAAGTGACTTTGAGGGCTTTTCATGAAATATTGAAGGATTTTCCTAAGTAAAATGGGATTTTACTTAGGAAAGAATTTTTAGAGGTGAATGAATGTGATAATGGATGATTTCCAGTACTTAGGTTTTTTCCAATTATTGGGCCAAGGGTCCGGTCCCTCCAAAAGTCAAGGAAATGCCTTGAGCCCCTCTAATCTTCAAATACCTTAGCACTTAGGGGAAATTAGTGAATTCTTTAGGAAAAATGAAGGGGAAGTTAATAATCTTGACTTTGCTTTGCTGTGAACTTTTTCCAATGTAGTATCTGCCTTTGCACTATGTGATGAAATTTAAAATTGAACACATTTGGGACCATCAATCAGCACATGTAATTCTGCAACAACATCTACCTACCCTACCTACTTACTCTACCATTTTCTCTTCTTTATTAGGGTGCACTTAGACTGGCAAACCCTTATCAATCTTCTTTTTCTTTTACATGGAAATCCTATCTAAGTCTACACTTATTACATCCAAGGGCTCAGATTAAACTGTTGAGCACCTTTTATTAACTCTACCTATTTACTTATCTGCCAAGATTAAACTGTTTGGTCAAATATTTATTCTCTATTCTACAACTTGAAATTGAAAAATGAATGAGTCAAGTTTAAACAGCTTGACTCTTCATAAATTGTTGCAAAAGTTTAACAAGCTGCACACAATTGCTTATTACAGAAAATGAAATAGTAGTGGCATTTAGACTTGCACACTTTCCTGGTCTATTTTTGTTTGGGGTTCATTTTCTTTCACTTTTTTTACCATTTTATTCTTTTCACCCTTTGATTTTTCTTTTAGGGTATACCCTCTTTACATTTTTTAAATTTTTTGATTTTTTGATTTTTTAAGAATATGGAACACCTTTGCAACAAGAAAAAGGTTTGAACATATTGCATAGTTCAACAATTCAATGATGAAAAATGACACCTATTGGTATAGGAGTCTAACAAAAAGGACACCTAAAGAAATATTGTAGATCTTGGAAGGAAAAAGAAGGAGACACACAACAAGAAAACAATCATGAAGCAAATGTGACAGGTGATGTGTTACAAGATGCTTTGATTCTTTCTTTCGAAAATGTTACTGATTCTTGGGTTGTAGATTCAGGGGCTTCATTCCATGCCACACCTAATAAGACATATTTTCATGACTATGTTCAAGGAGATTTTGGACAAGTTCATTTGGGTGATGATAAACCCTGTAAAATTTTTGGAATGGGTAAAGTTCTTGTAAAACAACACAATGGAAACCAATGGCTACTAAAGGAGGTAAGGCATGTTCCAGTTCTGAAGAAAAATCTAATTTCAATAGGGCAGTTAGGCAGTGAAGGTTGTGTGACAACCTTCACAGATAAAACTTGGAAGGTGTTGTGTAACCAACTCAAAAAGAGAAGAAAATAGATATAAACGCCTTAGAAATGAGCCACTTCGAGGGGGCAACCTCCAATACATTACATAAATGAACAATTCTTGGATGATACAATTCACAAAACCTCCTTTCTATATATAGGAGTCCATGGGGCCATAATGTAATCCTAGTGGGCCACAATGTAATCCTAGCGAACCTAACAATAATAATTTAAGGGCACAATAATAACAAAATGGGGGTTACAAGGGTACAATAATAACAATAAGGGGTTTACACTAACAATAATAAGGGGCTATACTAATGATATAGGGACCTAACATGCCCCTCTCCTTCAAAAAAGTGTTGTCCTCAACACTTGAGTAGCTCTGGGTGCTTCTGTATAAAATTCTCATCCTCCCATGTAGAATCTTCAGTGGGTAAGTTCTTCCACTTGATGAGATACTCCGAAATTGATCGATTCCGTAGTTGTCGAGTTCTTTTTTCCATGACTGCTTCAGGTTCCAATATGATTTTCCCTTCCCCATCAAGTTCTGGCAATACTGTTTGAAGTGGAAGATTTTCACCTATAACCTTCTTTAAGCATGAAACATGGAAAACTGGATGTACTCGCGAAGAAGCAGGAAGCTCCAATTTGTATGCCATAGTACCAATCTTTTGCAACACCTTGTAAGGACCATAGTACTTTGGCGATAATTTATTATCCTTCTTTTCTTGCTTGAGGGGCATTTGTTTGTATGGTTGTAGCCGTAAAAATACCCAATCTCCTACATCAAAACTTCTCTCGCTACGATGTTGATCTGCCTGTTGTTTCATTCGATTTTGTGCCAAATTCAGGTTATCCTTTAAGAGTTGGAGAACTTCTTGCGGATGCTCGATGTGATCTTCCACTGCTTGAACCTTCGAATTTTCCCTTAAAGATGATGTGATGGATGGTGGATGATATCCATAAAGTGCCATAAATGGGGTCATTTTTGCTGCGGTATGGAAGGAAGTGTTATACCACCATTCAGCAAGAGGTAACCACTTGACCTATTGTGTTTGTTTATCGGATACAAAACAACGAAGATATCCTTCCAAACATTTATTTACTATCTCAGTTTGACCATCAGATTGAGGATGATAAGATGAGCTATGAGCTAATTGAGTACCCAAACAAGAAAATAACTCCGTCCAAAAATTTCCGGTAAAAATGGGATCTCTGTCGCTCACAATAACCCTTGGGCTTCCATGTAGCTTTTGAATTCTGTCCATAAATGTAGTAGCAACTGTACTTGCTTTAAATGGATGAGATAATGCACAAAAGTGTACATACTTGGTAAATCTATCAACTACCACCATGATGACACTCTTTCCTTCGGACTTAGGTAAACCTGTGATAAAATCCATTGAAATCTCCTCCCAACGTTGACTTGGAATGGATAAAGGTTGTAGAAGTCACGGGGTCTTAATTGTTTCCACTTTATTCTGCTGGCAAACCAAACATTCCGCCACAAAATTTTGAATATCAGATTTAAGGCCATCCCAAAAAAATTCTTTCTTCACCCTGTGGTAAGTTTTTAAAAATCCTGAGTGTCCTCCTAAAGGAGAAGTGTGCAATTCGAGAAGAATCTTTTGTTTTAGTTTGGAATTCTTACAAAGATATAAGCGATATTTGTACCATAAGGAATCATTTTTTCAACTAAATGTATCAGATGTACTAGGATCTTGCTGCAACTTTTGAATGAGTGTCCATACATCTTTGTCCTTCTTCCATTCATCTCTTGCTTCAGTTATCCAATCTGGTTGGATAATAGAAATGGCACAAAGCATTGCTTCCACCTCTTCATTCTTTCTTGAGAGTGCATCTGCAACAACATTAAGCTTTCCTTTTTTGTAGATTATTTCAAAGTCATAACCCAGCATCTTTGTGACCCATTTTTGCTGCTCTTCTGAAGATAGTCTTTGTTCCAAAAAGTGTTTAAGACTATCATGATCAGTTTTTACCTTGAAGTGTCTTCCCATTAGGTAAGTTCGCCATTTCTTTGGTGCATGTAGTATTGCTAACATTTCCTTCTCATAAATAGGTTTCTGTAAATACTTTCCTTTGATTGGACGACTTTCAAAAGCAATGGGTCTTCCTTCCTGCATTAAAACTGCACCAATTCCATTTCCTGAGGCATCACATTCCACAATAAAGGTTTTTGTGAAGTCGGGTGTAGCTAAGACCGGTGCTAGGCACATTGCCTCTTTAAGACGTTCAAAGGCCTTAGTTGCTTCAGGAGTCCATGAAAATGCATCTTTCTTCAATAATGTTGTTAGAGGTGCTGCTATTCTCCCATAATTCTTAACAAACTTGCGATAATACCCTGTTAACTTGAGAAATCCTCGCAACTGCTTTATGGTTGTGGGAACTTTCCATTCCTTAATGGCTTTAATTTTGTTAGGGTCCACTTTAACCCCCTCGTGAGATACAATATGACCCGGATATTCCACCTCTTGTACTCCAAAGAAACATTTGGACTTTTTTGCATATAATTGTTTCTCCTGCAATAGTTTGAGCACCCTGTCAACATGTTCAACATGATCCTTCCAAGACCTGCTGTAGATTAGTATATCATCAAAAAATACTAGCACAAATTTTCTAAGGAAGGGTTTGAAAATGGAATTCATCGACCCTTGAAATGTAGAAGGTGCATTGGTAAGGCCAAAAGGCATGACCAAAAATTCATAATGACCCTCATGAGTTCGAAATGTTGTTTTCATAATATCTTCGATCTTCATTCTAATTTGATGATATCCTGAATGAAGATCCAACTTGGTAAAATAAATTGCTCCATGTAATTCATCCAATAATTCATCAATCACAGGAATGGGAAATTTATCTTTAATGGTGAGCTTATTGAGCTCCCTATGATCTGGACACATTCGCCATGATCCATCCTTCTTGTGTACCAATACTACAGGAGCAGAGAAAGAACTTTGACTAGGTTGAATTATACCTGCCTCTAACATTTCTGCAATCATACGTTCGATTTCGCTCTTTTGGAAGTAAGGATATCTATAAGGCCTGATGTTTGGAGGAACACTTCCTGGAATCAAATGAATAGCATGATCATGATCACGAATAGGTGGGAGTCCTTTGGGAGTTTCAAACACCTTGGAATGATTGTCCAAGACTTGTTGGAGATCTGCGGAAATAGATGATTTTGATGTTGGAACTTCTAGTGAGCATAATTGTGCAATTACGCCTCGTTGTTCTTTCTTTAGAAGCTTTGTCATGCCATTAGAGCATATTATCCTTCCTGGCTTCCCTTCAATACCCCGTAATTCGACTTCCTTTCCTTCTGAAAAGAATTTCAAGAAAAGTTCTTGAAAATTAAAAGCTACCGTCCCCAAAGATTGCAACCATTGTACTCCTAGTACAACATCAGCACCTCCCATAGGAATGGAAAGCATTGGACTAGTCAATACATATTCCCCCATGGTTAGCTTGATATTATGGCATTTTCGAGAGCAATTTATAGTTCCTCCATTTGCAACCATCACTTGACATTCTGGTGCTGGGTATAGGAAACAATTTAATTCCTTGGCTACCTTATAATGAATAAAATTATGGGTGCTACCTGAATCAATCAACGCTATTACCCTTTTCTTCTTTATATGTCCTTCTATCTTGAGAGTTTGAGGAGTGGTAATTCCTGCCAGTGCATTACACGATATGGTCGGATTCATTTCTTCCTCTTCTAGGGCTGGTTCCTGGTGTATATCCTCTTCTTGTTCATTTCTTCTTCCTCTTCACAATCTATGTAAAATAATTTCTTCTCAGCACACTTATGACCTTTAGTGTATTTGCTATCACAACTGTAGCAAAGCCTTTTTGCTCTTTTTTCTTCCAATTGTTGTGGTGTCAACCTTGTAGGTTGTGGAAATCTAGGCGTAGCAACACTTCCTTCTTTATAGAATTGAGTGGTAGGCTTCCTTGTCGCCATAATTTTACATTCAACTTTTCTTGCCAACTTGAATGCCTTCTCCAATGAATCAAGTTCCAAAACACGAACTTCATGTTGGATGTTATCCTTTAGAGTACCTATGAAGAGATCAATCCTGTGTTCCTCTGGAATATCAGTTACCCTTATATTCAATTTTTGGAAGTCCTCAATGTCCTGCCCCACTAAACCCTTTTGTTTGAGATTTATCAATTGGCTAAAGAAGGTGTTGCTCTTTGTATCCTCATAATGTGCTATCATTTCCTTCGTAAAAATTGACCAAGTGACAATTTTTTTACGGGAGCAAAGCCATCGATACCATACAAATGTATTCTGTTCTAAATGTAAAGTTGTGATGCGTACCTTTTGTGTGTTTTGCATGTTATGGAGATCAAAATATTGCTCCATCTGTAGTATCCATGTTACAGGATCCTTTCCATCAAACTTCCTCATATCCATTTTTGGAATATGGTGGTTCTTTCCGCCAACATTCGAGTTTATGGAATCATGATTAACATTTATTTTGTTCTCATCGGGAGGTTCTTCTCCTATATTTCCGCCATTAGGAATCATTTCTGGTTTTAAGCTTGTCATCAAGCCTTCCATGTATGCTTTTAGATCATTCTTCATGTCATCCATCTTAGCTTCCATGCCGACTTCCATGCCATCCATCTTAGCTTTCAAACCATTCATCTTAGTTTCCACGCCTTTCTTCAAAACTTCCATTTCATTTTTTGTTGTTCTTTGCGAGAGCGAAATTTGTTGCATTTGCTCTTGTAATTTTGATATGTCGTGTTGCCATTCTTCATCTTCATGAGTCATAGTAGAGCCTTCTAAGGGCTTAATGGGTGTTGAATTATTTTTAGGGGCCATTTCAGACTCCAATATTGATATCTATTCTACAATAGGCCCTTGCAATCAATTCAACTTGATTCTTCAAACAAGACTTATGCAATTCGGAAAAAAAATACACCTTTTACTAGCTTTGAGGAGCTCGATATTGAAATTGTATTATCTCTGTGCTTGAAAATCTTCGATATCTGAAATTCAGCCCTGTAGTAGCCCTCTGAAGCTTCTTTCAAATGCCACAGGTATGACTTGATTGTGATGCTCCAAGACAAAGTTGTGTCCAATCTCCCACAATGACCTAATTCTGGACTGGTTCAGTAGAGCGAAATTGTACGACTTGCCACGTGTCACTGTTTTGTCCTTTGTATCTGAAATTGATAGCGAAGAAACTACAGGCTGTGTACTTGTGACCACTTTTGACGGCACTCCAATCCAATCTTCAGAGAGAGAGTTATTGAACTTTTCCCACGATCACCTCTTTGAGATGAAATTCAGGAGCCTGAAAAAGCACTACCTTCCACAGATCATATCTCCAAAAATATTGCGAACCAAGTTCTGAAATTTTTTTGCGAATTTCCTCCGGATTTCATCTTCGCACCATATGAATTTCAGACTCTGACCCTTCGTACAAAAAACTTTATAGCGCAAATGCCACGATGACCTGTTTATGAGCCTGAACAAATACCTAACTTCCACAGATGATATCTCCTCCAATATTGCGAACCAAGATCTGAAATTTTTAGAAAACCGTCCTCAAGATTTCAGCTTCGCACCCTAAAAATTTCAGCTTCTGAAGCTTCGTAGAAAACAAGTTATAGCGAACATGCCACGATGACCTGTTTGGAGCAGCGAAACCCTAGAATCCCAAAGCTCTGATACCAAATGTTGTGTAACCAACTCAAAAAGAGAAGAAAAGAGATATAAAAGCCTTAGAAATGAGCCACTTCGAGGGGGCAACCTCCAATACATTACATAAATGAACAATTCTTGGATGATACAATTTACAAAACCTCCTTTCTATATATAGGAGTCCATGGGGCCATAATGTAATCCTAGTGGGCCACAATGTAATCCTAGCCGACCTAACAATAATTATTTAAGGGCACAATAATAACAAAATGGGGGTTACAAGGGTACAATAATAACAATAAGGGGTTTACACTAACAATAATAAGGGGCTATACTAGTGATATAGAGACCTAACAGAAGGTCACCAAAGGAGCGCTGGTAATAGAAAAAGGTGAAAAGGTTGGTACATTGTATTTATGCAATGGTATTTCTAAATCTGTTAATGCTTTAACTTCCAAAGGAGCAGATGTAGCATTATGGAATCATAGGCTCGGACACATGAGTGAGAAGGGAATGAATATTCTTCACTCAAGAAATTTGTTGCCAGGTTTGAAGAATGTTGATTTGGATTTCTGTGAAAATTGCATTTATGGAAAACAAAAGAGAGTTAGATTTCTCAGAGTTGGGAAAGAAAAGAAGAGCGAAAAATTGGAGCTTGTGCATACATATGTATGGGGACTTGCTCAGGTATCATCTCTCGGTGGCTCTCGCTATTATGTTACGTTTATTGATGATGCAACTAGAAAAACTTGGATTTATTGTATTCAAAATAAATCTGATGTATTTGATACTTTCAAGAAATGGAAAGCTTTGGTTGAGATTGAGACGGGAAAGAAGTTGAAGTGTCTCAGATCAGACAATGGAGGTGAATATTGTAGCAAAGAGTTTGATAGGTACTGTTCAGAGCATGGAATTCGTAGAGAGAAGACAGTTCCAAGAACACCACAAGAAAATGGTGTGTCAGAAAGGATGAACAGAACAATCATGGAGCGTGCAAGGTGCATGAGATTGTATGCAGGATTGCCTTTACAATTTTGGGCAGATGCTGTAGATACTGTTGTTTATCTAATAAACAGAGGGCCTTCAAGTTCCTTGGATGGTGGTATTCCAGAGGAAGCATGGACAGGTAAAAAGGTAAACTACTCTTTTTTAAAGCCTTTTGGTTGTGAGGCCTTTGTCAATATTAATAAAGAAAACAGAACAAAGCTTGAGGAAAAATCAAAGAAATGTAACTTTATTGGATATGGTGTTAATGATTTTGGTTATCGCTTATATGATTATGAAAATCACAAAATCATTAGGAGCAGAGATGTAATATTCAATGAAAAGGTCTTGTATAAGAATCAGTTGCAGGAAAAGAAACAAGAAAAAGAAAGCAAGGAATATGCGGTTCTTGATGAGATATCTGAAAAAGTAAAGGTGCCTGAAAATAATAATAATCAACAACCACAGCAGCAACAACCACCACAACAGCAGCAGGCACCTCAAACACCTGAAAGTGGTGTTAGAAGATCTACCAGGATAAGTAGACCCCTTGAACGATACTCTCCTTCATTATATTATTTATTGTTGACTGATTCTGGTGAACCTGAATGTTATGAAGAAGCAATGCAGGTTGAAATTAGGAAGAAGTGGGAGCGAGCCATGGAAGAAGAGATGGACTCCTTAATGCATAACCAAACTTGGGACTTAGTCAAGTTGCCTGCAGGTAAAATTGCATTGCAGAATAAATGGGTTTACAGGCTGAAGGAAGAAGACGGAGGAAAATAGAGGTACAAAGCTAGACTTGTGGTGAAGGGGTTTGCACAGAAGAAAGGTATTGATTTTGATGAAATATTTTCTCCTGTTGTTAAAATGAATTCAATCAGAACTATTTTAAGTCTTGTAGCAGCGGAAGATTTACATCTTGAACAATTAGATGTAAAGACAACATTTCTCCATGGAGATTTGGAGGAAGAGATATACATGCAGCAACCAGAAGGATATGAGGTAAAAGGAAAAGAAAAATTGGTGTGCAGGTTAAAGAAGAGCTTGTATGGCTTAAAACAGGCCCCAAGGCAGTGGTATCTAAAATTTGACAGGTTTATGTCTGAACAAGGTTATACTAGATGTCACTCTGATCATTGTGTTTATTTGAAAAGGCAAAATGATGGCAGCTATATTATACTGTTATTGTATGTAGATGACATGCTTGTTGCAGGGTCTAACATGCAGGAAATAAATGTGCTCAAAAGAAAATTGGCAAATTCATTTGCAATGAAGGATTTGGGAGCTGCAAAACAAATCCTTGGTATGAGGATAACTAGAGACGGGAAAAATCGCAAATTAACACTGTCTCAGAATGAGTACATAGAAAAGGTGTTGAAAAGATTTAATATGCAGAATGCAAAACCAGTTAGTACACCTTTTGCTAGCCATTTCAAACTTGGTAAGGAGATGTGCCCAAAGACCCAAGAAGACATGGATTATATGTCTAAAGTTCCATATGCATCAGCAGTTGGAAGCTTAATGTATGCAATGGTCTACACAAGGCCTGATATTGCACATGCAGTGGGAGTTGTAAGCAAGTACATGAATAATCCAGGAAAAGAACATTGGATGGCAGTAAAATGGATTCTCAGATATTTGAGAGGTACCACAAATCAAGCATTATGCTTTGGTGGTTCAAACATTACTCTACAGGGATATGTTGATGCAGATATGGCAACTGACAAAGATAACAAGAGGAGCACTACAGGATATGTATTTACTGTAGGTGGAACAACTATCAGTTGGGTTTCAAAAATCCAAAGTGTTGTTGCACTTTCAACAACAGAAGCCGAGTATGTTGCTGCTACAGAGGCAAGTAAAGAAATGATTTGGTTACAAAGGTTTATGGATGAATTGGGTAAGAAGCATGATATGGGCACACTATATAGTGATAGCCAAACTTCTATTCATCTTGCAAAGAACTCAGCATTTCATTCCAGGACTAAACACATACATCTCAAGTACCATTTCATACGGTCAGTATTGGAAGATGGAGAGTTGAAGCTGGAAAAGATACACACTAGCCAGAATCCTGCAGATATGCTAACAAAAGTTGTAACCAGGGAGAAACTAAGAACATGCTATGTTTCAATTGGTCTTTAAGGATGACGATGAAGATGAGAAACAACCAGGTCCAAAGAGGAGTCATTGTCCAGCAAATGAAGCAGCGGTGGAGTTGCTACAATCAGTCTCCAAATGGGAGATTGTTGGGTGTGGAGCCTGATTATCTTGTTTACTTTGTATCACAGCATTGGACCCTGTACCTTAAAAGGGGCGGCAACGCCGCCTTTAATTAATCGCTGCCATGGGGGGTCCAAGGGGGGCGGCAGCGCTTTTTCGGAGCCCCCCCCTGGCGGGGGCTTTCGAGGGCAGCGCCCCCGAAGCTAAAAGAAGATGTAAAATTTCCTTGTAAAAGTATAGTAATTTCTAGTCAATCTGGGCCGTTCATTAGGCAAATGATCTAACGGTAGAAGTTATGTTTAGATTAGGGTTTTTTTCCCTAGAAGGCAACCCCTCGCTTTTATGAGGGCATTGTATTGCGGCTATGCATTGTATGTGTATTCTCGGAGCGAGAAACAGAGAGGGAGACTATGAGAGAGAACAGAGGATATTACATCGGATCTGTTGTAGGTTTTGTCTCTTCATTTTTGCTAGATAATAAAAAGGAAGGACTGGCTGTTCGAGGTGGACGTAGCCCAAATTGGGTGAGCCACGTATATCTGTGTCTCTCTGGTTTTATGTGTTTTGTGTGCCTGTATTTTACGCATATTTTATATGTTGCATTGCTCCATAATATATAATTTTCTAACAAAGCGGGAGTGGTTTTGGAATACCAGCAGTGGTGTTCGCATGGCTCAACGGTGGTAAGCAGTAACATGCTTTTCGAACGCGATGCAATAGAATCGTGACACGTCGACACGGGGTAGTTTGGATAAACCATCCATTTCACGCGAATTTTACAAAACATCCATCGATTACTTTGTGAGCGTGAAAATGCGTTATCGCTGTCGGATCTGGCTTTGGGGAGCAAACGATCGGGATTAAAAGGGAAAGTGCGGGGAAAAGTCAATTATCGGGTTAAATATAAGTCGTAGATCTTGGGAGTAAAATAAAATATGACGACTAAATATAGCGCGATGCAGAAGAGTAAAAATGTATTGATCAGTCGCTTTGATTTTCATTCGTTGGATCAAAAGCGATTTGGGGATCGAAGGGTCTAGATTGAATCCCAATGGGAACATGCCTTTTGATAGGATTTATATATAAAAGTGGCATTTTCCAATGGAAAGGGTGATCATGAAGGCTAATCAAGATTTTAACCAAGGTTAGGGGGTCGGGGAAGGGAAATATACAAGGGAATGGGTTTATAAGTTTAGTTTAAATTAAACTCTGATATTTTTGTTTAAAACATATAGAACATATGTTTAAAGGTTTTTCATATCTTTTTTATTATATGGTTAATTAAATCAAGATGACTTAACTACCATAGAGGGCGGGATATTTATATATATAGAATACTTAGCCAAAGGGGTTATAAGGGGGGTTTTTATTTAAACATGTGGGAACACATAAATTTGGCTTAAGTTATATTAAGTGGGTTTTTGGGTTTATTATATAAAAAGGAGTTATAAAATAGGAAAAGGTTATTTGTATAGGGAGTTAATATATAAGTTAAAGTTAATATGAAAATAGGGCCTGGTATACTCAAAACACATATTTATAACAAGTAAAGTGAGGTTTTAGAGATAACACTTAACTTATGATGTAATGTTATTTTGAGGGCTTAATGTGTTTAAATGATGTAGGAAGTTAGCTAAATAGGAATTACAAATGCCTTTAAGTAAAAATGGAGTTTTACTTAGGATTACTCAAGGGAATGAGTGGATGAATGGTAAATGATGTGATTAATGGATTAATATAGACATTTCACACTTTCAACTAATCAATCATAGAGCCTTGGGTTCGGTCCCAAAAAAATTCAAGGAAATGCCTTGAGCCTTTCTGACTGATATTCTAGAATGTTTCATGACTATGGGAAGGGGAAGTTAGTTATTTTGCAGCCCATGATGAATGATATTTACATTGAGACTTTTCACCTTCTTCTACCTACCCATATTACCATGCTAACATTTTTTCTTCATTTGTAGTAGGTGCATTTAAGCTAGCAAACTTCACAACATTTATTCTTTCTGAAAGAAAGTAAAACTATCTAATTATACACTTATTTCATCATGAATCTAGTTTAAACTGTTGGATTCACTTTATTTCTCTACCTAACTACTGAATTGTCATGATTAAACTGTATGGAAACTCATTATTCTCTATCTATAACAAGGAAAATTGAAAAATGACAAGTTAAGATTAAACTATTTAACTCATCATAGACTATGGCATTTATTGACACTCTGCCACAGTAAAAAAGTAAAAAGTAGTGGCATGTATGGTTGCACACTTTCATTTTTTCTTTTGGGGTCTATTATTTTTTCTAAGTCCTTTGATTATTCTTTTAGGACTTTTTACCCTCTTTTTGATTTTTTTGATTTTTCACGAAATATGTGAATACAACTTGCAGAAGGCAAAGTATGTAAAAATTTACAAGATTATCAACATTCAAGTCAAAATTATGACCCCTATATTATAGGTTGCTAACATCGACTTCACTTGGGGATGGCTTTTCCTTGTGAAATGCCAAGAACTCTAAGATCAGGTTCCTTTATCTTTGACCTTTGATGATCTTAGTAAGTGTCTTCTGTCTTCTGCAAACTGAATTCTGATCTGAAACTAAAACAACACACAACAATTTTCCAACCAACTTATAGATCTTAAACATCTTTAGGACCTCATCCTTGGCTTTAAATCTTAATGAAAAACTAGCTAAAAATTAAAAACTTAAAAAAATATGCTCAAAATTATGAACTTATTAGAAATCATCTACCTACTCTAATCTACTAAAATCTTATTGAATCAGGTAATACAAAAATGCCAATGAAGCCAATCAAGTAGCTATAAAAATAAATGGATAACTTGATTGCTTGTGACCAAAATTGGAAGTATATTATGATCATGTGCCTTTATAATAAATGATATGATGTGTAAAGGCCACTTTTGATGTATTTTATCTTTATAGAGAAAACATGTTTGCAGATTCGGGCTAAAAAGATATTCCATATAATCTAATATAGGATCAATAAAAGCATGATGCATGTTATTTACTTCTAGGCCTTCAATGACTAACTGTTCAGTTGAATTATGAATATTATACCATGAAACTATTTCTTCAGTCTTGTGTTTGAAAGAATAATCATCTTCAATATGCAAGTCAAAAGATATTATAATTTCTTCTTTCTTTGGAGAAGGAATATTTTCAAAGAATTCTTTATGATTTCGGAAATTGTATGACTGAATTTGAGAATGCAAAAGTTTGATTTCATTTTCATAATTTTTAGAAATTATCTTGAGAACACATATTTTCAGTTTAGGATAATATTTTATTGATTTCAAAAGAAGAAAGAAATCTCTTATAAAATCCTCATCAAGCTGAAGTTCTAATATCTCATCCCTCAAAATAGCTAGTGATTGTTCTGGGAAATTATCTTGAATTGGGAGAACATAATTATCATCATACTGATCATATATAGGCAAATCTTCAAAAGAAGGAATGTCATCACTTATAAACAATGGATCAGTAGATTTTTCTTCCAACAATCCTAATATATCTTGATTATATTGGTTGCATTCTGTTTGAAAATCATTGTTTTGTTCAATAGGCATGATATCAAGCAATGGGCCTTTTTGGGAAGGTAGAATAACATGTGCATCAGCTTGTTCTTTTGTCCCTTCATGGATAAAATTTTTTGTACATTTATCAACATTAGAAGAAGTAGAAACAATTTCTTCATTATGTAAATATTTTGAGGATGGTTGCATGTTTAGAAGAAAATTGATTTCTTCTTCGGTGAGGGGGGGTGGGAATCTTTGAATTCTTAGATTTGAATAACAATTTTTTTTCTCTTATCTAAAAATTGACCATGAGGTTGAATATTTTCTTTAAATCCATTCAAAACATTAAATGAAACATCATTTGTTAATATAGAGGGGTTTTGTGGATCTTGATTCATCTCCTGATCTATTTCATCTTTGTTTAACTCCTCTTGATTATTATGACATTTAAATTGAGAATGAAAGTTCTCGATTTCTTCTAATAAATCTTTAGGAAACCAATTTCCTAAATCTTCATCAATATTTTTAAGGTAATGTATAAGATCTTCAGCTTCATCACAACAATTTTCATCTAATGATAAATATGGAAAATCTTCTTTGTAATGCTCATAAAATAGCTTATGAAAATCTGTTAAAGAAAATAAACTAGCAGGTTTGAGAGCTTCATACCATTCCCTTGCTTTTCCTTTTAAGGTTACCATGAATATTTTCATGAGGCAATCCTCATGCCAATCACCCTTCAATATTGATGAGTGTATATGAAATTTAATGAGATGTAGTAAAGGATCATCAGTGTTCTCATCTTGAAACATAGGCAGATTTTCACTCCAATTTACCTTTGGTAGTTTGTGTGGAAATCTAGGTATGTGATCTCTGCTCATGGGAGCATATATTTGTTTTATTCTTGGATCATCTTGAAAATCAGCCATAATGAAAGGCCACGATATTTTTACAACCAAGTTAGATCCTTATATAAAATACAATACATATTGAAAAATGTTCTTAACGAGAAAGAACATAATGTCTTGGATTAAGATCCAAGTTGAAAGCTTGATCTTTCCATATTTTTCTTCCAGGTTCATTCCTCCAATGGAGTATTTATTGTGAAATGGATTTGGAGTCGCCAGGTGGATGATTTTAACCTTTGTGTGTCTGATCGCTCTCCACCATCATAGATCAGATCTGAACTTGTAAAATATTTCTGAAGAAAAAGGTTAGTCTTCCCCAGTATGGTCGCCAGTATGTTATCACCTTAGTAATTCTCAGGTTGTGGGATGGCGATTTTTGTAGTTAAGAACACTAAGGGTAACCAAGAACCGCTTTGGGAATTCAGGATCTAGCCTTCCTGAACTCCGAAGAGGGATATCTTCGTATGATTTAGCTTTGTTTTAGTAACATATATTAGGCTAGATATGATTGTGTAATTGGGTTTGATTTTAAAATATTGATGGGAATAAAAAAGTTTTCAAGGTAAACCAGAAGGATCCACCAGAATATTTGGCAATGGAGTCAACTCTCTAGGCAAGTAGAACTAAGAAATAAGGCTCAGAGATGCAAATGTGCTAAGGGCAAGATAGGTGACCTTCTAAGGCTATGTATAGGCTTGATTTGATGGAGTGGGTGGAATTTGAGCAAAATGGAACTTAAGAATCCTTAAGCTATAGATAAGAATATTGAAGGAGGGGATCTAACTGGGACCTAGAGAAATTAAGAATTCTATGGTCCGGTTTTCAAGTAGAAAACATCAAAATGCCAATAAGTTTCAAAACAGGGAGCTTATAATCACTAATCTTGTTTAATTTTTCCTTAATTTATCATTATAGACTAGAAACATATAATATGAATGAATGTAAACTTAAGAGAAATACACTAAAAACAAGGAAAGAATGAGACTTATCTTGTCACCACGAGAATCCTTAGCTATGATGTCTCTGATCTCTTTCCAGTCTGCTGCTTTCGCTAATTGACTTTCCAACCTCAATATAACCAGAAAATAATACTATAGTTGTCTTGAGAAATTTTTATTCACCCAGAAATGCTTCCAAGAGTGAATTATTTATACAAATTCTAAACTAAAATATCTTGAAAAAAATATCAAGATTAGTTCAAAAATCTCTCCAACTGTTTTACATAAATAGAACTTAAATAAAGGACACTCAAACTAATGCATATATTTGGCACTATTTTTTATGGATAGGTGATGAGAAAGAGGAGAATTCAAATTTGATCCAACTCTTAGTTGATGATGAGGCATCCAAGTCACTAACTGCTTCCTTTCTTTGTGCATTCTGCTCCAACAATTTGGCAAACTTGGGGTCCAATGATATATTTTTATTTCTCAATACATAATATATATGTAAAAAGTGAAAGAGTTTATTGTGGATTAATATGTTTTTGAGATAAACCTCTTTCAGTTTCCTAAAATTCCTCTCCAGATCTGCACAATAGGCTCGGAAACAATATGTGTAAAACAGAGTTTTACAGAGTCTGAAAAATAGCCTGTAAAGATGTGCATGTATCTCTGATTCTGAAATCACTGTGAAAAACGTGAGATAGTTTTTTGTAGATGGGTCTCTTAGGAACAAAAATATCCTTCAGTTGTGTATGATGTATTTCGGATTGGCCACATTCTTCTCTGCAAAATGATGACTTAACTGGAATTTTCTGCAAAACGTGCTTTCCAACATTGTTTAATATTTCCAAAAAAATAATAGCTGTTAGAAAAGTGAGAGAGGCTTTTGTAGATGGTCCTCGTAAGAACATAAAACTCTTTCATTTTTTGAAAAATCATCTTGGATTGATCACAATAGCTTCTGCAAAACAATGAAGAAAACATGAAATTTCTGCAAAAATGTTCCTTCTTGTTGTGTTTTTCATCTTTTCACATTTTTGTTATTTTGACTCTTTTACTTTCACTTTAGACAAACTTCAATGTTGGTAAAATTATTTTCATTTATTTTTACCATTTTACCGCCTCTGTATTTACTTATACTGTTTACCTTTGACTACTCTGTAACTTCATTTTAACTTTCACTCTAACTTTTACCTGATACACTTTAACCACTGATACTCTTTAACTATTATGCTTTTACTATCCCTGTAAATTCTCATTTCACTTTTACCATTCACTGTGCACATTTCATCATTCTAATCTCTCTCTGAATTTGTATACAAACTATTTTTTGAATGAAGATATTGAGTTAAAATCTGAGAATTTGGAGCAAACAATTTTGTCAACTAGTATTGAAATTGTTGGTCCAAATCCATATTCTGATAGTAACTTGCAAAAATCAAACAATTTGTTAATGAAATCCAGGTCTGCAGGGAGGTGATTGTAGGCTTTTTGAAAGACCTGTGGAATGAGATCAGTCTATGAAGGTTTAACTCTATTTTTTAGGCATTTTGGGGAACTAATGCAAGATTAGATTATTTGCAGGAGTTATTCACTTTAACAGAGATGAAACTGAGTAATGTAGGCAAAGGATGGCTTTATTTTTGGCATTTTTTGCTCAATCAGGTTTTCTGAATTGGTTTGATTGAAAACATGGAATATCAAGGTAATTAAGAGGTTTTAGTTGTTTAGGTCCTTGATTTTAATCTCTAAACTATGAAAATTGAGGAAATTGTCTTTAAAAAGGTTCACAATTGAAGACAAGGCTTCTTGGTCTGTAACAGTCTTCAATTCAGTTGTATTCAGTTGGAAAAAGTCGTGGAGATTCTCTGAAGACAAATTTCAGAGGAAGTGGCTCTTAAAATGGAAACTGGCTTGAAAATGGCACTGTTAGGTTTGAAAATGGTGAAAAGGGCTCTACACAGGCTCTCAGGGTGTAATGGCGCACAATGGTGAAAATTAGACGAAAATAGGCTCTGCAAAGGTTTCACAAGTTTAAAGTGTGAATAGGTGAAAAAGTATGAAAACATTAGACTTTAACGTATTAAACCATAGTTTAAACTATAGTTAAGCTACATTAAACAAAGGTTAAGCGGGAGTGGTTTTGGAATACCGGTAGTGGTATTTGAGTGGCTCAATGGTGGTAAGCAGTAATACACCTTTCGAACGCGATGCAATAGAATCGTGACACGTCGACGTGGGGTGGTTTGGATAAACCACCCATTTCGCACAACTTTTACAAAATATCCATTGATTACTTTGTGAGCGCGAAAATGCGTTATTTCCATCGGATCTGGCTTTGGGGAGCGAACGATCGCGATTGAAAGGGAAAGTGCATGGAAAAGTCAATTATCGGGTTCAATATAGGTCGTAGATCTTGGGAGTAAAAGAAAATATGACGATTAAAAATAGCGCGATGGAGAGGAGTAAAAATGTATTGATCAGTCGCTTTGATTTTCATTCGTTGGATCAAAATGGATTTTGGGATCGAAGGGTCTAGATTGAATCCCGATGGGAATAGGCCTTTTGATGGGATTTATATATAAAAGTGGCTTTTTCCAATGGAAAGGGTGATCATGAAGGTTAATCAAGATTTTAACCAAGGTTAGGGGGTCGGGGAAGGGAAATATACAAGGGAATGGGTTTAGAAGTTTAGTTTAAATTAAACTCTGATATTTTTTGTTTAAAACATATAGAACGTATGTTTAAAGTTTTTTCATATATTTTTTATTATATGGTTAATTAAATCGAGATGACTTAACTACCATAGAGGGCGAGATATTTATATATATAGAATACTTAGACAAAGGGGTTATAAGGGGGGTTTTTATTTAAACATGTGGGAATAAATAACTTTGGCTTAAGTTATATTAAGTGGGTTTTTGGGTTTATTATATAAAAAGGAGTTATAAAATAGGAAAAGGTTATTTGTATAGGGAGTTAATATATAAGTTAAAGTTAATATGAAAATAGGACCTGGTATACTCAAAACACATATTTATAACAAGTAAAGTGAGGTTTTAAAGATAATTTGCATTGATATTATCACTTAACTTATGATGTAATGCTATTTTGAGGGCTTAATGTGTTTAAATGATGTAGGAAGTTAGCTAAATAGGAATTACAAATGCCTTTAAGTAAAAATAAAGTTTTACTTAGGATTATTAAGGGGAATGAGTGCATGAATGGTAAATGATGTGATTAAGGGATTAATATAGACATTTCACACTTTCAACTGATCAGTCATAGAGCGTTGGGTCCGATCACAAGAAAAGTCAAGGAAATGCCTTGAGCCTTTCTGACTAATAGTCTAGAATGTTTCATGACTATGGGAAGGGGAAGTTAGTTATTTTGCAGCCCATGATGAATGATATTTACATTGAGACTTTTCACCTTCTACCTACCCATTTTACCATGCTAACATTTTTTTCTTCCTTTGTAGTAGGTGCATTTAAGCTAGCAACCTTCACATCATTTATTCTTTCTGAAAGCAAGTAAAAATATCTAATTCTACACTTATTTCATCCATGAATCCAATTTAAACTACTGGATTCACTTTATTTCTCTACCTAACTACTGAATTGTCATGATTAAACTGTATGACAACTCATTATTCTCTATCTATAACAAGGAAAATTTAAAAATGACAAGTTAAGATTAAACTGTTTAACTCATCATAGACTATGGCATTTATTGACACTCTACCACAGTCAAAAAGTAAAAAGTAGTGGAATGTATGCTTGCACACTTTCATTTTTTCTTTTGGGGTATTTTATTTTTTCTAAGTCCTTTGATTATTCTTTTAGGACTTTTTACCCTCTTTTTGATTTTTTTGATTTTTTTGATTTTTTACGAAATATGTGAATACAACTTGCAGAAGGAAAAGTATGTATAGATATACAATATTATCAACAATCAAGTCAAAATTATGACCCCTATATTATAGGTTGCTAACAGAGTCCATGAAAATGCATCTTTCTTCAATAATTTTGTTAGAGGTGCTGCTATTCTCTCATAATTCTTAACAAACTTGTGATAATACCCTATTAGCCCAAGAAATCCTCACAACTACTTTATGATTGGGAAATTTCCATTCATTAATGGCTCTAATTTTGTTAGGGTCTACCTTAACACCCTCGTGAAATACAATATGACCCAGATATTCCACCTCTTGTACTCCAAAGAAACATTTGGATGTTTTTGCATATAATTGTTTCTCCTGCAATAGTTTGAGCACCCTGTCAACGTGTTGAATATGATCCTTACAAGACCTACTGTAGATTAGTATACTAGCCTAGATCCATCTTAACTCCGGATCTATAAAGCGCCAAGAGGGATCAAAACTCTCGAGGTGCAAACCTCTTTTTTGAGTGCAAAAATTGAGGAAAGGTTTGCACCTCGAGAGATTTGATCCCTCTCGGGGCTTGATAGATCCGGAGTTAAGATGGATCTAGGTTGGTCTTAGTCGTGTGCTTCTAAGGAAAATCTATCGAAGATATGATTAATTTTATCAATAATATGTAAATATATCAAATATTAATATAATCATTTTAAATATGCTAAATATTTCTTAGATTAACTTGGTCATTTTAATTTTAAATTTTCTTAGTTACCTCAATTTGTTGAGATGATAAATATTTTTAATAACTATAATGATGAAAAATGATGAAATATTTTTTTTGAATGCAAAGTGACAATAATAGTGTTGAAAGTTAGAAAATGTGAATAATAATAATGTACTCATGTTACGAATAGTCTTCATTGTGATCAATCTCAAACTATTTTCTTCTACTATTCTTATTGCCACCCTTGTTAGTTTTGTTATCTTTTCATATTGATTATATGAAAAATAAAATTTAAATCGTAAACCATTTAAATCTGTAGCTAGAGCTGTTGTAGTAAACATGATACCTTGTCTCTCTTGCTCTCCAATATTAATAGGTTAAATTACTATAACACAAAAATTAATGTACATTGTCAATAAATTTTTGTGCTTACACTAAAATCAATGCATACTGTTAATCCAGTCACTTTAAAATTAATGTACCATCATATATCCAATTACATCAAATCATAAATCAACATATACATTGAAATCAATGCATGTAATGCAAGCAATCAAATAATATTAGAAAATAACTTCTACATTGAAATCAATGCACCTAATGCAAGCAATCAAATAATATTAGAAACCAAAATCTACAGTGAAATCAATGCATTTACTCAAAGCAATCAAATAGGATTAGAAATCACCATCTACATTGAAATCAATGCATTTAGTGAAAACAATCAAATAGTATTAGAAATAATCTACATTTAAATTAATGCATCTAGTGCAAGAAATCAAATATAATTATAAATCGACATCTAAATTGAAATCAACACATCCAGTTAAGCAATCAAATAGTATTAGAAATCACCCCCTACACTAAAATCAATGCATCTAGTGCAAGTAATCAAATATCATTAGAAATGAATATCTACACTAAAATCGATACATCTAGTGCAAATAATCAAATAGGATTATAAATCACCATCTCCACTTAAATCAATCCATCTAGTGCTTGAAATATTCTTCCCTCTCTCTACCCTCCATCCATATCTATATCCCCCTCAATCTCTTGTTTTTTGTCTCTCTATCTCAATCCCCTAAACACACACTCTCGCACTCCATATATATCATTCTCTTTGTCAATCACCCCATCTTCCCATCTCTCTCTTCTTCCATCTCTTCACCTTCCATCTATATCTCTATCTTCCCCTTCTCTCCCTCTCCCCCACTAATATCTCTCTTTCCTCCTTTTTTCCTCTCTCCCTCTCTCTTCATCTTCCTTATCACTCACTCTCTCTCTCTCTAGAAACCAACATCTACACTAAAATCAATGCATTTCCTCAAAGAAATAAAATAGGATAAAAAATAACCATTTACACTGAAATCAATGCATTTGGTGCAAAAAATAAAATAATATTAGAAATCATCTACATTGAAATCAATTCATGTAGTGCAAGTAATCAAATATAATTATAAATTGACATCTAAATTGAAATCAACACATTCAATGCAAGAAATCAAATTGTATTAGAAATCATCACCTACATTGAAATCAATGCATCTAGTGCAAGTAATAAAATATCATTAGAAATAAATATCTACACTAAAATCGATGCATCTAGTGAAAATAACCAAATAGGATTAGAAATCAGCATCTCCACTTATATCAATCCATCTAGTGTGAGAAATATTCCTTCCTTTCTCCACCCTCCATCCATATCTATATCCCCCTCTGTCTATTCTTTTTTGTCTCTCTATCTCACCCCCATAAACACACATGCTTTTGCACTCCATATATATCAATCTCTTTGTCAATCACCCCCTATCCCTGTCTCGCTCTTCTTCCCTCTCTTCACCTTCCATCTATATCTCTATCTTCCCCTTCTCTCCCTCTCCCTCGCTAATATATCGCTTTCCTCCTTTTGTCCTATCTCCCTCTCTCTCCATCTTCCTTATCACTCACTCTCTCTCTCTCTAGAAACCAACATCTACACTAAAATTAATGCATTTAATGCAAACAATCAAATAGGATTAGAAACTTTCTACATTGAAATCAATTCATCTAGTGAAAGTAATCGAATATAATTATAAATCGAAATCTAAATTGAAATCAACAAATTCAGTGCAAGCAATCAAATTGTATTAGAAATCACCACCTACACTGAAATCAATGCATCTAGTGCAAGTAATCAAATATCATTAGACATAAATATTGTAACCATTGCATTAATCATTGACTAATTGTTATGCTATTGTTAAGAGTGTTTAAAACATTTATTGTTATTTTTTTGGAAATAGAATATTATGAGTAGGAATTTAATTTTGGTAATTAAATGAAAATATTAATTATGGAATTAGTTTCATAAGGTAAAGACTAATGGTAAAAGTTAATTCAAGATCTGGAGTTGGTTGAACAGAAAATCAGTTCAAACAGTTACCTAAACCTCTGGTAATAAAGAGTAATTCTAGGGAGGTTTGGGGGTTTTGTTGGGTAACTGAGGAAAAGAAGAAAATTCTGGTTAGTACTTTCTTTTCTAGATCTCACCAGAGGAATACTTCAGATATTTGTTTCTGCTGGAATTGGAGATTGGACCGGATTGTCCCGAGTTCTCTTCCAGAATTCTATAAGCAACAAAAGCTCAGACTTGGAGGACGAGGGAGAGTTAGAGGACGTAATTTCCTCACTCGTGGAAGGGAGGAAAACATTTATCAGTTAGATTTTAGTACAGATAAGTAAATTCTATTAAGTTCTGCAGATAAAAGCTGAAAAACATGTATTCTCTAACTAACTAGGAGTTGAATCTGAAAAGTGTTATTTGTATTCTCTGATTTTAACTGAAATTTGTTGGAAAGTGTTATATTATGTGAATGTTGATTTACTCCTATGGTTTAATCTAGGAAAATGTGCATACATCAAAGAATCTGTTGAGTAAGTAGAAATTAGGTTTTTGTTGACTAAGTAGAGTTTTTTTTTTTTTTTTAAATTGTTCGTCCAATGTCAGTTAACAAAAAAAAGGATTTTATGAATTATTCAATTCGACTGTAAAAGGATTTGATGAAGGACTGTTAGCCCAGTTCCTTAAACAAGATTCTGGGAAGGTTGTCCTTATGGCCTATGATGATACACGGACAAATAGTGGTTCGGACACGTAGAAATTGAATATAACCAGATATAACCATGAAAAGGAGAAATGGAGACTTATAGGTAAATCCAAATTATAGTATGTTATAGTAAATTTAACAAGAAACAAAACTCTCAGTCACCAGAAAAGAAAAAGGGCGAAAAAAATACAACTCACAAGAACCATGGAATTTTTGGGCGTTCATAGACTTGTAAGAATTAAAACAGTATTATAGTATTTATAAAAAGACTAAATACAAATTCAATAATATAAATAAATTCTGAACCTTCTTTGTTATTATGGTGGAATAGCAGAAAGAAATGAACAATAGGAATTCTTGTGAAAAACCCAACAGGAGAATAAATTATTCTTTGAGATAACAGCAATGGTACTAGCGTAGCACCGAAATACTATTCATATACATTTCTTCAAATGTTATATATAATACAAATAGTCATGGTATAAACTGTTGTGAGACTGGGGTACACAAGTCCACATTGCTTAAATATTTACACCTATTACAATAGTATTAAAAGAGATAGTTTCACCCATAAAATAAGGGCCTGTGGCTGTGACTTAAATTAATATTGCCAAGAAAACATAGTTCGAAATCCAAAGTGTTACATGGCAATCTTCCCCAATAAATTTTTTATAGTACACATGTATGAAAGACACTGAGATGAAAATTGATAGCACAATTGCTTCTGAAGCTTGGTGGCATTTAGGCTGAGAAACTAAAATCCCAATTTAATTGGAATATGGGTACCTGTTTAAGGCGGACGAAGAGAGAGAGAATTGATTAGTGATGTTCATGGAAACATGGGTACCTATTATCTTCCAAAAAGCATAACAAATAACAAAATCCAGCAAATGAAATTCCCTTACCTGCCACAATATGGAAACGAAAACTGTGAGAAAACCATTTTGGTTAACAAAATAAAACTTCTGTAAGCAAGATAGGATACTGACAACCAGAACGTGATGGATTTAAAATAGGATGGGTAAACAATTCTTATCCTATTTCACTTAGAGGCGAAGGAGAAAATTACTTGGTGATTCCTTTCCGAAGCTGTAGACAAAGCCGAAATATAAGTTCTTCAATCTGGGTACCGGTGGATTTGTGTTACCAGATGTACCATTTGGAAATACTAAACCAGAAAAAATTTGAAAGTTAGAACTATTTGATATATATAAAGAAAACCAAACCTTCCTGGTTATAAACCAGTCATAGAAGAAAAAAAAAAGAATAAGTAAACAATGTCGTAATCATAATTACCATTACCTCTGGTGGCCACATAATAAATTGGAGCAAGCATTGAACCGGTGGAGAAGCCTCGGGGGTGTTAGTGTCAGTCTAGTAATACTGCCATCAGTGATCAAAATTTCTCTTTTACATTTGCATATTAGGAGTCCCATACCAATAAATTTCACCATTCCGCTAGGTCATGGATCCATTGATGGTAGTGATTTTTTCATCAGTTTTCCCTCATGTGAAACTTGCCGATTTTCCTCTCTATGGTATTTACTCATGAGTTACTTTTAATTTGTGAGTCATGTCAGTAGGTCATAGGATGGGTCTCATTAGGTTCTAAGATCTCAACATGGTCAAATTAATGAGTCAAGTGTCAATAAATATCAGCAAGGTCATGAGGAAGTCAATGAACTCAAAGTCACAGCACCTGGGAAGATCAAAGAAATTTTTTATCCAGTCTGATGCAATATTCACCTCAAAACTATTTTTTGAGGTGAAAACATGATACTTTACTTTTAATTATCATCTTTATGTAATTTCATGTCATCATATGTAATAAGTCACACTTCAGAAAGCTACTATCTCCACAAAGTCACCACCCTGCCATTTAGAGAGGTTTTCTATAGAATTTTCAGTCTAGAACCATGTTCTAAGTATGTCCATCAGAACGAGCCCGAAAAGAGCTTTCCAACGGTATATTACACTCTCAAAACTGACTTCTGGATTGAAATTTATGCCTAAGTAAACAAAAGTCCCTTAATACCCTAAACCAACCCATTTTTCCCATTTCTTCCTAAACTTTATTTCATTAAAGTTTAATATTTCCTTTTGTAAACCCCCCTTTCCCCTATCCAATGGCATAATCATGTTGTAAAATTTTTAATAACCACGTAATTGGATAATCCGATTAAACAAAACACTTCCCCTCCATACCTTTTAAACTTTATAATAAAGTTTAAAGTTTTATTATAATCCTCATCGTTCCAAACCCTTCCCTTTCCCATCGCAATCGAAACATTTAACATACGCATTCCAATTGGCCCTTGTAAAAAAAATTCGATGTGATCGCATTGAGTCTGCCCGATTGAATAACCCTGATTGACCCCGCCCGAATACATCCTAACCATTGATCCGATCGATGATCGGATGGCCCAAAACTCCATCGCTCCTTTGCAATCAGAAATTTCATAAAGCGTTACACCCGATTGATCCCCGCCGATTGCAAACCCCCGATTACACCTCTGTCGTCAATCGCGCCCTCCAATCGGATGGCTTAGACTCCGTCGCGCCATCGCAATCAGCATGATCACATAACATTTTGCCTTTTCTCTCCTCCGATCTCCTGATTCCGATGGATCTACGGGTCCCACCACATAATCTTCCGCCCTCTCATAATTAAAAAGCCATTTTCCTTTGTAAATATTAAATTGTGTTTTATTTCGTTTTATACAAAGAAACTACCCCCTTCATCGCTTATCTCCATCGCATCAGTGAAAATCCCATTGCGCCTTAACACCTCCCTTCACTTCCAATTCTGATTTCGATTGTTCCCCTGGTCCCACCTTAATCCCTTCCCTTTTTTTTTTATGAAATTCGGTCTTTTCACTTTGTAAAAAGCGGAAAATCATTTTCATTTGTTTTAAAGGGATTTCTCAGCCCTTCTATTGTATAAACCCCATCGGAACTTTCCAATCGCATCGGAGTTTTTTGCCTCGTTCTCATAGCATCTTCCCCTTTCCTCTGATTCCCAATTGCAATTACACCATCGCAACATGTATTTTCAATTGCTCCATTATATATTGTATCCCCTCTTCCCATTGATTCCAATTGCGATTACGATTTTGGACCCGACCTCCTTTCCCTTCCCTCTTTCTCATTCGAAATGGGTTTTTCCCATCACTAAAACGAATAATTTCATTTCCATGGTTTCAAAGGCATTTTATTAAAAGTCAGTTTTCTTCAAAGAAATAATAGAAAGAAACAGTCAAAGGGCTGAGAGCTAAAATGAGACAGAGACTTCTACAACAGCAGTAAAATAGGAATCTGTTTTTTAGATTTTCTATTTTTCTTTCATCTAGTGTAACAGCAAAATCTTCAGATGGCTCAAAATGTATTGTTGTTCCATATTTTCAGAGGTAGATTGTTGGTTGTCTTTTCCATATTCGGATTTCAGTTCTTGAGATGTTAAAAGAGCTCCCTTTTTCTGTGGATCTATTTTCCCACATTTCAGTCTATTTAATGTAATTATTTTAGTCATTTGAATCAGTCTACAAATCAGTAAGTAGGGGAATAGTGTGGAAATTAAGGAGGACACTCTACGCTCCACTGTAACATTTTTTGGATAGGGAATTAATAAAGAGATGCAGCTCTTATTTGTGGGATCCATGTGGTATGAAATTTAGCATTTTATCTCTCCTTTGTGTTCATATGTAAATTTTTATGTGTACCATTCATTCATAAAACATCTCTGTTTGAATGATTTCAAGATAGAAAGGTAGAATCCATTTTTTATGCTCTGCCTTGGGAAATCATTTAATAATCTGTGTTTTTCTTCTGTTTGAAAAGGATCCATCTCCCACGCCCTTTTTAGCTCCTCACCAGTCTTTCCATTCCATCATTATTTAAACTTAATTGTTGAAATTTCCTGCCTACCTTGGCCCACGAGATAACATGTATCCATGATTTAATTCCCCGATTCAAACTGTCCCATTTGTCCCACACATCCTTGAAAAATTCATTCATTTCATTAAAAAAATTTCCCATTATTATACCTAGCCTAAAATCAGTTTATAATTGTAATTTGTTGAATATGTTTTCATGGAGAGATCCCTCTCCTGGTAGGGCTAGCTACAAGGCTGAGTGTGCTTTAAAGGTTACCCTGATTTTCCTTTTTAGCCTGAGGTTCCAAATCAGGCGATAAAATTTCAGGTGACCATACTCGGGACCACGATCTGACTGTCTCCGAGCTCATATTCTTGGCACTAAAACTGAATGTGTTATTATGTTTTGAAGAAAGTCATAGTCAGGCCCTGTAAAAGAGCAATTATTGAAAACCTTTGTCTTAAGGTTGAACCCAGGTTATATTGAATGCAAAAAACCTTTATAAATCTCTGTTGTTGAAGTAAAAAAGCTGTATTCTGTTACTGGCAGAATAATATTAGTGGGACCCAGCCATTGAGTTAACGCGAGGAGTTAAGTGCCAAACCACAGTGAGAAACCCGAGTTAAAGCGCAGTTCATTTACCAGAAGCGGGTTTCAGGAAACAATATCACCTTTGCCGCGTCGCTTTTGGCCCGGAGCGAAACCACGCCAAAAAAATGCGCTCCAATAATATTTTGGCACATCTCCCAAATACCACCCATATCACACAAATTTTATGTGTTAACCCTTGGCCTTTGAAAAATGCGAAATTGATGAGGATCATCCAATCTGGAGAATGTTAGATACGACGACAATCACACAGTGAAGTGCATGAGAAATAAATTGAGGTATGATCTGGTGGTTTTACATTATTAAATGTTTATTTAATTTATAAAAAGGCAAATAATGGATGCGTCGGCCCCCATTGAATGAAATGTATGTCACATTTGTAGAATATATGTTTTTTATGATATAATTTCGAAGGTCGGTGGTTCTTAAAGGAATAGGGCCATTGTTATAATATTTTGATATTATGACCGGAGTGATAAGGTTTGCCTAAATGTTTTAAGTGTGTTACCCTATATCACATGAAGCTTTAAAGGATTTGTTTGAGAATTTTGAATATTACTGCAAAGCGGACATTGTTAAAGCGCTTTTGGGAGGGGAATATAATTACAAGAACTTATTTCAAATATCCACAATCATAATATATTTGTGGTATCATAGCATAAATACGGATCACCTCAGCAATATTTTCCTTGTAAATTCCTGGATTCTGGAAGATGATGTTCAGAGTTTTCTAGGTTGAAATAAATATTGTACAATATAAATTTAACCACACTAGCTTCAAGAAGATACACAAGGGCCAATCCAGATCCAAATCCTCCCCCTGTGTTTGAGAATTCTAATCTCATCCCAAGAATAGTCAGAAGACAAGAGGGATCACTAAGTCCTAGACCTATCTTCAGATCCCATGCTTGGCCCAGTGAGTGGTTTTTTATAGAATATCTTTCTTTTGATGAGAGTTTTGAGATTTATTTGTTTAAAAGTAAGTTTGAAACTCCACTTGATGACATAGTTTTAGATGCAAAATTTCTTGTAGATATCGAAATTAAAAGGGAAAATACATCAATTGATGATTATATTTTGAATTCCCCTCAGTCATTTATCACTGTAAATAATATCCTTGAGCCTTCAGAGTCATCAAGAACAACATTTCTTCCTCCTAATTCATCAGCATTCCCATCAGTCAATTCCCAACCTTCATCTCCTCCATCAACACCTCCCTTGAATCCTTGTACTACAAACACTATTGTAAATCCACCTAAAGTCATGGCTGCCTGGTATGCACCCCTGGTTTTACCTCAGAATCTGAATAATATGCCTTTTGAATATCAAATTAAAATTCCTATCTTTGATGCCACTCAAAGCATCACAACCTAGCAGCATGTTGATAAGATGAATGAATTTTTTGATCTTCATGAGGTAGAGGTGGAGAATGTAACCACATGATCGTTTGTCCAAAGCTTTGGAGGTGAAGTTAGAAAGTGGTTCATAGCCTTACCAGTAGGCTCTATCCGCACTTTACATGAGTTCCATACACAATTATTAGACCGGTGGGAGGTAAAGAAAAACCCACTCCAAATTTTTTCGGAGTATGAAACTACTAAAAGAAATGTGGGTGAAACTGTACAGGATTATTGTCTAAGATTCAATGTTGTATATAATGCTATTCTGGCTAACCTGAAACCTCTTATGGGATTAGCCTTGCTTAAATTTTCATATGGTTTCGATGCTGATATGGCATATCAGCTGTGAGAAAGAGATCCTTCCACTCTTGAAGACATGTAGAAGATAGCTGTAAGTGTAGAAGAAAATATGCTAGCCAAAAGAGCTCGAACCAGAGTTGAAAAAAGAGTCACTGTGAAAGAAGAAGCATATCCTTTAGAAAACAAGATGGAAAATTTGATCTGAATAGTCGAAAATATGGTTGATCGATTAACCGTTTTAGATAGGCCAGAAGCACAAATAAAGAATCCGACTTTCAGAGGACAACAGCCACAATTTAGAATTAAACAAAGAGAACAGAGAGTGTAGGACCAAGCACCACCACAATAGCAAATCAGAACTCCATTAGAGCAGAATTATGTTTAGGGAACGAAGATAGACGATGATGATGACCCTATGATTGAAGCCAACCATTTATTCACTGCTGATGGTGCGCCAATTTTTCTCACTGAAGACGAAGAATACACAGCGACTGAAGACATTCAAAAGGACAAAAATTTCATTTTGGCTAATGATGCAGTGTTAGAAGATGAGTCTAATGACTACCAAAGAGGGTAAATGAATTCTTTATTAGCCCAAAAAAATAAATATTCTCTGAGGAACAGAGATGTTCCGATCAGTCCCATTCAGAGGAGAAAAGAGCTCCAAATCAAGAAAGATTCTCAAAATAAAGGGAAAAAGTTGGCCGATCCTTCCTCCAGAAAAACATATTCAATGATTAACACTGTAATTGAAAAGAACCAGCAGAGCCTAGCAAAGGAGAAAGAAGAAAAGAAATACCCTCCCATCAAAGAGGTAGAAAAAGCTCCTTATTTTAATTTAGAAAATGAAATTTCTAAGCTAAAAGTGTCCATGCCCCTGACTGAGTTGGTGAAAAATAGCACTTATAAACATCATGTATCTATAATTTTGCAAATAGACTCTGTATCAGATATGGTGAATGTAGAAGATGACTACCCTAAACTCATTTTTGGTCCAGCCACTGAAGATCAATCAAAAGAAAGTGAAGTCCCTTTTACCTGAGTCTTAGACTACATGGGTTCATCTTACATAACACTATGTTGGACTCCAGAGACTCACATATTTTGATGCCCAAAGCCATTATGGAGAAGTTAGGACTTGATATTACCCGAAAATACCATGATTTGTATTCCTTTGACTCAGGTAGGGTCCATTGTATTGGTCTTATCAAAGACTTGGTAGTGTCTTTAGATCAAATCCCAACCAAGAATGTTTTGATGTATGTAGTTGTTGCCGATGTCCCGCCATGGTTTGGAATGCTTATATCTAGGTCTTGGGGTGCAAAACTTAAAGGAACCATGCAGCTTGATTTCTCTTATGCCACCATTCCCGTGTTTGGCCAGTTGAGAAAACTGTATAGAGAGAAGAAAATGAAATATATGATTACTAGAAAAGAGAAGCCAGTAAATCATCCCATTAATGTTGTCCACATAGATTTTGATTATTTTGTATTATATTCAGATGGTGGTTTAAATGATGAAAATGTTCAGTTGGTACAAGTAGATGACATGCTCGAAATTTTAGAGAATTTTAGGGAAGTCCTCAAATAGGAAAACGATAAAGCAAAGAGCACTTCTGAGCCTCCTGCCTGCCAGCAGAAGAAAGATAGTGAACAATAGAAAGATGCAGAAATCAGTCAAGATAAAGTGGAGAAAGAAGCAAATTTTTAGCATCTGGAAGAAGAAGAAGAAAGCCTATGGAGCATGGACTTTGATGGAGTTGTTGGCAAGGATGGAGCTGGTATAGGAATATGGATTCAGAGCCCTGTTTTCCATCCTGAAAAGGTTCCTAATAATTTTAGAGTATGTGCTTATAAGTTGTCTTTTGAATGCTCTAACAATGAAGTAGAGTATGAAGCTTTGATTGCAGGTCTGAAAATTTTGAAGAAGTTAAATGCAAAGAGGATTTTTTTATATGGAGATTCAAGTTGATAATCAAACAGGTCAAAGGAGAGTACCAAGAAAATCATCCACGATTGAGGGCATACAGAAATGCAGTCCTGGACATTTTGAAGACATTTCCTGAGTACACGTTGACAATAGTACCTAGAATATTATTGTTGATTCTCTTGCCACTACAGCAAGCAACTTGAAGATTCTGATGAACTCCAGCAGCAAGTTTGATATTTATGTCAAACATAGGCCTGTTGTTCCTAACAATTTAGGATATTGGCAAGTGTTTTGGGATGACAATGAGATAAATGTTTTTTTTAAGAATGATGGAAAATTCAAAGACACTCTAATAGAAGGTGAGTATGATATTGATGATCAAGAAATTAAAACAAATTAGATGGACATATTGCAACTAAAGGACAATGTAATTCCTAGAGGTCTCATACCTTTAGAAGAGCTTTTTGATCAGGATGATGTTGCAAAGAAACCAATTTTGGTGCCCACTGAGAAAGGAGTTGAAGATGTGAATCTTGGAACAGCTAACAAGCCCAAGTTTGTGAAGTTGTCAAAGGCATTGTCGCCTGAGGTAAGGGAAAAGTATGTTAAATTGTTTTCTGAATTTTCTGATGTGTTCGCATGGGATTATTCAGATTTCAAGGTGTATGAAAAGAACATAATCCAGCATACTATTCCCATCAAGCCGGATCAGAAACCATTTAGACAGAAGCTGAGAAGAATCAATCTGAAGCTACTGCCATCCATTGAAAAGGAGGTAAACAGATTGTACAAAGCTGGTATCATAGTCCCAATTAGATTTTCTAACTGGATTTTGAAATTTGGTCCTGGTACGTAAGAAGACAGGAGAGATAAGATTGTGCATAGAATTTCAGAATCTGAATAAAGAATCCTTAAAGGATAATTATCCACTTCCGAAGATGGATAATATTCTGCAAAGAGTAGTTGGAGAATCTAGGATGTCACTACTTGATGGCTACTCAGGCTATCATAAGATCTTGGTGCATGAGAAAGACCAAGACAAAACTGCCTTCACAACACCCTGGGGAACTTTCCAGTATGCGAAAATGCCATTTAGACTGAAGAACGCTGCGGCTACTTTCCAACGAGCAATGGACATTGCTTTTGCCGATGAAAAATATGTTTTTCTTGTTGTTTATTTGGATGATTTGACAGTATTTTCTGGTTCTAATGATGAGCATTTGCACCATTTGAGGGTTATGTTTCAGCAATGCAGAAATTTTGGGATTTCTCTTAATCCAAAGAAGAGTCTCTTTGCCATGGATGAAGGCATGTTTCTGGGGCATATCATCTCTAAATATGGTATCCACATTGATCCATCTAGAGTAGATCCAATTCAGCACATAGACCTTCCATGAAACAAAAAAGAGATTCAAGCATTCAATGGTAAGATGAAATTCTTGTGTAGATTTATACCCAATATGGCTGAAAATATACAGGAAATGACTAACATGTTGAAGAAGGATAGAACTTTCAAATGGAGTGAAGAAGCTATCGATTCATTTAATCTGGTAAAGTTTTCTTTGTCCAATGCCCTAGTCTTGACTAGTCTCAACTATACTCAATATTTTATTATTTTTTCATTCGCTTCGGAGCATAATATGGCTGCATTTTTGATGAAAAAGAGATATCATATTGAAAAGCCAATTTCCTTTTTCAGTAGGACTATTAGAGATGCTTCTTTGAGGTATAATATTAGTTAGAAACAAGCATTGGCTCTTATAAAGGCACTGAAGGATTTTAGGATCTATATTCTGCATTCACATACTATAGCATATGTTCCTAATGTAGCAGTAATGGATGTGTTGATGCAAACTGATCCAGAAGGTCGAAGAGATAAGTGGATAGAAGCTATGTTGGAGTATGATTTGGAGATCAAGCCCACAAAGTTGATTAAAGGCCAAGGCTTGGAAAAATTAATGGCCCAATCAAATCTGCATGCCCTGGATATAAACCTAATAATAGCAATGTCAGAGGATGAAGATGAAGGTTTTCTTGTTCCAATTTCAGATATTTTTATACAATCCCCATGGTATTCAGATATTTTTTATGTCCTTCAACATCTTTCTCCACCTCCAGGGATGTTTAAAAGCAAAGGTATATCACTGAAACTTATGTCTATTAAATACTGTATTTTAAAGAGTGCTCCTTATTGGAAATATCCATGAGGTATGCTCCTCAAATTTTTGGTTGAAGAAGAGGCTCAGAAGGTAATGCGCGACTTTCACAAAGGTGATTGTGGTGGTCATTTGTTTTGGAAGACTACAGGTAACAAAGTGTTGAGAGCAGGATATTATTGGCCCACTTTATTTTCAAATTTGTATAAAAGAGTGATGAGTTGTCATGAATGTTAAATTTTCCAAGGGAAGAAGAAATTGCTTCCTCTTCCTTTGAAACCATTTTCAGTAAATGCTCCCTTTCAGCAGTGGGGACTAGATTTCATAGGAGAAATCCATCCCGCATCATCAGCACAACATCGATGGATCTTGATAGGTACATATTACTTTAATAAATGGATTGAAGCCATCCTAGCAAGGCAAGCTACAGATACGGTAATTATTCAATTCCTAGAATTGAATATTTTATCTCGTTTTGGCTGCCCTTACAAAATTATAACAGACAACGCAACATCGTTCAAGTCTAAGAATATGGTGGATTTCTGCGACAAATATAATATCGTGTTGGGTCATTCAACAGCGTACTACCCACAAGGCAACGGCCTGGGAAAATCATCGAATAAGTCTCTGATAAATATAATCAAGAAAATGCTGAAGGAAAACAAAAGAAACTGGCATCGAAAACTCATCAACGCATTGCGGGAAGACAGAGTTAGTAGCAAGAAATCCATAGGTATGTCAGCTTTTGAATTAGTTTATGGTACTGATGTTGTCTTTCCTACATGACTTACAGTTCCAGTCATGATATTATTACAAGAAGTTGGTAGTGAAGATGGTGACAATCAGCGAAGGATCAATCAGATGATCCGCCTTCAACAAACAAGAGAGGAAGTGTCACAGAACGTTATTCAGTTGTAGGAGAAGATAAAGAAGATCTATGACCGAAAGACCAAAGCAGAAAATTTTCAGTTGGATGATGTGGTGTTGAGATGGGATGCAAGGAATGAGGAAAAATGGAAGCATAGTAAGTTTGACAACCTGTGGAAAGGACCATATAGGATTTCAGCATACAGGGGACATAATTCTTTCTTGCTTTCAGAAATGGATGGCCAAGATTTCCCTGGAGGAGCAGTGAATGGTAGGCTTTTGAATCACTACCATTGTTGAAGATAATGAATCAGAAACTATGTCACCATCATTGTATCTACCATGTTATTTTTGGTCATATTTCAAGTACACAATCATTGAAGTTTGGGGCCAGAGGTGAAGTCTATAAAACTCAAATGATATGTGTATGGTTTGGTTTTATTTTAGTTTTTTAGCAATAGTATTCAATTAGAGTCAGTCTTATTTTTGTCAACTTTCAGTATTTTTGACTCCATGCCCAACGGATAAGGCTACTTGGTCTATGGTATTCTTGGCACCTCCAAGGAGCTACCATCTCCATTAGAGCCAATGTTAGTGTCATTCTAGTCATACTGCCATCAGTGATCAAAATTTCTGTTTTACATTTTCATATTATGAGTCCCATACCAATAAATTTCACCATTCCGCTAGGTCATGGATCCATTGATGGTAGTGATTTTTTCATCAGTTTTCCCTCATGTGAAACTTGTTGATTATACTCTCTATGGTATTTACTCATGAGTTACTTTTACTTTGTGAGTCATGTCGATAGGTCATAGGATGGGTCTCATTAGGTTCTAAGATCTCACCATGGTTAAATTAATGATTCAAGTGTCAATAAATATCAGCAAGGTCATGAGGAAGTCAATAAACTCAAAGTCACAACACTTGGGAAGATCAAAGAAATGTTTTATCCAGTCTGATGCAATCTTCACCTCAAAACCATGTTTTGAGGTGAAAACATGATACTTTACTTTTAATTATCATCTTTATGTAATTTTATGCCATCATATGTAATAAGTCACACTAAAGAAAGTTGTTATCTCCACAAAGTCACCACCATGCCCTTTATAGAGGTTTTCCATAGAATTTTTAGTCCATAATCATCTTCTAAGTACTTCCATTAGAAAGAGCCCGAAAAGAGCTTTCCAACGGTATATTACACTCTCAAAACTGACTTCTGGATTGAAATTTATGCCTAAGTAAGCACAAGTCCCTTAATACCCTAAACCAACCCCTTTTACCATTTCTTCCTAAACTTTATTTCATTAAAGTTTAATATTTTCTTTTTATAAACCTCGTTTTCCCCTATCCGATGGCATAATCACGTTGTAAAAGTTTTAATAACGACACGATTGGATAATTCGATTAAACAAACCACTTCCCCTCCATACCTTTTAAACTTTATAATAAAGTTTAAAGTTTTATTATAATCCCCGCTGTTCCAAACCCTTCCCTTTCCCATCAAAATCGCAACATTTAACATACGCATTCCAATTGGCCCTTGTAAAAAAAACTCCAATGCGATGGCATTGAGTCCGCCTGATTGAATAACCCCGATTGACCCCGCCCGAATACATCGTGACCATTGATCCGATCGATGATCGGACAACCCAAAACTCCATTGCTCCTTTGCAATTGGAAATTTCATAAAGTGTTACACCCAATTGAACCCTGCTGATTGCAAACCCGCGATTACACCTTCGCTGTCGATCGCCCCCTCCAATCGGATGGCTCATACTCTGTCGCGCCATCGCAATCGGCGTGATCACATAACATTTTGCCTCCCCTCTCCCGATTCCGATGGATCTACGTGTCCCACCACATAATCTTCCGCCCTTTCATAATTAAAAAGCCATTTTCCTTTGTAAATCTTAAATTGTGTTTTATTTTGTTTTATACAAAGAAACTCCCCCCTTCATTGCTTATCCCCATCACATCGATGAAAATCCCATTGCGCCTTAATACCTCCCTTCACTTCTGATTCCGATTCCGATTGTTCCCCCGGTCCCACCTTAATCCCTTCCCTTTTTTTTTATGAAATTCGGTCTTTTCCCTTTATAAAAAGTGGAAAATCATTTTCATTTGTTTTAAAGGGATTTCTCAGCCCTTCTATTGTATAAACCTCATCGAACCTTTCCAATCGCATTAGAGTTTTTTGCGTCGTTCTCATAACATCTTCCCCTTTCCTCCGATCCCTGATTGCGATTACACCATCGCAACATGTATTTTCAGTTACTCCATTATATATTGTATCCCCTCTTCCCATTGATTCTGATTGTGATTGCGATTTTGGACCCCACCTCCTTTCCCTTCCCTCTTTCTCATTCGAAATGGGTTTTTCCCATCACTAAAAGGCATAATTTCATTTCCATGGTTTCAAAGGAATTTTATTAAAATTTAGTTTTCTTCAAAGAAATAATAGAAAGAAACAGTCAAAGGGTCGAGAGCTAAAATGAGACACAGACTTCTACAACAGTAGTAAAATAGGAATCTGTTTTTCAGATTTCCTATTTTTCTTTCATCCAGTGTAACAGCGAAATCTTCAGATGGCTCAAAATGTATTTTTGTTCCTTATTTTCAGAGGTAGATTGTTGGTTCTCTTTTCCATATTCGGATTTCAGTTCTTGAGCTGTTAAAATAGCTCCCTTTTTCTCTGGATCTATTTTCCCACATTTCAGTCTATTTAATGTAATTATTTCAGTCAGTTGAATCAGTCTGTAAATCAGTAAGTAGGGGAATATTTTGGAAATCAAGGAGGATGCTCTACGCTCCACTGTAACATTTTTTGGACAGGGAATTAATAAAGAGATGCAGCTCTGATTTGTGGGATCCATGTGCCATGAAATTTAGCATTTTCTCTCTCCTTTGTGTTCATATGTAAATTTTTATGTGTACCATTCATTCATAAAACATCTCTGTTTGAATTCTTTCAAGATAGAAAGGTAGAATCCATTTTTTATGCTCTGCCTTGGGAAATCATTCAATACTCTGTGTTTTTCTTCTATTTGAAAAGGATCCATCTCCCATGCCCTTTTCAGCTCCTCACTAGTCTTTCCATTACATCATTATTTAAACTTAATTGCTGAAATTTCCTACCTACCTTTCCCCATGAGATAACCTATATCCTTGATTTAATTCCCCGATTCAAACTATCCCATTTGTCCCACACATCCCTGAAAAATTCATTCATTTCATTAAAACTTTTTCCCATTATTATACCTAGCCTAAAATCAGTTTATAATTATACTTTATTGAATATCTTTTCATAGAGAGAGCCCTCTCCTGACCTTGTAGGGCTAGCTACAAGGCCGAGCATGTTTAAAGGTTACCCTGATTTTCCTTTTCAGCCTAAGGTTCCAAATAAGGTGATAACAGGGGCTATACGCCGGCACCATGCAGGTCATGAGCATAAATGCAGAAGGACCTAAGGTGGAGAAATGCTAACCAAGGGCGCAGGCGGAAAGGAAACCCAGAACCCTTCGGGGAAGACTGAGCGAATGCCAAATGAAAGCGGTTACTATGGCTAAGTCGTTAGCGCAAACCCTAATCAATCATTGCCGTCAGATGACTATCCAAAATATCTACGGTGGAGAAAATTGCCAAGTGTAAGATTAAACATATGAGAGGAAGATTGACAGCTGCAGTTTGATCTTGGCAGTAAATACAATGGTTCCACCGTGCCAAACATTTTAAATGGCAAGGAACGAAAGTCAGTTGTGAAGTAAAGGCTTACTGTCATGATTAAACTCACCAACTATGGAAGCATTGAAAACAGAGACAAGGATCGTATGGAATGTTCAAATGCCAAGTTAATGGTCTAAGTTGTATATAACATATAAAATTAGGGTATCGATGTTATATTATTTCTTATGCATCCAAATCAGTATTGTATTTTTTACAAATCGATGGGTTAAACATTCGATTTCATGTGTAATTAAAGTTATATAGATACAGAAGTTCTCATAGTTTATATATATATATATATATATAGATATATACTTATTTCTTTTACTATGATGTGGTTAGATGTTACAAGTGGTATCAGAGCAGTGTTGTAACACTGGGACCCTATAGATTAACTAATGTTAAAGTTTTGTATTCCTGATGCACATAGAAAGGTTAGCCGGACATAATGAGAAGGACACCATTGCAGCAACCACCTCAGAATGCTGGGGAAACACAACCCCAACAATAGGTGAATCCCGAAATGTGGATACAGTTGTGGGTGGAACAACAACAACAAAACAATAGGTTGTTAGAAGAACAACAACACCAAACGAGTATTCTTTTAACTACTATGCAAAAGTTACAAGAAGAAATTGAAAGGGTGAGAAACGATAATGCAAGGTTGATGCAAGAGTAGGAGAGGATATTGAAAAGTCTCTCAGACAAACAGAATCAAGGGTTTGAGAAGCCAAGTACCGATATATAAT
The DNA here is from genome assembly GCA_034641835.2 of Pinus albicaulis. NCBI lineage: Eukaryota > Viridiplantae > Streptophyta > Pinopsida > Pinales > Pinaceae > Pinus > Pinus albicaulis. Next base: position 394,567,902 of record CM076571.1, read on the forward strand.
TTTAGGAAGGAAATGAATAGCAAACTCAAGATCATGACATGGACCGAATAGAAGGAATTCTGTCTCAGCGAAGTAACCGAAATAAGAATTACAATGAACAAGAATCTGATAATGTAACAGACCCGAAAGGAATTAAAAAGAAGAAGGTAGAGCTGCAAGGTGAATTTAGGAAAATAAAACCTCCTACATTTGATGGAGTAGAAGAAGAGGTAGCTGAGGCATGGTTGATTAATATGAATAAGTATTTTCAAGTATATGATTACAGCAGTAATCTTAAGGCCAGGTTGGCTATTTACCAATTAAGAGAAAAAACCACCATATGGTGGGAAGAAGTGAAGAACATTTGCAGTATCGAGGACCAAGACGTAAATTGGGATGTATTTAAACATTATTTTAAAGATAATTACCTAACATAGCGCTTCTATGATGAAAAAGCTCACGAATTTCATGATTTGAAACTAGGACAATTGACCATGGACGAGTTTATCCCTAAGTTTACTTCCTTGCTGTGTTACGTGCCTTACTTAAAAGATGAGAAAGCTAAAGTACAGATATTATTAAGTAGTCTACCAACTCATATGAAAGAACATATTGAGTTCGTAAATCCTAAGATGATGGATGAGGCTATCAGAAAAGCCAGAATGTGTTATTAGCAAACCAAAGACAAGGTGGAACAAGGAAAAGGCTGGCAGTCAAAGAAAGAACATAAAGGAAGCTCTTATTTTAAAAGAGGCAAAACTAGTAAATTCAAAGATGCAGTTAGAAGTTTGATTAGTAAAAATTTTGGTAAAAATCATCAAAGAATAAGGTGGCCTATAGAAGATAAAACTGCAGAAGCCTCTAGTAAGCCAGAGTAGATTCAGAGCCAGAAGCCACCTTTACAATGCTGTGGGTGTGGGGAGGCACACTACTATCGAAATTGCCCACAGTGGGATAGAAGTGAAGCAGTAACCAATTTACAGGAAGCCTCAACAGTGGGTGATGTCGCTCAAAGCATACCCAGAATTAATGCAGCCCTGGAGGACCGGTAATCTAACTATTAGCCAACAATGATTGAACTAGAAGGTAAAATGTTATCTCAATCTGTTTCTATTTTGGTAGATCTGGGAGAAATTTTAAGCTATATAAGTCCTAGAGTAGTAGAGAACTATAAATTACAAAGTCAGAAATTTAAGAAATCATGGCGAGTTCAGCTGGCTACTGGAGCTAAGAGGAAATTTAGTGCCAAAATACCAAATTGTGCACTACAAATTGATGAACAACAACTAATTGTGGATTTGAATATTTTTCCCTTGGGATCATATGATGTGCTACTTGGCATGGATTGGTTGGAAAAGCATTGGAATATATTATATTGCAAAGAAAAGGTAATCTACTACAGAAATCAAGATGGTACTCGACAGGAAATTCAAGGGATAAAGAAACCAGTGCAATTGCGTCCAATCATAGCATCCCAAATGGGTAAGTGCATGAGGAAAGGATGTCAACTGTACGCCATTCAAGTGGGCTTTTCTGATTCTAAAGAAAAGGCTTATATGCTGGAAAATATACCAATAGTGAAAGAATTCAAGGATGTATTTCTAGAAGAAATACCAGGTTTGCCACCTAGAAGGGATATAGATTTTACAATTGAATTGATGTCGGGAGTATCGCCAGTTTCAAGAGCACCCTATCGGATGAGTGTACTAGAATTAACTGAGTTAAAAATGCAGTTACAGGAATTATTAGACAAGGGATATATACAACCAAGTGTATCTCCCTGGGGAGAACCTATATTATTTGTGAAAAAAAAGGACAGAACCATTCGTATGTGCATGGATTATCGTCAACTAAATAAAATGACTATTAAGAATAGGTATCCCTTACCACGAATTGATGATCTATTTGACCAAGTAAAAGGAGCCACAATATTTTCAAAGATAGATCTAAGATCAGGATATGATCAAATCCAGATAAAGGATGAGGACATACACAAAACTGCCTTTCATACAAGGTACAGACACTACAAATTTGTGGTGCTACCCTTCGAGTTGACCAATGCACCAGAAACATTCATGAGGCTAATGCATGGTATATTTCACCCCTACCTAGATAATTTTTTGTTAATTTTCATCAATGATATCTTAGTCTACTCTAAGAATGCAGAAGAACATGAGGAACATTTGCGGATAGTGCTGGAAATGTTAAGGAAACATCAATTGTATGCAAAATTCAGCAAGTGCGACTTATTCAAGGAAGAAATAAAATACCTTGGGCATGTTATTACTACTAAAGGTATTGCAGTAGATCCGAAGAAAATCAGAACAATCATGGAATGGAAGGTACTACAAAATGTGGAAGACATACGATCATTTATGGGGTTCATTGGTTATTACCGACAATTTATTAAAGGATTTTCAAAAATTGGTTTTCCTATTACCTCCTTACAAAGGAAGGGAAAAATATTTAAGTGGAAAAAGGAATGTCAAGATAGTTTTGAAAATTTGAAACAAACACTGGTGTTAAGAGTAGCTGATCTGAATAAAGATTTCAAAGTCTGCACAGATGCATGTAAGGAGGGTGTTGGAGCGATTTTGTCGCAAGAAGGAAAAGTGGGCACATATGGTTGCATCATGAACAACGATACTCAGCTTATGATTTAGAGCTGACTGCAGTGGTGCATGCACTTCAAGTATGGAGGCACTACTTACTTGGGAAAATATTTTTTCTCAAAACAGATCACAGCAGTTTAACCAGCTATTTTAAAGAAGCTGATTTAAATTCTCGCCAAGCAAGGTGGAACGCTTTCTTGAGTGAATTTGAAATTGATATACAGCATGTAAAAGGTAAGGAGAATAGAGTAGCTGATGCATTAAGAAGGAAACTACATAATGTCTATGAATTATATGTTAACAAAGTTGAATGCCAATTCCTAGAGCAAATTAAATCTGAAGCTGAAAAAGACCCTGAATATCAGTTTATGTGGCGACAAGCTAAGGAATCCAAAGACCAAGGAAATCTGGTGGATTATGAAATCAACAAGGATAGCTTGCTGACTTTCAAGAAACGAATACTCATTCCAAATAGGATGGAGTTGAAAACTCTAGTTTTGGATGAATATCATAGAAGTAATTACGCAGGGCATCCTGAGTATCAAAAGATGTTGATAGCAATAAGAAAATATTACTGTTGGCCTGGTATGAGGAAAGATATAGAAACATATATAAACAAGTGTTTAGAATGCCAACAAGTGAAAGTGGAACACCGGCACCCAGCTGGATTAATGTAGCAAATACCAGTACAAGAGTGGAAATGGGAAGTGATATCACTAGATTTCATCACTGGAATACCAAGATCAAAAAGGATTAATGACTCTATAATGGTAGTAGTGGATAGATTGACCAAATTAGCACACTTTATACCCGTTCAGTCCACATACAAGACATTACAAATAGCAGATTTATTTATGCGAGAGATCTTTAGATTGCACGACATTCCAAAAGACTGTTATTTCGGATAGGGATGTAAAATTTACATCAGCCTTCTGGAAAACGTTGCTCATTGGTTTGGGGACTCAAATTAATTTTAGTATTGCTTACCATATGAAGACTGACGAACAGACAGAGAAAGTAAATCAAGTTTTGGAGGACATGTTATGTATGTACATAATGCAGCAGCCAACTAGGTGGGAAGAATATTTACACCTAGTGGAATTTGCATATAACAACGGTTATCAAGATTCACTAAAAATGAGTCTGTTTGAAGCCCTATACAAGCGATGGTGCAGAACTCCTATTAACTGGAGTAGTCCTGAGACCAAGCTGATGCTTGGACTAGACATGTTAGCTGAGATGGAGACTGAAGTGAAGAAAATCAAACAAAATTTAAAAGTAGCCCAAGATAGGAAAAAAGTGTATGCAGATAAAAGGAGATCATATAGTGAATTTGAAGTGGGGGATCACGTGTATGTGAGAATCAAGCCAAAGAAAAGTACTTTGAGATGGGCATCTTGTGCCAAGCTAGCTCCCAGGTTTTGTGGCCCTTTCCAAATATTGGAAAGAGTAGGACTTGTGGCGTACTGATTGGCTCTTCCCAATCATATTTGGGTGCATAATGTCTTTCACGTGTCATTATTGAAATGATACATTCATGATTCAAAGCACATAATCCATTGGCAGAATATTCAGGTAGAATATGAGGGTAAGATTGATTAAAAAAAATAGTAAGACTTATGAGTGAAATAACTCAAGTCCATTGTTTGCAGGTAGAACCGGACGGAGAATTTATGGTCGAGCCTCACAGTATAATCGATCGGAGGGAAATCATGCTCCAGAGACGAGTCATCGCCTAGGTTAAAGTGCAATGGAAGAACTTTGGCCCGGAAGAGGATACTTGGGAGGACGAAGGTTTTGTTCGCGAAGCATATCCTGAACTTTTTGGTGGTGTAGATTGAGAACACCAGGGATGGTGTTCACTTTCAGGGGGGCGCAGTTGTAACCACTGCATTAATCATTGACTAATTGTTATGCTATTATTAAGAGTGTTTAAAACATTTATTATTATTTTGTTGGAAACAAAATATTATGAACAGGAATTTAATTTTGGTAATTAAATGAAAAGATTAATTATGGAATTAGTTTCATAAGGTAAAGACTGATGGTAAAAGTAAATTCAAGATCTGAAGTTGGTTGAATAGAAAATTAGTTCAAACAGTTACCTAAACCTTTGGTAATAAAGGGTAATTCCAGGGAGGTTTGGGGGTTATGTTGGGTAACTAAGGAAAAGAAGAAAATTCTGGTTAGTAATTCATGTTCTGGAGCTCACCAGAGGAATACTTCAGATAACAGTTTCTGCTGGAATTGCAGATTGGACCGGATTGTCCTGAGTTCTCTTCCAGAAATCTATAAGCAACAAAAGCTTAGACTTGGAGCACAGGGGAAAGTTAGAGGATGTAATTTCCTCACTCATGGAAGGGAGGCAAACTTTTATCAGTCAAATTTAAGTATAGATATGTAAATTTTGTTAAGTTCTACTGATAAAAGTTGAAAAACATGTATTCTCTGACTAACAAGGAGTTGAATCTAAAAAGTGTTATCTATATTCTCTAATTTTAACTGAAAGTTGAATCTCGAAAGTGTTATATCATGTGAATTTTGATTTACTCCTATGGTTTAATCTAGGAAAATGTGCAGACAAAAAGGAATCTGCTGAGCAAGTAGAAATTAGGTTTCTGTTGACTAAGTAGAGTTTCTTTAGAAAAAAAAAAAAACTATTCATCCAATGTCAGTTAACAAAAAAAAAGGATTATATGAATTATTCAGTTCTACTGTAAAAGGATTTGACGAAGGACTGTTAGCCCAATTCCTTAAACAAGATTTTGGGCTGGTTTTCCTTATGGCCTATGATAATACATGGACAAATAGTGGTCTAGACACATAGAAAGTGAATATAACTAGATATAACCATGAAAAAGAGAAATGGAGACTTATAGGTAAATCTAAATTACAATATTTTATAGTAAATCTAACAAGAAACAAAACTCTCAGTTACCAGAAAAGAAAAAGGGCGAAAAAATACAACTCACAAGAACCATGGAATTTCTGGGCATTCATATAGTTGTAAGAATTAAAACAGTATTATAGTATTTATAAAAATACTAAATAAACATTCAAGAATATAAGGAAATTCTGAACCTTCTTTGTTATCATGGTGGAATAGCAGAAAGAAATGAACAATAGGAATTTTGGTGAAAAACCCAACAGGAGAATAAATTATTCCATGAGATAATAGCAATGGTACTAGCGTAACACCGAAATACTATTCATATACACTTCTTCAAATGTCATATATAATACAAATAGCCATGGGATAAACTGTCGTGAGACTGGGGTACACAAGTCCACATTTCTTAAATCTTTACACCTATTACAACAGTATTAAAAGAGACAATTTCACCCATAAAATAAGGGCCTGTGGCCGTGACTTAAATTAATATTTCCAAGAAAACAGAGTTAGAACTCCAAAGCGTTACATGGAAATCTTCCCCAATCAATTTTTTATAGTACACATGTATGAAAAACACTGAGATGAAAATTTATAGCACAATTGCTTCTGAAGCTTAGCGGCATTCAGGCTGAGAAACTAAAATCCCAATTTAATTGGAATATGGGTACCTGTTTAAGGCGGACGAAGAGAGAGAGAATTGATTGGTGATGTTCATGGAAATAGGGGTACCTGTTATCTTCCAGAAAGAAAAACAAATAATGAAATCCAATAAATGGAATTCCCTTACTTGCCACAATATGGAAACAAAAACTGTGAGGAAACCATTTTGGTTAACAAAATAAAATTTCTGTAAGCAAGATAGGATACTGACAACCATAACGCGATGGATTTAAATTAAGACGGGTAAACAATTCTTATCCTATTTCACTCAAAGGCGATGGAGAAAATTACCTGGTGATTCCTTTCTGAAGCTGTAGACAAAGCCGAAATAGAAGTTCTTCAATCTGGGTACTAGTGGATTTGTGTTACCAAATCTACCATTCGGAAATGCCAAACCAGAACAGATTTCAAAGTTAGAACTATTATATATATATAAAAAAACCAAACCTTCTTGGTTATAAACCAGTCGCAGAAGAAAAAAAAGAATAAGTAAGAAGTGTCGTAATCCTAATTACCATTACCTCTGGTGGCCACATAATAAACTAGAGAAAGCATTGAACCGACAGAGAAGCCTCGGGGTTATACGTCGGCACCATGCAGCTCACGAGGAGAAATCCAGAAGGACCTAAGGTGGAGAAATTATAATCAAGGGCGTAGGCAGAAAAGCAACCCAGAACCATTTGGAGAAGAGCGAGTGAATGATAAATGAAAGTATTTACTATGGCTAAGTCATTAGCCCAAACCCTAATCAATCATTTTCGTTGGATGACTATCCAGAAGATCTACGGTGGAGAAAATTGCCAAGTGTAAGATTAAACGTATGAGAGGAAGATTGACAGCTACAGTGTGATCCTGGAAGTAAATACAATGGTGCCACCATGCCAAACATTTTAAATGACAAGGAACGGAAGTCAATTGTGAATTAAAGGCTTACTGTCATGATTAAACTCACCATCTACAGAAGCATTGAAAATAGAGACAAGGATCATACGGAATGTTTAAATGCCAATTTAATGGTCCGAGTTGTATATAACATATAAAATTAGGGTATCAATGTTACTGTAGGTTTTAACCCTAAACATAAATTATCTACACACGAATCTTATAACAGAAAATAAACAATAGAGAGAGCATAAAACATAAAATAGATAAACACAAATATTTTCCCCTGGATCCCAAATTGGGACGACCAGCTTGATTTTTCATTATATTCCTTTTAGTGTTACAACACATATATATACATGTCGAAGCATACATAAACCCTAATCCATTAACCCTAGATTAGAACATAACCGTAGTACCCTTGACTGGATCTAAAAAATGCTAGCGGCTGAAAACCATCATTCCCCAAAACCATGTGCAAACCCATGCACAAAACCATGGGTGGGTCCCGCTATGAGGTCCGCACACGAAACAAGTTGCCGGGCGCCGCCCTGACCCCCACCACGTGCTGCTCTCCTCGACCCCCCGGCCGGCGCCGGGCAGGAACGTATACCGCTTGTGGGTTACCAGTGGAAAGAATATATCACATGTACCCAACATTCTCCCACTGTTTTTTTTTTCCACAAGCCGCGCATAGCTTAGTCACAGCGACCAACAATCAATATTTCTACACCAAGAGAACTTCTGAGTGCTCACAGACTTTGTCAATGCATCTGCAACATTCTTCAAAGTGTCCACCTTTACCAGCAACACCCTTTTAGCCTCAACCATATCTCTAACAAAATGATATTGAACATCAATGTGCTTTCTCTTTAAATGATAAGCAGGGTTCTTCGCCAAGAAAATTTCACTTTGGATATCACAGTCTATCCTTATAGCTTGTTGTACCAACCCCATACTTGAACACAATCTCTGCAACCAACCTACTTCCTTGCTTGCATGAATGGCTACTATGTATTCTACCTCTATAGTTGAAAGTGCCACTACAGACTGTCTTTTACTCATCCAACCAACTGCACCTCCAAATAGGCTAAACACATACCCACTTGTAGATCTTCTTTGGTCCAGATCTCCAGCCCAGCCTGCATCAACAAAACCACGAATCTCCAACATTATTTCCAATCCTGGTCTTCCTTGGTAGCACAAGCCATAATCACTAGTGCCACATAAATATCTGAAAACCCGCTTCACTATTGTCCAATGCTTCTTCCCTGGGTTTGAAATAAACCTGCTCAATACTCCCACTGCATGTGCAATGTTTGGTATAGTACATACCATTGCATACATCAGGCTACCCACTACACTTTCATATGGAACACGGGACATATCCACCTCTTCTTCTTGTGTCTTGGGACACTGTTCAGCAGATAGCTTTACACCTACAGGAATAGGAACTTTCACCGGTTTACTATCCTGCATATTGAACCTATGCAATATAGTCTCGACATACTTCCTTTGGTTTAACCAGAGCTTCCTCTTTGCCCGATCTCTCTTAATTTCCATGCCCAAAATAAATTTTGTAGCACCAAGATCCTTCATGTCGAATTTGGAGAACATTTGGGTCTTCAAATCTTGGATAATTTCTTTGTAATTTCCAATCAACAACATATCATCCACATACAAGACCAAATAAATAACAGTGATCCTCCTTGCTTCTGGTGAAGCCAAGTCCCCATATATAGGTATCAAATTTCTGATACCACATCCTTGGTGACTATTTTAACCTATATAGAGACTTCTTCAACCTGCACACCAGTTCTTTCTTACCCTTTACCATAAAGCCTTCAGGTTGCTTCATGTAGATCTCCTCTTCTAGATCTGTGTCAAGAAATGTTGTCTTCACATCCATCTGTTCTATCTCAAAATCAAATGCAACAGCAACAGATAAAAGTAATCTAATAGAAGTAACTTTGGCAATAGGATAAAAAAATATCACCAAAATCAATTCCCGGCACCTGGGAATAACCTTTTGCTACCAACCGAGCTTTGTCTTTCTCCAACTTGCCTTCTACATTCATCTTCTTTTTAAACACCGATTTTCTCCCGATGGGCTTCCTTCCAGCCGACAACTCCACCAGATCCCATGCATCATTTTTGTGCAAGGATGCCATTTTATCAACCATGGCCTCCTTCCAGAGTTTTCCATCCTCTGAATCTACTGCCTCCCTGACAGTTCTGGGATCATCATCAGTTATAGTTAAGGAAAAACTTGAACAGAAAACAGATGGACTATACCTTTCTGGTTGCCTTCTTTCCCGAACTGATATTCTCAAAGCTGGGGTTTGTGGCTCTTCCTCTTCTGAATCTTCTTCTGTTGTAGAGTCTGATTCATCCTCTAGCTCAAACTCTATCTTCTCAGGTTCCTTTGGTAGGAATTCATGTGTAACAACATCTTTCACCTCTCTAAACACCACATCTTGGCTATACACAACCTTCCTTGTTTATGGGTTCCAAAGCTTGTAACCCTTTCAACCATCCTTATACCCAATAAATATGCACCTTTCAGATTTATTATCCAACTTGGTCCTTTTCTCATTTGGAACACATACATATCCATCACAGACAAATACCCTTAGATGTGAAAGAGAGGGTTTCTTACCATTCCATATCTCATGTGGAGTCTTATCCTCCAACGCTGATGAAGGTGATCTATTAACTAAGTAACATGCAGTCTCCATTGCCTCTGCCCAAAATTCTTGTCCTAACCCGGTACCACTGAGCATGCTTCTTGCCTTTTCCATTAGTGTTCTGTTCATTCTTTCTACAACTCCGTTTTGCTAAGGTGTGTATGGAGTAGTCTTCTGCCATGCTATACCACACTTCTTACATAACTCTTCAAATTCATTCTTACAAAACTCCCCACCATTGTCTGTCCTCAGTGCCTTTATCTTCTTCTCTGTCTGGTTTTCCACTAGAGCCTTAAATTCTTTAAATTTGTCAAAGACTTCAGATTTCTTCCTCAAGAAATATATCCATGTATTCCTTGAGAAGTCATCTATGAATGAAACATAGTAACAGACTATCCAATGACAACCCGACACAGTCCAAACACATCACCGTGCACAAGTTCTAATATCTGTTTTCATTTCCTTAGCACCGTAAGAAAAAAACTCACCCGACTTACTCCCATGTACACAATACCACAGAAACTACAGCGTGCTCAGAGCAATTAGGACATGTTGAGGCATACCATTTCTATGAGTATCCAAAGGCCCTTTCTCCAATATGTCCAAGCTTCTGATGCCATAGCATGGTCTTTCTCCGTACATTGCCTAGGCTTTCGCTCCACTGTGAACTATAGAATTGTTACACTCATCAATAACAATGCTAAATTGTATTTTTGTTTTGCATTTCCAAAATCCGGACCCCTCGCATACCACTAGTGCTCCTCAAACCATCTTGCAGGCATCTTTCTCGAACACTGTTTTTATACCCACATCATCCATCTTGCTTATAGAAATCAGATTTCTGGCCAATGCAGGAATATGCAGAACACTAGGAAGTGTTGTAATCCTTCCACCTTGCAGTTTCAGCTTGACTTTTCCACATCCGATGATTATGGCCTTCCTATCATCCCCTAGGAAGACATCACTACCATCATATTTCTCATACTCGCAGAACCACTCCCTATGGGGAGTGAAGTGAAAGGATGCACCTGAGTCAATCAACCATGACTCATGATCTACATGTGTATTTGAAGAATAAGCCAAATAAACATCCCCACCTTCATCCGAGGTGGTTTTTGCCTCTGCAGAAGGAGCATCATCAGATCCCTTTCCTTTCTCAGGAGCTTTAGATCTACAGTCCTTTTTGTAGTGCCCTTCCTTTTCGCATTTCCAACATACCTTTACAAACTTTCCAGGAGATTTAGATCTCCCTCTAGATTTGGATCTCCCACTCGAAACCTTATTCTTGTTTATGTTTTGGGACCTTCCTCGTACAGATAAGGCATCTCCATTCTGGCCCTCCATATTTCTCCATCTCATTTCCTCCGAAAACAAGGCTGAGACAATGTCATCAAAATTCAAGGTAGTTGTATTGCTACCTATTGCAATAAATAGACTATCCCACGAGTCTGGTAGAGAACACAACAAACTGATGCACTTATCTTCATCTGAGATTTTAATATCAATAGATAACAGCTGACTTACCATAGTATTAAAGGCGTTCAGATGCTCTGTCAGCGAGTCTCCATCCTTCATCCTCAAGTTATACAGCTTTTTCTGCAGGAACAACTTATTCACCAGAGACTTAGATTGGTACAAATTCCCAAGTTTTTCCCACAAATTCTTCACCGTAGCTTCCCCAGATACATTCAACAATACTGAATCTGAGACACACAACCGTATTGTGCTCTTAGCCTTCCGATCCAGTTTCTTCGAATATTCATCTGACATTTTCGTTGGTTTGGTACTTGGATCTATCGCGATCCATTGATCTTTATCCACCAGCAGATCCTCCATCTTGAGCTTCCATAACTCAAAACTCTGACCATTAAATTTCTCGATCTCTATCTTTCTGTCGCTCGCCATCTTCTTTCACCGCAAGAATTGATCCCACAAATCTCCCACTGAACAGGGTCTACCTCAGGCCCAAGCAAAAAACCCTCAACAGCAAAGGTGTCCCCTTGAAGCCGAAACAGCTCCGATACCAAATGTAGGTTTTAACCCTAAACATAAATTATCTACACATGAATCTTATAACATAGAATAAACAATAGCGAGAGCATAAAACATAAAAAAGATAAACACAGAGATTTTCCCCTGGATCCCAAATTGGGATGACCAACTTGATTTTTCATTATATTCCTTTTAGTGTTACAACACATATATATACATGTCGAAACATACATAAACCCCAATCCATTAACTCTGGATTAGAACATAACCGTAGTTCACTTGACCGGATCTACAAAATACCAGGGGCCGAAAACGATCGTACCCCAAAACCATGTGCAAAATCATGCAAAAAACATGGGTGGGTCCGCCTATGAGTGGGTCTGCACACCAAACAAATTTTCACTGGGGCGCTGCCCTGGACCCCAATAGTGGGGGCTGCCTCCCCTCTGCTGCGCCTGGCGCAACGTACAATGCGTGGGGCTAGTCGTGGAAAGAATATAACACATACCCAACTATTACATTATTTCTTATGCATCAAAATAAGTATTGTATGCTTTACAAAGGTTAAACATTCAATTTCATGCTTAATTAGAGTTATATAGATGCAAAATCTCTCATAGTATATATATATATATATATATATATATATATATATATATATATATATATTACTTATTTCTCTCACTATGATGTGGTTAGATGTTACAAATATCTACACTAAAATCGATGCATATAGTGCAAATAATCAAATAGGATTATAAATCACCATCTCCACTTATATCAATCCATCTAGTGTGAGAAATATTCTACCCTCTCCACCCTCCATCCATATCTATATCACCCTCCATATCTTCTTTTATGTCTCCCTATCTCACCCCCCTAAACACACATGCTCTTGCACTCCATATGTATCAATCTCTTTGTCAATCCCCTCCTCTCCCCATCTCTCTCTTCTTCCCTCTCTTCAACTTCCATATATATCTTTATCTTCCCCTTCTCTCCTTCTCCCCCACTAATATCTCTCTTTCCTCCTTTTGTCCTCTCTCCCTCTCTCTCCATCTTTCTTATCTCTCTATCTCTCTCTCTTCACCTTTCTCTCTCTATGTCTTTCTTCTTACCTCCCTCTCCCTCCCCCTCCAGGTCTATCTCTCTTTCCCTCCCTCTCTCCACTCCCTCACATCCTCTCTCTTCCTTCCTCTCTTTCCCTTTCTCTCCTATCTCTCTCTCCCTCTCTCTCTCTCTCTTCACCCAGCAACTATGTTACTATATCCCTCCCTCTCTCTTATATATCCTTCTCCCCCTCCTTATCTCCATTTCTCATTATTTGTCTCTTTACCTTAGCCCCAAACATACATGCTCTCTCTTTGTCTCTCCCTTGTCACTCGTTCTCTCTCTCCACTTCTCAATATCTATATTTCTTATTTCCTACATCTCTCCCCCTCCAAATCCATCTCTCTATCAATCCCTCTCTCCTCCTATCTCTCAAGTATTATTGCTCGTCCTTCCTCTCTCTCCCTCTCTCTCTCTCTCTCCTAACTCACTCTCTCTTCCCTCCAATACTCTCTCTTCCCCCATCACTCTGCTCCTCTCTCTCATTCTTCCTCTCTCTCCCTTTCTCTCCTACCTCCCTCTCTCTTTTCCCTCCAGTCCTCTCTCTTCCCCTCTCTCTCTCTCTCTCTCTCATCCTCTCTCTTCCCCCATATCCCTTTCTTTCTCTCTCTCTTTCTGGCCCTCTCTCTCTCCAACTACATTAATATATCCCTCCCTCTCTCCTTCTCTCTTCTTCTCTCCCCCCTTCTTTCCATACATCTTACTTTGTCTCTTTATCTCACCCCTAAACATACACACTCTCTCTCGATCTCTCCCTTATCACTCTCTCTCTATTTCTTCTTAGTTATGAAAACTAATGAACATAAATATTCATAAATATAAAGAAGATTATGGAGTAAATATAAAAATAGGTTTATTTACTTACCATACCTCGGTTTATTTATATTTTTATTTATTTACCATACCTCTTTTATTTACTATGGTATTTGGCCCATAGGCTTGTTATATAATTAGATTTTTATTTATAATCCTATTTGATATATTATTATTTATTTACCTTACCTCTTTATACCTCTTTTATATTTATTTATTTACCATGCCTCTTTATACCTATTTTATATTTATTTATTTATCATACCTCTTTATACCTCTTTTATATTTATTTATTTACCATACTTATTTTATAAATATGGTATTTGGCCCAGGGTATCAATATTAATTTGTACCATGGTATTCGTCCCATAGGCTTCATATAAATAAAACCTCTTTTTAAAGTTTTTTTAAATATAAAAAGGTTTATGGAGTAAATATAAAAATAATTTTTATTTATTTACCATACATCTAGTTTATATATACTTTTATTTATTTACCATAGCTTTGGAGTAAGTATAAAAATAGGTTTTATTTATTTACCATACCTCATGTTTATTTATTTATTTATTTTTTATTTAAATTTTAAAATATTGCAACTTTGATGAGGAAATATTTATGTCTTTAAATATTTTAATTTATACATAGAATGTGGGTTTTATTTTTAAAGGTTCATTTTACAAATATTTAATTAAAAGAAATATTAAAAGTTTTTGGATTTTGATTGTTTGTGTTGAATTAACTCTTTTCCTTTGATTTAGGAAATGGTATTGACATTAGTAAAGAGTAAAGATGTTTAAAATTTTACTTAATTTGGAAATTCAATGTGGTAAATGTTTTTGTTAAAGGTAAATTTACGATCCATTCAAATTATATAAATAATACATAGTTGTATTTTCATATTTAATCTCAACCCATTAATAAGTTAAAAAAGTTATATATAATCTAAATATTCAAGTTATATAAAATTCAAGATTAGGTTAATGCTTTGGTCGACATTATAAAAAGAAAAATTTATTATTTTTTGAGAACATGACATACCCAACATTGGGGTCATATTGGGTTGTAGATTGCACCTCTCGGCACAATCATCAAAAAATACTAGCACAAAGTTTCTAAGGAAGGGTTTGAAAATGGAATTCATCAACCCTTGAAATGTAGAAGGTGCATCGGTAAGGCCAAAAGGCATGACCAAAAATTCATAATGACCCTCATGAGTTCAAAATGCTATTTTTGGAATATCTTTAGTCTTCATTCTAATGTGATGATATCTTGAACAAATATCCAACTTGGTAAAATAAATTGCTCCATGTAATTCATCCAATAATTAATCAATCACAGGAATGGGAAATTTATCTTTAATGGTGAGCTTATTGAACTCCCTATAATCCAGAAATATGCACCATGATCCATCCTTCTTGTGTACCAATACTACAGGAGCAGAGAAATAACTTTGACTAGGTTGAATTATACTGGCCTCTAACATTTCTGCAATCATACGTTCAATTTTGCTCTTTTGGGCATAAGGATATCTATAAGGTGTGATGTTTGGAGGAACACTTCTTGGAATCAAATGAATAGCATGATCATGATCACAAATAGGTGGGAGTCCTTTGGGAGTTTCAAACACATTGGAATGATTGTCCAAGACTTTTTGGAGATCTGCAGGAATAGATGATTTTGATGTTGGAACTTCTAGTGAGCATAATTGTGCATTTATGCCTCGTTGTTATTTATTTAGAAGCTTTTTCATGAAATTAGAGCTTGTTATCTTTCCCAATTTCTCTGCAATACCCCATAATTCGACTTTCTTTCCTTCTGAAAAAAATTCAAGAAAAGTTCTTGAAAATTAAAAGCTACCGTCCCCAAATATTGTAACCATTGTACTCCTAGTACAACATCAACAACTCCCATAGGAATGGAAAGAATTGGACTATTCAATACATATTCCCCCATGGTTAGCTTGATATTATGGAATTTTCCAGAGCAATTTATAGTTCCTCCATTTGCAAGCATCACTTGACATTCTAGTGCTGGGTATAGGAAACAATTCAATTCCTTGGCTACCTTACAATGAATAAAATTATGGGTACTACCTCAATCAATCAACACTATTACCCTTTTCTTCTTGATATGTCCTTCTATCTTGAGAGTTTGAGGAGTGGTAATTCCTACCAATGCATTACATAATATGCTCGGGCTCATTTCTTACTCTTCTAGGGTTGTTTCCTCGTGTATATCCTCTTCTTTTGAATATTCTTGTCCATTTTATTCTTCCTCTTCACAATCTATGTAAAATAATTTCTTCTCAGCACACTTATAACCTTTAATGTATTTGCTATCACAACTGTAGAAAAGTCCTTTTTCTCTTTTTTCTTCCAATTGTTGTGGTGTCAACCTTGTAGGTTGCGGAAATCTAGAAGTAGCAACACTTCCATCTTTATAGAAGTGAGTTGTAGGCTTCCTTGTTGCCATAATTTTACATTCAATTTTTCTTGACAACCTGAATGCCTTCTCCATTGAATCAGGTTCCAAAACACGAACTTCATGTTGGATGTTATCCTTTAAAGTACCTATGAAGAGATCAATCATGTGTTCCTCTGGAATATCAGTTACCCTTATATTCAATTTTTGGAAGTCCTCAATGTGCTCCCCCACTAAACACTTTTGTTTGAGATTTATCAATTGGCTAAATAAAGTCTTACTCTTTGTATCCTCATAATGTGCTATGATTTCCTCCATCTTAGATTCCACACCTTTCTTCAAAACTTCCATGTCATTTTTTGTTACTCTTTTCAAGAGAGAAATTTGTTGCACTTGCACTTGTAATTTTGATATGTCATGTTTCCATTCTTCATCTTCATGAGTCATAGTAGAGCCTTATAAAGTATTAATGGGTGTTGAATTGTTCTTAGGGGCCATTTTATAACCCAATACTGGTATATATTCTACAATGCGCCCTTGGAATCAATTCAACTTGATTCTTCAAACAAGACTTATGCAATTCGAAAAAAAATACACACCTTTTACTTGCTTTTGAGGAGCTCAATATTGAAATTGACTTATCTATAGACTTGTAGATCCTCAATATCTGAAATTTTTCCCTTTAGTAGTCCTTTGAAGCTTATTCAAAATTCCATAGTTTTTACTTGATTTGGATTCTTAAAGGCAAAGTTATGTCCAATATCCCACAATGACCTAATTATGGACTGGTTCAGTAGAGAGAATTTGTACGACTTGCCACGTGTCACTGTTTTCTCCTTTGGATTTGAAATTTATAGAAACGAAGCTACATTTTGTGTACATCCAGTCACTTTTTACAGAATTCCAATCTGATGCTCAGAGAGAGAGTTATGAATATTTTCCCATGATCACCTCTTTGAGATGAAATTCAGGAGCCTGAAAAAGACCTAACTTCCAAAGATCATATCATAGAAAATATTGCAAACCAAGCTCTAAAATTGTGTGAAGAATTTTTTACAGATGTCAACTTTGCGCTCTAAAAATTTCAGCTTCTGAACCTTCGTAGAAAAATGTTATAGCGAAAATTCTATGATGACCTTTTTAAGTGAAATTCACAAGCCTGCAAAAAGCCCTAACTTCCAGATATCATATCTTTGGAAATATTGCGAAACAAACTCTAAATATTGTGACGATGTTCCTTAGGATTTCGGCTTAGCACTCTAAAAATTTCAGCTTCTGAACCTTTGTAGGAAAAAAAATATAGCGCAAACTCCACGATGACTTGTTTGGAGCACCGAAACACTAGTATCCAAAGCTCTGATACCAAATGTTGTGAAACTAGCTCCAAAAAGAGAAGAAAAGAGATATCAACCCCTTAGAAATAAGCCACTTCGAGGGGGAAACCTCCAATACATTACATGAATGAAAAATTCTTGGATGATACAAATTAAAAAACCTCTTTTCTATATATAAGAGTCCATGGGGCCACAATGTAATCTTAGCCGACCTAAAAATAATAATTTAAGGGCACAATAACAACAATATCGGGGTTACAGGGGTACAATAATAACAATAATGGGGTTACACTAACAACAATAAGGGACTATACTAGTAATATAGGGACCTAACAAAACATTTTGAGCAAGCCTCACTGAAAGGAAATTGTGAAAGAAATAGCCAAGGAAAAGAGAGAAAATATACCAAGATCTGTTAGGCATTGAAGTTGGAAAGTAGAAAGTATGGGAAAATAAAAGTGTAGTGGTGTTCACAGAGGCAACCAAGGAGAGATGGATCAATTGCAACCAAATCGCAAAAGCCACCAAAGAGGAAAGAACGTAGTATTTGTGGGAAAGTCTGGCAGTTTAGGTGAGTGAAGTTTATAAAAACCAAAGGAAAAGGCAATGGGGGCTGAAGATCATATGCCTAAATGTTTTCACCAAGTCTATTGAAATTGATTCTATTCTTAGTTCATCTCTTTCTGAGCTAGATTGTATGATGATTCTTTGATTCTCCCTAAACAATTGCAATTCTAGGATGTAATGATTCTTTATGTTTAATGGAAAGAAGTTGTCGGACTATTCTATCCTTCTAAATTTTTTAATTTGTATGCCCCTTTTAAAATTTTCTTCCCCATGAAGGTGAACATTATTTGTCCCTTTGGGTGTGTCACAAGTCATACTTTGCACTTGTTCTATGTCTCAAAATGTGTTTTCCTAGAATAGAGGTGGATGATAATTGTTTCCATAACTTTCCTTGATGCCAGGTTCTAGTCCATATCATAGTCAAGTCTTGGCATGCCTTAGGTGAGATGCCTTCTTATGAGTAAGATGAAAATGGTGGCATTGGACTAGAATTTTTTTTTGCAGCCGTAGGGCTAGTAGATATCTCTCTTCTCTCTTGTGGCATTGGTGGATGAATTTTAGGACCTTTGAATATGTCATAAGAGATCAAATTATCCCAATAAATGTTGAGAAAATTAGGATGGTAGAGCATAATGAGTTTGATGAGGGAGTGATGATAGAGGCTATTAATCTGCTGATGATATTATTTCTTTGACACTAGGTATGCCATCTTCTCAATGTTACAGTTAAAGAAATATGGAATGTTCAGCATCCTCACCCTAGTGAAATGCATGAGTAGCCTGATATGGTATGTGTACAATCTGGAAAATCTGCCCTCACAAGAAAAATATCTCATGATAATCTTCATTACCGGTGCATACATGCTGAGAAGGAAATTGGAAGGGAAATTTTTTCTTCCTTCATTCTTGTAACTAGTTTTGATATAAGGCTCAAAATAATGTTCATCCAAATCCTATGTCTTGCACCATTTTTCCCCTACATCTGGAATCCCTGTAGCATCAACAATGATGGAAGTGGACAAAGCAAAAGTTACAACTGCAAGGGTTACCCTGTTATCATGAAGGTTCAGTATGAAAAGCCTAGTCAACTCATGGTGATGTTGAACTCTTTCAACATTCTCACAAAACTCATAGCACCCAACATATCTAAAACAAGATATAGCTAAAGGTGAAGCCTCTAGCTCTCTAAGGTTTGTTGGCTCTATCCTGATGATTTTTCCTCCCTTATGTGGCCTTCTCTGTTGTACAACTTCATCTTCCACAAACTCATCATCATTATGTTCCTCCTCCATGTAATCTTTGTATTATTTGTCCATGTTTGTCTCTTTCACACTTTGAAAACCCTAGGGAAAAGGAAAGAAAATGGAAGGTGAGTAAGGGAGTGAAGGGAAAGGGAGGAAGGATAAAGATGATGAAAATGAAGGCTTTAGGAGATAGGGATAGAGCTACAAAAATTAAGGGAGATGGGGAAAAGGGTCAAGAAGATTTGTAAAGTGATGGGAAGTGAAAATATGAAGAGGGATGAAAATTAAATTAAATTATAATTCTAGGGTATGGGGAAATAGGCATAAAAGTGAAAATTCTAGAAATTTGGGATTTTAATGAAAAGGGTAAAGGGGCTTCGGGATATGTGGTTTTAGTGTTCTCAGGAGTATGGGAAGAAGTATTAGCATCTAGGGATAGTACTTTTTTGGGGTAAAGGGGTTTTTTGGGAAATTTAGTAATGATGAGGGGGATTTTAGGAAAACTAGGGTTTTGTAATTTTTTTCAACATGTAATTTCATTCATAAGCACAAATATGGTGAAATAGGAGTTATAAGGGTTGACTTACTTTATTTAGAGACAAAGAGGAAATCTTGAGTTGTTTGGAAGAATTTGGGAGGGTTCTCGCTCTATGCGCAACACCTCACCCAGGAGCACAACACCCTTAGCCTATGCGCAACAGTGAGAAAAATTACATTGACTGAACTGTCCTATGCACAACGCCAAACCCAGAAGCACAACACCAGGAAATTTCTTCAAATTTTCCTCCTTGTTCGACCTTCTTGCTCCAAAATTGATTTTATCTTCTTGGAAAATGAACAAATGAAGTTTTCCTCTTTGACAAATAGGCCTTTATACTTTGAATGCTTTTAGTGGTTTTGAATTTTCTTTCGAAATACCCACTTTCTAATGTTTCATTTTCTTTTTAGACTTTGGCACTAATACTATTTATCTTTCTTACCTTTTGGCATTGCAAGTTGATCAAGTCATGGAGCTTGTATTTATTTGCTCACTTAGGTGGGACATGATTGCATTTTGAGAACTCGGGATTTCATTTATTACATATGATAACATAAAATTACATTCGGAAAAATTGAAATAAATTACATATTTGACTTTTCTATCAAAACGACATTTTGATATAAAAGTCATTAAACTAAAAATGAAACTTACATCATGATGATATTTTTAGTCCCCCTCTTATATGTGCTGACCTCATCTGAATGAAGGAATTTTTTAGTCAATTTTTTGTTCCTAAATTTCTTTCATTAATTATCAACCAGGGCTAGTAAATTGATGAAGTGTGGTGCACCATATGTGCTTAAGCAACCTATTCCTTACTTCGTGTGTTGTGTTTTATGTTATTTTTAAAGGGGGTTTTTGTTCTTTGAGTTCTAAGGGTGGCTAATATAAATCTATGGAAAGACTCATGTGAATCTAAATTAATTTTAGATTGGAGAAAAGGAAGTATACTAAAACTAATCTAATTTTCATAGAATCAAACCTAAAACTAAGAGCTAGTTTAAGACCTAGTTTGGAAGTTTAAAGCATTTATTTTGTTTTTCAATCCTAATCCATGGATCTATTTCTAAAAAGATCTAAAAAGAATAAAATATTACAATATCTATCAAAGCACAAAATGAATCAACTACTGTACCTTCAACTATCTCTCATTTAATTGTTAGGTATGATCCTATTGAGGTGGATTTTAGTAATTGTTTGTACTTTAGTCTGCTAAGGTCCAAGAATAGAAAGCAAGGAATGCAAATGAAAATATCTAAGATGTATTTAGCTACTCAAGTTATTCAATTGTAAAGAGTGACCTTCTTTGAAGTAATGTTTCAGTAAGCTAATTACACTTGTTTGAACTAAAGAACTAGGAAAACTCTGTAAATGAATGACTTAGAAATTGCATTACATTTAATCATTCAACCATCCCTTCTTAACATGTTTAGGTTAGTTCCTTGTCGAGTGGTTTTTAGGATGATTGTTGTTTGCAATCAAGTGAGGGTCTCGAAAGTGAAAGCATGCAAGGTCTAATAAGATCAACCAAATGTATAATTGATTTATGGGTCACACTCAAATGTGAAGTTTTTAACCTATTGAAATGTCTTCGAAGAAATCAACTATGCATTTGGTTATTAGCAAGCAAATGACAGGAGGAAAGTTAAATTCAACTACTGCACATGTGATACATTTAACCATTTAATATAAATTTATCATATTGAAAATGGCTTTCATAAATATCAATTTGACACAGCAATTGGAAATTCTACTTAATTAAAATGAAAAGGTAGGAACAATAAAGCTAAAAAACCATGGTTTCTAACATCCTTATTCCAATATTGAAAACAAAATCTCTATTTTCTTGAAATGTTTTGGAAGAACAAGTCTGCACAGTTGCAATTTATCATTAAAATATTTGAAAAAGACTGGAAATGAAGCATAACATAAATTACTAAACAGAATGACATAAATCTAAATAGAAAACATAATAAAAACCTCCTTTAGAAGCAGGGGCTCTCTATTACTAATTTGGTTCACTCCTAGCTCGTCAAAAGTGCAATCAAACAAGAATTTGGTATCTGAACTTCTTTATTAAAACAGAGTCTGGAAAAACAAAGTATTTACTTGCAAATCTGAACTATAGTGAATTATCTCTCGGTTATGTGGAACCACTATTTAAAGAACAATTACATAACTAATTGCGAGCTAAGTTAGCTATAGGTGTCTAACTTGAATTAAAATCAAAATAGGACTATTGTACTCATGAATTTCTTCGAAGAGAAAATCAGGAGTCCTATTGATGTAGGTAACGTTCTTTGACTTGTAACTTTGATGATAGGTTTAGGCACCTCTTTATCTCGATCTGGATCACACGATTAGGATAGAATCCACGTAGGAGGGATTCTAGAACACCCATGTGGCTTGATTCCTCAACTGACACCTGGAACCTGGTAAACCATAAGAGTGGCTACGGAATGCACAGTTAGTTGTAGAACTGGCTGCATTTTGTAGCTAAATTGCAAAAAATTATCAAAATAGAAAAATCATGAAAATATAAGATGACAATCATTTAAATGTATCCTTGAGACAAGACCTTAGCATTCTTCACTGATTGGGGTTTATGAACTTATGGAAGAGTGGTGTAATGAGATGAGAAAACTGTAAAAGAGAGGGTAATTATGAGGTTCAACACGAATGACCTTGAGAAATGAAAAACCCTAATGACCTAATGGGACTTCTCTTTAAACCTGACCTTTGAATGAGATTTTGACTCAAAATATTTCCAAGTGAACAAATCATTTCCATAGGTCTTATTATGCTCAAGGAAACATGAGAATGAGTCATCCAATATGATCTTCTGAGGGAGAAAAAATCTTATTTGACAATGAAAACCACCAGTGGAATAATTTGTATGTTATGGCCTAATAGAATGGTGAAAAATTTATTCAGAATGGGAAACCTAAGATGCACATGCAAATGTGTGTTTATCCCTGGTGGAAGTACGAAAATACTAACACTAAAATTTGCCTTATTGGGGATGGAATATCCTTGGAGGTGTCAAGAACATCTTAGACCAAGTGCCTAACCATTGGGTAAATATGGTCAAATAATCCAGAAGACTGCAGATTATTAAACTACCTCAAAAACCATTTAAAGTGACTAGGAACTGACTCAAAAACTAATTATGAAACTAACTCAAATTAACTCCAAAACTATGTAAATAACAGAAAATCAACAAGTTGTATAGCCTTGCCTAGATGACTATCTTCCCCAAACCTTGCAGAAAATATAAATTGATATTTACAATGAAAGTGAAACATTCTCTCAGAAGTTGCATCAGAAATAATAATGTTTCAAGAGCCTACCATTAACTGGTCCTCTTGAACATTCCTGTCCATTCATCTCCTTTAGCAAATAGGTATTCTATCCTCGATAAGCCACGATCTTATAGGGTCCTTTCCAAATATTTTCAAATTTCCCATGCTTACCTTTATCTTCATTTCTTGCATCCCATTTCAACACTAAATCCTCCAACTGAAATTTATCTTCCTTGGTTTTGCGATCATAAATATTCTTTATTTTCTCCTGAAGCTTAGAATTAGTCTGGGAAGCTTCTTCCCTTGTTTTTTGAAGATGAATCATTTGATTGATTTGACATTGCATATCATCTTCTGCACTACCTGCTTCCTGCAATAATCTCATAACTGGGACTGCAAGTGATGTAGGAAACACTGTATATGTACCCTAAACCAATTCAAAGGGTGACATACTATAGACTTTTTGGTGCTCACTCGTTCTGCCCACAAAGCATTAATAAGCTTCATATGCCAAATTTTCTTATTCTCCTCTAACATTTTCTTAATGATATTCACCAAAGGTTTATTAGAGGACTCAGCTAATCCATTGCCCTATCGATAATATGTGGTGGAATGACTGAATTTGATATTATAATTGTGACAAAACTCAACCATCTTCTTTGACTTAAATGTTGCAACATTATCTATAATAATATTGTGAGGACAACCAAAACGAGACAAAATATTGGATTCTAAAAATTGAATAATTACCACGTCCATAGCTTGCCTTGTAGGAATAGCCTCAATCCACTTGGTGAAGTATTCAGTGGCTGTTAGAATCCATTTGTGTTGTGCCGATGATGTGTGATGAATCTCCCCAATAAAATCAAGTCCCAACTGTTGAAAAGGAGCATTTACTACAATAGGATTCAGCAGAAGAGGAAGGAGTTTCCTTTTTCGCTGAAAAACCTAACATTCATGACATTTTGTGACTGTTTTGTACAAATCAGAAAAAAGAGTTGGCCAATAATACCCTACTCTCAACACTTTGTTAGCTATTTTTTTCCACAAAAAATGACCTCCACAATCTCCCCTATGGAATTCATCCATTACCTGCTTAGCCTCATCTTCAACCAGACAATTCAAAAGAACACCTCCTTGATATTTCTAACAAAGGGCACTACCAAGAATACAATATTTAGCAGATTTCAATTTCAAATACCTACCCTAACTTTTTGACATTCCAAGAGGAGGACATAAGTATTAAAGAACATACACTATATCGGAATGCCACGGTGAAGTGAGAAACATTTTTGATACCTGTATTAGAGTGTCATCTTCTTCATCATCTGAAATTGCTGCAATAAGGTTTATCTCTAGAGAATTCAAGTTGGATTCAGCCATCAGCTTGGCTAACCCCTGCCTCGTGATCATTTTGGTAGGATTGATCTTGATATCATACTTTAGCATCGCTGCTATCCACTTACCTCTCTGACTTTCAAAATCAGTCTGTGTGAGAACCTCTTCTACTTCTGCATTTGGAACATAGGCTATAGTATTTGAATGTAGAATATAGATCCAGAAATCTTTCAAAGCTTTGATTAGGGCTAAAGATTGTTTCTCAATAATTTTATAGCAAAGAGCATCATCTCGAATGGCTCAACTAAAGAAAGAAAAAGGATTTTCAACCTGATCCTTCTTTTGCATCAAAACTGCAGCTAAGGTGTGCTCAAATGCAAATGAAAATACTAAGAAATCACTAGTATAATCTGGACTAACCAAAACAGAGGCTGTGGTTCAAGAAAGATTTACCAAGTTGAAAGACTTCATAGCATCAATGGTCCATTTTACACTGCTTTCCTTCTTCAACATATTAGTCATTTCTCGCAAATGCTCAGCTAAATTAGGAACAAATTTGTGTAAGAAGTTCATCTTACCATTGAAAGCTTGTATCTTCTTTTTGTTTCATAGAAAATCTATCTTCTGAATGGCTTCTACTCTGGAAGGATCAATGCAAATTCCATCTTTGGAAATTATGTGACTGAGAATTTTTCCTTCCTCCATGGCAAAAAGACTCTTCTTCAGATTTAGAGAAATTCTGAACTCCCTGCATTTCTGGAAAAAAAAATTCAAATGATACAATTGTTGATCATCAGAACTAGAAAACACTATCAAATCATCTAGATACATCACTATGAGAACATCTTTCTCATTAGCAAAGGCTATATCCATCACCTGTTGGAAAGTAGCCCCTTCATTCTTGAGTCCAAATGGAATTTTAACATACTGAAAGGTCCCCCAATGTGTTGTAAAAGCATTTTTACCTTGGTCTTCTTCATGTACCAAAATATGATGATAACCTGAATAACCGTCAAGTAGTGACATCCATGATGCTCCAACTACCCTTTGTAGAACATGGTTCATATTTGGAAGGGGGTAATTATCCTTTAAAGATACTTTATTCAAATTCCTGAAATCTACGCATAGCATTATCTCTCCAATATTTTTCCTTACCAGAACAAAATTTGAAATCCAATCAGAAAAAATAATTGGCATAATGATACCTAATTTGTAAATTGGTTTACCTCTTTCTCGATGGATGGCAACAATATGGGATTTATCCTTCTCAAATTTTGTCTGAAATGTTTTTGATCCGGCTTGATGGGAATAGTGTGCTAATTAATATTCTTGTCATAGACCTTCAAATCTGCATAATCCCATGCAAAAATATCAAAAAATTTAGACAACAGTTTGATGTACTTATCTTTCGCCTCAGGAGACAATGTCTTAGACAACTTAACCATCTTAGGCTTTTCTGTTTTTCCAATGTTCACATCTTCCACACCATTTTCTGTAGGAGTCAAAGTTTGTTTTCTTGCCACATCATCTTGATCGAAGAGTTCTTCTAAAGGTATAAGACCTCTAGGAATAATATTGTCTTTCAGATGCAAAACATTCATCTGATTGGCTGCTATGTCTTGATCATCAGCATCACAAACATCATCAATAAAAGCATCTTTGAACTTTCATTCATTATGAAAAAAGCTATTAATTTCTTTGTCATCCCAAAAAAATTGCCAGTACCTTAAATTATCTGGAACATTAGGTGTATGTTTGACATGAATTTCAAATTTATTGCTAGAGTTCATTGGAATATTGAGATTACTTGCCACCGTAGCAAGCGAATCTGCAACAATGTTCTGCGTTCTTGGCACTATTTTTAATGTATACTCAGGAAAAAATTTTAAAATATCCAAGACTCTATTCCTATAAGCTCTCATTCGCCGATGTTTTTCTTGATTTTCTCCTTTTACCTGCTTTATGACAACCTCAGAATCACCATAAACAGAAATTATTTTTGCACGAAGTTTCTTCAAAATCTTGAGACCCGTGATCAATGCTTCATACTCAAATTCGTTATTAGAACAGTCAAAAGCCAACTTGTAAGAACATTCTCTAACATTACTTGGAATTCCACCTGACTTACAAAGAGGACTTCGGATCCAAATACTGATACTTGCATCTTCCTTACCCAAAGCACCATCGAAATCCATGCTCCAAAGGCCCTCTTCATCTTCTAAATGTTGAAATTTTACTTTTGGTCCTGATTTACTTTGGCCAGTAACCTCATTTTTCTGTTTTGTACTTATTTTCTGTTCTTCAAGAGGTTTTTCAGAAGAAGCCACCATTTCTCTTTCTTTATCAAGGGTTTCTCTGAAACTTTCTAAAACTTCTAGCACATCTTCTACTATTTCTAGATGATTAGTTACATCAATCAAATCACCATCATTATACAAAATAAAATATTCTAGATCTATATGTACAGCCTGTATTGGATAATTTATGGGCTTCTCCTTACTAGTTATCATATATTTCATTTTATTTTGCTGATATAATTTCCTCAATTGCTCGAAAACAGGAATAGTAGCATAAGAGAAGTCAAGTTGTAAAGTAACTTTGAGTTTGGCTCCCCATGATCTAGACAGTAGCATGTCGAAAGGAGGTGGTATAATAGCCACCACCACATCCATCAAAACATTCTTGGCTAGGATTTGGTCTAAGGAAACCACTAAATCTTTAATGAAACCAATGCAGCGAACTCTACCAGAATCAAATTAATATAAATCATGATAAGGTCAAGTGATATCCATGCCCATATTTTCCATAATATACTTAGGCATCAAATTATGAGAAGCCCCAGAATCAAGCATAGCATTATGAAGTATGTACTCATGCAGTATAAGGCTCAAATAAAAGGGAGGAACCTCACTCTCTTCTAATTGACCATCTATAGTTGGACCGAAAATGAGCTCGGGGTGGTCAGCTTCAACATTAACCATATCATACAAAGGATCAACTAGCAACATTTTAGACACCTGATGTTTGTAATGACTATTATTTACTAGTTCTGTCAAAGGAATGGACACTTTCAATTTAGCTATTTTGTTTTCTAGATTAAAAGTTGTGACTTTATCTACCTCTTTGACAAGAGGATCCTTTGTTATATTATCCTTTTTCTGAGTGTCCTTCTCTTTGTAACTGAGCTTGTTGATGGCTGGTTGATGTTGCTATGATTCTGATCTACATGCTCTTTACCCTTTTTCTGATTATTTGGAATATCATTCTTTGACTGCTCTTTCCTTTTCTAAATAGGATTGACAGGTGCATCCCTACTCCTTAGAGAATATTGTTTCTTTTGTGCACTCAAAGAATTCATATACCCACACTTGTAATCATCTGATTCTGTTTCTAAATCATCATCATTTGCCAAGATATAGTCTTCTTCTTTTGGAGAATCTATATTTTCAGTATACTCTTCATCTTCAGTGAGGAACATGGGTAAGCCATCTGTTGTAAAGAAATTATTGGTTTCAACCACTGGATCTTCATCTTATTCTTCTTCCACTCCTTGGACATAATTCTACTGCAACGGGGTCCTAATCTGCTATTGTTGTTGTGTTGTCTGGTTAGGTGCTTTCTGCTCTCTCTTCTTGATTCTAAACTGAGGTTGCTACCCTATGAAATTTAGATTCTGGATCTGTGGTTCAGGTCTATCTAAGATAGACAATCAGTCAAATTTTTTCTCCATAGTCTGGAGTAATGAATCCATTTTTTCATCAGAAGTAAATATCTACTCTTTGATGGTTACCCTCTTTTCTGATCTCATCCTTGCTCTCTTGGCTAGAAAATCCACTTCCACACTTACAACATTCTTCTATATATCTGCTAATGTTGTAGGATCTCATTCATGCAACTGATATGCCATATAAATATCAAATCCATTTGGAAATTTGACTAAACCCAAACCCTCTGGTGGTTTGATATGTGTAGGAAGAGAATTTTACACTATATTAAATCTCACACAATAATCTTGAACAGTTTCACCGAAATTCCTTTTGATGTTCTCATATTCAGACATGATTTGAAGGGGTTTCTTATTTACTTCCCATATTTCTAAAAACTAACGATGAAAAACTTCTAAGGTGTCAATAGTGGCTGCTGGTAGAGCTTTGAACCATTTTACTTCCCCTTTTATCCTTTGTGCAAATAGTCGCATCTTCACATCCTCTATATCAATTTCATGAAGGTCAAATAAGCCATGAGAGAGAAATCTGTGGGCATAGCACCCAGGTTCTGAGGGAGAACCAAGGGCACACATCTTGGAGCCATGATGACTGGAGGTGGAGGTTTTACAAGAAGGATTTGGATGTTGATGTGGGAGAATTGGTCACTGATTGAGTAGTATGAATAACAGATTAAGAAGGAGGTGGGGGAAAGGAATATTCTGGGTAATAGTAGATGAAGTGCTAGTAGAAGAAGTTGAGATCTTGTTGAGATTGCAACAAGATGATGAGCTTAGTGGAAAGGAGTCGCCTTCACTAAGTGGGCCCGTAGGCTATTTTTGGTGCAAAGTCTATTTTTAGACATATGGATCATGTTCTATGAGTTGCATGATGCTATTTGTGGATGGTTGGTCAAGTCGGAAAAAATAGATGGACTTCTATTTTTAGACATATTGGGAGGAATCTATTTTTAGATTGCCAGTCTAAAAATAGATATGTCGAATATTATTAGCTCTTAATAATATTTGGACTATAAACATTATCTTATTCTCTTGGAGCACTTCAGTTAAGTGCACAGATGTGGCACAGGAGCCGACAGAAGGAATTACGCTATTCCTGAGGGTTAAGTGGAGCTATTGCATGGATACTTCAGTTAGAACTCATGTGACAGAGTTTGGTGGAGTTGATTGAGGAAGTTAGTGGAGTTGTATTCAGTTTAACTAATCTAAACATAGTTAAGCTATTTGTATTCAGTTTAACTAATTGATACAATTAGTGAGAGTGGTGTGAATTAATTATTAATTAATTCACTAATTATAAACTCATTAATCAACTAAAGAATGCATCAGTTAACTTTAGTGCATGGACAGTCTCAGTGGAGACCAGTGCAGAAATAGGTGAAAGAGCAGGTTAACTATCAGCTGTGACTATACAGTTGCTATTTGCAACACACAGATAGGTGGAGAAGCCCATGAGGATTGCGCAGTATAAGCCAAGTGGTTTATCTATTTAATGAAGCCATCCCATAGCATTGAAAACGCAATAAAGGCTGGCTATCAAGTGGCAAAAGATTGGAGCATGTGTTTTGCTAGATCTAGCTTGATAGTGTGTAGCAATTGAGGGTGTGCATGAGAGCTTGTGAGGAGCTTTTTTACTATGATTGTTACATGATCTCCATGACATATAATATACAGATAGTTGGGGTTTTCAGCTTTAAGCTTTCCCATTAAATACTGTGTTCATATGTGTGGTTGTTTGTGGTTTTAATGTATGCATGCAATTGATTTTATTTCCGCATGTGATGATCAATGGTAGAAGAGATTATGTATTATGCATGAAGCTAAAATAGTGTGTGATCAGGAGAATCTTGGTGAATAATATCTCAGTTATTCAAATTTCTACAGATCTGAGGTCTACTTATCACCCAAGCATTTACTTGTGAAAAATAATTTTGTAGATCTTTAAGAACCTTTAAAGTTGTTTCCCTAATTGTGACCCTAATTGAGAGTGTGAAAACAGATCTTCAACAAGACTGTGAAATTCAATGGAGGAATCAACAATTTTTTTGTTGATCCAACTCAAATATTTTCTGCGGAATAAACTTTTTTCAAAAGATACATCAAATTCAATATCTTGCAAGTTTTATAACCCTTCGGGAAATGAATGAGCTCTAGGGATGGGACTTATTTCTGATTGATTTCCAACTGAAATAGAAGTCTCAAAAAGAGCTTTAGATTTTCTTCCAATGCTCTGAGGTTCACTAGCAATGGTGGGAAGAATCAGATCAAGGTTGTATCTGGTGTATATTCGGGAAGCCAATATGTCCAATTTCAAAAAAAATATACAATTTACAAATTTTTCAATTCAGCCGTGAATAAATTCTAAAATTATCATCCACAAGTTTAAGAATTTCAATGAAAAATTATTACTGGGGTTGATCTCATTTTACTCTTTCTCCCCAGTATGGTCGCCAAAATGTTATCACTCAGATTGAACCTCAGGCTAAGAAAGGAAATTTTGAGGTAACCTCAAACCATGCTTAGCCAAGTAGCTAGCCCTACTAGGCCATGAGAGGGCTCTCTATGTACAAAACATAGCAAAAATTACTGAGGAAAGAAGATTTTAGGCTACATATAGTAGCTCAAGGTTTTGATTTTCATTTTGTGTAGGGTTTTGCTGGATCAGGAGGAGTCAAATAGCTAGGGAAATGAAATTAGGTCAAGATTTGTAGGGTGTTCTATGGGGAAAGGTAGGTATAATGTTTAGCACTTTAGGGTTCCGATGGGTGGGATGATCAGGAAAGGTGAGGAGCTAGAAAGAGCTTGGTGAGCTCATGATTTCTTTCTAAATTGAATAAATTACAAACAGTGAATATTACCCAGAACAGAGCATAACAATTATGGATTTTGTTCATGTAACTTGAAAACATTCACTTATTAGAAATGAAATGATGGATGAAGTAATAAAACATTCAAACATATGAGAATAGAAGAAGAAATTAAAACTAAGCACAATACCACATGGATCTCATAAAAATATTCAAATTTGATTTATGTCCAAGCTAGAACTGATACAAAATGTGTCTCTTGAGATGCCAAAGATCCAAGTGAGGCCATCCATTACAATGACTAAGAAAATACATTAAATATACCTCAAAATCACTCTCCCTAGCTTCAAGGAGTCGAATCCATGAGATAGGGATCAGTTTCACCTACTCCCAAACAAGAAGATGAAGACTAGGAAGACCCAACAACTTGCCTCTAAAAGAGAGGACACTAATTCATTTGACCTCTATAGGACTTAAGCTAATAAATTTACCCATAGTAAGCTAATCGTCATCATAATTAAATTCATCTTTACCAATTACATTAGTGAAAAACCCAACTAGTGAGGTAAAACTCAAAATTTGATGAAAAATAGAGAAAACTTTAAAATAGAGAAAAAATTTCCTATGCGCAGCGCCAAGGAGGAAAAAATAGGTCTTCTTGCAGGTCACATTTGAATGTCTTCCCGATGTTCAAATTGAGGTCATGATAGCTCATTGGAAATCCTATCCTTTCTACTTTCCAAATCGACTTTTGGTTTATGATTTGGAGTCGATTTGACCCCTCAAAACGACATTATCCCAAGGCTGACTCTATGTGTGGCACCACCCTCAAAAAAAGGCAGAAACGTGATTTTTGGGGTGTTTTTGGCCCTTTTTCCTGACCATTTTTGCTCCAAATGCTTAGAAAACGTACATGGGACATGTACTCATCATTATGAACACATTGATGCTTTCCTTTTGTTGATTGGATTCTCCAAGAAGAATTGCAGCGCTAAGGCACTGTGCATAGGGCAGAATTTACTATGTTTTTCCCAAAATTGCCTAAAAAACTCAAAAATATCCAAAAAATTGCAAAATTTCTCAAAATTGGTGGAATATGCCTACAATAATGTGTAGTGCAGAACTAAGGAGGCTTCAGCAAGCATCTTGAGCTTATCCCCTCCTTTCTTTCCTTTTTGGATCCTTTTCAATTTGTCCTTCATCTATTTGACTTTGATATTGCAAATTTTGTTCCGGGTCTGATAGTGATGGGCCATGTGCCTAAGAATCTAACTGTCTTTGTTGTCTTTCACTAGCAGCTTCTACAAGTCAATTTTGACTCTCTAAAGCCACACTTCTCGGTTGTCTTCAATTTCCTTTTCCAACTGTTGGTCAATAGTCAAATTTTGGGCTTCTTGCCTTTCTCCAGTGCTCTTTTGAGGCCTATTGTTCTTGGCCTTATCCTGATTTTTTCAGCCACCTTAGGATATTCCATAGCTGCTTGGTTGATCATGTTTTTCCTGACCTCCCACAACAACTTCATCTATGTTAGGACCCCATAATGTACCATTTTGACCATACATTTTGTTATCCTTCCACTCTTTTCTAGTCCATATTTAAAGCTTATACTATCACTTTCATCCATTCTTCCAAAGGTATATAATATTCTTCACTTTACTATATGTTTAACTTGTTTTACATATAATTTTACATTACTTTCATATTTAATCATTAATCGAAGATATATAGTTGCTGAGACAGTTTGAAGACTGTAGATAATCTATCGTGGTTTTCTAAAGACCACGTTACTGAAATAGTCAACATGGTACGCAAATCCCCTTGTTGAAACAACCCGTGATTTGTGATTTTGAAGTTGTATTTCAAGCATGACAGCAACAACAAAAGACAAGTAAGGAAGCTGTTACACGAACCACTCTGAAGCCAGTACCATCAAAACCATTGTAACATCATTTTTCTATGGAAGAACAGAAAGGTCCTATTTCAGTATAGAAGATCATATTGGGTTAAAAAAAGGATTTCTATAATGTAAATCAATTGTAATTGATGTCTCATCTTTAAAAAGAGGAGACATCAGCATTAGAGGGAAAATTAGAGACTACGGGAGATTTATTCTAAACAGAGAAGGAACGTGAATCCTTTGTAATAGGTTGATTTCGACAGATGAATAAAAATTTGTTCTGAGTAATTCATTTTAGTTCCTTCTTCTGGGGAATCTTGTGAGAAGGAAAGGGTCCGCCTTCTTCACAAGATTCACCCAATTGTTCCTGTAGTTTGTTAACTATTCTTTCAATTTATGCCTTGTTAAACTCTGTTTGCTGAATTCATTTATGTAGTATTGGAATTCTGTTGTCTATTGCTGAAGCTTTGTTTCCATTACTTGTTGCATTGATTTCATACAATTCATTCTTAAGAAGTTGTGGATTATTTTAATTGGAAATCTTGTTTATAGAATGATTTTGTAAAAGCTTGGTAATCATAAATAGGTGCTAAATATTCCTACTTGGGGAATAGGGTCATGTTCTCTGTTATAGCATAATTGGCCTTTCCTTTTGTAGATTGGTTTCCTTTCCTAGATGTTGTCTTTTTAATGTAATCCAGGATTATTTTGATAATTTTCTGCAATAGAAAGATTTTCTTTGTTGTAACTCAAGGAGACTTCAGTTTGTTGAAACAAGGTGTGATTAGTGTAATTTTTACTACAAAATTTCATTGCTTTTGAGATTGAGCATATACAGTGTGTGATTTCCTTTGAAATAAATAGAACTCCCTGGGTTGACAATTTATGTAGCACTTGAATTTTTTAATTCAATAAATAATTAAAGTGACCAACATTTTGGCATCGTTGCCTGGGAAGGAAATTATAGATTTCAAAAGCATTGATGTTTTTCTTTTAGATGTGCAGATTGCTTGAGAGGATGCGGAGCCCATAAGAAAACTAACCCTACAGGTGGCAAGGGAAAAGGAAGGGGAGGAGGAAAGACCTTTATTGATGAGATCATATCAAAAGTTGAATCTTCTCAGAGACTAAGCTCTCGAAGGCCAAATCCTCAACACTCCCCTCAATCGAATTATGAAACAGAAGAAGTTGTGAGCCCTGAGAATGTCGAGGAACCAGCAGAAAGTGTTGAAGAACCAGCAAGAAACATTGAAGAACCAGTAGAAAGCTTTGAAGATCCATTAGAAAGCATTGAAGAGCCTGCAGAAAACGTTGAGGAATCAGCAGGAAACGTTGAAAAACCAGCAGAAAACATTGAGGAGCCAGTAGAAAACATTGAAGATCGAGCAAGTGCAGTAGAAGATCAAACAATGGAAGGGAACAATGAAGGATTCTTTGGCAGAGGACAAGTAGATCCTGAAGGAGAGGGAAAAGATGAGAATTCTCTCTCTACCTTGGGATTTCCTATTGGTGATCTCCCTAGGGGAGAAACTCCCATGAAGAATATCCCACTTTCAGCCTTACCTAACTTCCATGGTTTATCTTCTGAAGATCCTGACGAATTTCTTTTTGAATTTGATATATTATGCAGAAGTTATGACTATGTTACTAATGCCTAGAAGTTGAAGCTATTTCCAACAACACTAAAAGGAAATGCATTAATTTGTTTCATGAGTCTCGGAGGCCATGTAATCACAACATGGGAACAGATGAAACATAATTTTCTGCTTAAATATCAAGACTACTTCTGGACAAGAGAAAAAAGAGAGGAACTATTTAATATGGTACAAAAGGAGGACGAAAATCTGGAGGACTTTGTGGAAAGACTACAATACAATTTGTAGAGATCCAATCATCTCGATGTAAGTAAAGATATTCTTAAAGCAATATTACTGAAAGGGGTGAGGGATGACTGTTTAGATATGCTAAATATGCTTGGCAAAGGGGACATATCTAAAGAATCATATAATGAAGCTGTTAACCTATGTAAACGATGTTCAAGAGGAGCTGCAAGAAACAGGTCAAACAACAGAGATACCACATATACAAGAGTTCAAAAGTCAGCTTGTGGAGGATAAACAAGAGCCAAAATAGGTAATTTACTTGAAGAATTTAAAACTGAAATGTTAAGTTCTTTTGCTTCACAAATTGACACCTTGCAGGTAAAGAAGAAACAAGCCGAAGAAGAAGTAGCTTTGGCTGTCTTTTTCCCCAAATGTAGAGATAAACATCCACTAAGGGAATTCCCATTGGACAAGGTGCCAATTTGCACCCTTTGTGAGAAAGATCATGAAACACAACAACGCCCTTCTTTACCAGGAATAAAAGCAGCATTGCAACCAACCGAAGAAGCTGAAGAAGTCTATCTGCTGACATAGAGAAGACAATGGCAACCACGAGAACAAGGTATGAACTCTAATATGCCATTTACATCTTCTAATCATTGGAGCAATTATCCTTCTTTTAGTTAAGCAAATTACCCTCCCTTTAACCAAATGCAATACCCACCCTTCAATCAAATGAATTACCCACCCATGCAACAAACAAAACCTCCCTTTGTAGATCCTGCAATGTGGACTCCTTGGCCTCCACAACAAAAATCTTACTTTAATCAATGGAATTCAAATTGGAGGGGTCAACGACTCCCGTTACGAAATCAATTTCCTCAATTTCAGCAACCACTTCCTCTACCATCAAGCGCTCCACCAAATAATAAAATGATGAGACCCCAGCTACCTGTACAACCAAATCCTAACCCCAATAATAAAGTTGTTAAATTATTGATATTCAGAACCAGCCTATATTTCCTGTTTTCCCCACACAATGTAATCACATTCATTTACGATCTTAGAAAATAGTTGAACCCATTATCGATGATGTTACCTCTTCTGATTCTGATAAAGAAGAAATTGAAAAACATGATTGACATAAAGAGGTACAACCACCCTCTAACAAGGGTGTTGAAACAACAGAACCACCATTCCCTGAGCATTTAGTTTTAACTAGAAGACTTGAGCCACCTGCTTTTAATATTCTAGGGGAATTGCAGAATCTATATGTTAAAATTCCACTTTTACAAGCACTAAGAGATGTAACAATTTATGCCAGAACGATGAGAGATATTTGTGTTAAGAAATCCGGTAGGAAAGCTAAAGATCCCCTTACAGTTCATGTTATGGTTGATCTATCTGCATTAATGTCCGGTAAAAATCCCCCAGTTAAATATGGTGATCCCGGCCATCCTACTATGACAGTCCAATTCGGTAAAACAATAATCCCTCAAGTTCTGGTAGATTTAGGTGCTGCTATAAACATGATGACTCTTGGAACTTCAAAATTGTTACAGCTAAAGAACACAATCAGAGATACACCAACCATTATAGAGTTAGTTGACCATTCTACAATAAAACCAGAAGAAGTTATTGAATACTTAGTCATCTCAGTTGAGTCTTGGAATTACCGAGCTGACTTTGTGGTGTTACAGACTAAAACAAAGTTTGGGGGACATCCTCTAATTCTGGGAAGGCCTTGGTTAGCCACAATCGATGCCTTTATCATTTGCAAATCTAGTTCAATGAAAATTTCCAAAGGATATGAAACTAAATAGGTTACTCTCTACCCTCCTGCTACAGCCCTGATTAATAATGATAATGTTGTATGGATGGACTATGATGATCATGTTACTCAATCTATTTTGACTCTTGGACAAGATTTAAACCTTAAATATACCACTGAGGATTAGGTAATTAATAATTTCATTTGTGAACCCTCCTCTGTGACTTCTAAAACACATAATTAGTTGGCTGCACTTTTGGAATCAGATACCCAGGAAAAGATTAAATCTGAATATCTACCTCATACATCAACCACCATCTCTTGTAAAAGCAAAACAGTAGAAATAAAACCTGGAAAAACACTAAACATAAATCCTGACCTGACAGTTACTGAAACAAAACAGTTAATGAAGTTACTGCTTGAAAATAAGGAAGCATTCGCATGGGACTATATATATATGAAGGGAATCTCCCCTAAATTATGTACTCACCGTATCTATATCAAGGAAGGCTGTCGACCAGTCTGTCAACCCCAACAACTAATGAACCCTAATTTAAGGGAAATTGTTAAAGAGGAACTCTAGAAATTGCTTAATGCAGGATTTATATACCCTATATCTGACAGTAAATGGGTTTCCCCATTGGTAATAGTTCCTAAGAAAAAAGGGAAATAGAGAGTGTGTGTAGATTATAGAGCCTTAAATAAAGCCAGTCAAAAGGATCACTTTCCTTTACCATTCATTGATCAGGTGTTGGATAGTTTGTCAGGGAAGAAATTCTTCTCCTTTTTAGATGGGTTTAGTGGGTATAACCAAATCAGAATTGCACCCCAAGAGCAAGATAAGACCACTTTTACTAGTCCTTTGGGGAACTTTTGCCTATAGAGTTCTTCCATTAGGACTATGTAATGAACCAACAACCTTTCAAAGGGCAGTTATAGGAATATTTTCTGATATGCTGAATGACTCCATGGAAATATTTATGGATGACTTTACCCCTTATGGTGTGTCTTTCGAAGATGCATTACAGAATCTTGAGAAAGTACTTAAACGATGTATACAAGCTCACCTCTCCTTAAGCACTGAAAAATATCATATGATGATGAGTGAAGGAGTAGTGCTTGGAAATTTGATCTCATCTCAAGGAATTCAGGTAGATCCATCCAAAATACAAGTCATTCAGAATCTTCCTATTCCTAAAACACAAACTAATGTGAGAAGTTTCCTATGACATGCTAGATATTACAGAAGATTTATTAAAAAAAATTCCAAAATAGCTTCTCCTTTATTTGTGTTACTTATGAAATATGCTGAATTTAAGTGGACTAATATTTGCCAGGAGGCCTTTATAGAACTCAAGCATCAGTTATCCACAACTCCTATTTTGAGAGGACCTGATTGGGCACTTCCCTTTCATATATCTTCTGATGCTTCAGATACTACAATTGGAGCTGTCTTGGGACAAGAGGAAAACCATATTCCTTATGCTATCTAATTTATCAGTATGAATATGACCCCTGATAAGCTCAATTACACAGTTACCGAAAAGGAATTTTTAGCAGTGATTTATGCTATTAATAAATTTTGACATTACATTATTGGTTACTCTACTTTTTTCCATACTGATCACTCGGCTATTAAGTATTTAATGAACAAGTCTGTCACAAATGCTCGAGTCACCAGATGGTTATTGTTATTACAAGAGTTTGATATTACAATTGTAGATCGGCCAGGTAAAGAAAATGTTGTTGCTGATTCCTTTCCTGATGAATATTTATTTGCAGTATCTTATCACTCACCATGGTATGTAGACATTGCCAATTATTTGGTTGCAGGGAAGTTACCATCACACCAGTCACATCAAGAGAAAATAAAAATTATTCAACAAAGTGCTCATTATAGTTGGATAAGTGGGTGTCTTTTCTATACAAGACTTAATCATGAAATCCGGAGATGTATTAGAGAGGATGAGGTGTATGATATACTAAAATATTTTCATGATGGCCTTTGTGGAAGGCATTTTTTTGATAAGAGAATGGCACATAAAATTCTTAGGATGGGTTATTATTGGCTCTCACTCTTTAAGGATGAAAAGAAATATGTTTGGGCTTGTGATAGCTGTCAGAGAATGGGTCAACCTAATAATAGAGATGAAATGTCATTAAACCCCCGGGTAATACTTAAATCATTTGAAACATGGGCCTTATATTTTATAGGACCCATTAATCCTCCATCCAACCAAAGAGTTTATATATTAGTCTGCACAGATTATATGACTAAATGGGTGGAGGCCAAAGCACTCCTTAGAGCTAATGAAGAATTTGTCCTAGCTTTCCTATTTGAAGAAATCTTTGTTATATTTGGAGTCCCTAGAGAGCTAGTTATAGATGGAGGACCTCCTTCCAATTCTCATGGTTTCAAAGCCACCCTTCAGAAATATCACATTCATCATAGAATGACTACACCATACCACCCCAAAGCCAATGGGTAGGTGGGGAGTACAAACAAATTAATAGAAGCCATTCTAACCAAAACAGTGAAGGATAACTGGAAGTATTGGTCTCAAAGGTTCCCTAAAGCACTATGGGCTTAAAAAATTACCTAGAGAAATACTACATGATTTTCTCCCTATGAATTGGTTTATGGTAAAAGTATTTTTTATCCTATGGAATTTGAAATTAAAACCTTCAGGACTGCTTTAGCTGTTAACTTTGATTTGACTGATGCATAGAAAACTAGGTTGTCGTAGCTTCATGAACTGGATGAAAAAATATTAGATGCCATTCATCAGACAACTATGATCCAACAACAAAGAACAAAGTGGCATGATAAAATGATCAAGCACACGTTGTTCCAAAAAGGTAATTGGGCTTTATTGTATGATTCTTGGTTTGAAAACTGTCAAGGGAAGCTACGTACAAGATGGTTGGGACCCTACAAAGTAGATGTTGCTTTTCCCAATGGAACAGTAAGGCTCTTAACAATTGATCATTCTAAAACACCACTATTAGTAAATGGTCATCGACTTCGTCTGTACCAGCGCCCTATTTCTAAAGAATATTTTAAGGCTACTTGCATAGCAGATGCACATTATCTCTTTCTAGGGGAGTATTATCCTCATCACTGAATTTGATTTTTTTCTTCACTGTATTTATAGTATTAGATTAGATTTTTTTTTAAACTGATAATCCCTGTCAAGGGCTGGCATGTTACAATTGATTATTTTGTATATTCTTGATTAAGGAAAGGCTTACCAAGGAAGGAAAACTTCACCACAAGAAGATCCAAGCTTCATTGTGAAAAGCAATGCTCCCCTCACTTCAACTTATTCATAAGTTCACTTCCCCATCTTCCAGTATCATTTCATCATTCATTCCCTTCATTCCTTTTTCCCTTTTCATATCATTTTCCCTATTTTTCTCATTGTTGAAAAACCATTCTTCAGCAAATATCTTCCCTATTTTTCATATTGCTGAAATACCATTCCTCAGCAAATATTTTCCCCATTTTCCCACTGCTAAAACATCACTCCTCAGCAAAACTTTCCCTATTTTTCCATTGCTGAAACACCACTTTTCAGCAGCATTTCCTTCATTTTCCTGTTGCTGAAACACCATTTCTTTCTCCAAGAAGATGACTATGCAACATTTTTTGTCATGAAATCATCTCCTTTAGTTTTTTTCATTTTCACTTCTCTTATTCCTTGTGTTAATCATGTC
This sequence comes from Pinus albicaulis, assembly GCA_034641835.2. NCBI lineage: Eukaryota > Viridiplantae > Streptophyta > Pinopsida > Pinales > Pinaceae > Pinus > Pinus albicaulis. The sequence continues at coordinate 394,608,015 of CM076571.1, forward strand.
CGTTCACTGCCTTTTTCTATGGTTAAAAAAACCTCTAATATGATCTCCCTCATGTTTCAAAAAACTTCTAAAGTTCTTCCATGACTATTGAGCCATTATAAACAAGCACTATATTTTTCGAACTACAAATCAAAGGTAAAAATGAGGTATGTAAATTTTATATGTAAGTACAATTAAACTATGCTTTAAAGAGAATATTTTTTTTAATATGACCACAATCTTCGCACACTTAAAGAAATCATTTCACTATATTTGGGGGGGAATATCGAAATTGTATGCCATCATTTCAGAGCATGTCAATTACCATCATTTTTCCTACCCATTACTTCCCCTCTTCACCGTTACTGCATGTTCTCATTCGCAAAGTTTACTTTGTTCAAAGTCCAGTAACTTCGCTCTTTGACTCCGCATTTTACCAAAGCAGGTTAACTATGGGAAGACCTGATATTCAACATGAGCCCAACTCAATAGCTCTGCTTGAATTATTCCCAGACACGTATCAGATTTTTCAGCAGGCAGGCTGGGTAGGATATTTTGAGAGACTTCAAGAGTTTGATCCATAAAAAGTCCTTGAATTTGCACAAAATATTCAGGAAGATCATTCTATTGTTCAGGGAGTCTGAATTCCAGTATCAGAGGGCGACATAGCGCAAGTTTTAGGTTTTTCGGTCATTGGTACTCAATGATTTAGTCGAAAGCACATAATTCTGAATGCACAACAGGACTTTCTTCTGCCAGGAGAACATGTCGAGCTTAAAGGCCGGGGTGTAGGACTTCATTCATTGCCACCTCCTTGGCCGAAAGTTGCTGAATTCGTCAAACATTATCTCACTTGTGAAGGTTGCTATCAGGTAGTCTATCAACATGATTTTGTCTTAATGAGTCATTTACAACATGGTAGACTAGTGAACATTCCTTACTATTTACTTGGATGCATTAGAAATATGTCATATTATTGTAGATGGGTAAAATTCCCACTCCTTTCCCTCACCCATCACTGCCTTGTTTAGCTATTGATTCAGAGGGGTTTTTCTCAACAAAACCCTCCTCTAAATAACCTACCCCTACCCCCTGAGCAAGCTACTGAAATTCCTAAAGAAACTGCTGAAATTCCTCAAGAAGCTGCTAAAAATCCTCAAGAAATTCCTGAAAGTCCCCACGAGCAACAAACAGAGAATATCCCTAACCCTCCACCAATTCCATCCAGAGAACCAAGTAATCCATTTAACCCTTCTTAAAGTCCATCTCACCATTAGCAGAAACATCTGATCCTACCGTCCATATTCCTAGTGATGACTCTCATGCCGATACACCACCATATTTCTCTATTCGTAAAAGGAAAAGGTGAATCAAAATGACCTCCCTATCATAAGGAAAAACAAGGGTCGTAACTAAAGCAGCTACCTCCTCTGATAGCCCTTATCCTAGGGAAAAACCCTCTCATAAAAGGAAAAAGCAAACTACTGCTTTTTCTTCTTTCTTACCTAGGAGACAAACGAGGACGTCTACTGAAGCAGCAACCGTTCCTACTACCCCTGATCCCGCAACCATTTTGTTAAGAATCCACACATCACCACCCTTCCAAACCCTAGAATTATTACCTGTCTCACGCTGTGGCACTGAAACACAAGAACCAGATGCCCAAGGTAATATGACGTCATTTTCTACAGAGCAAGTAGCTATCACACAAGAACCAGCTACTCAGTCAGTAGTTGTCCCAGAAGAACCAGCTACCCAGTCAGCAGCTGAAACAAAAGAACTAGCTACCGATGTACAAGAACTCGACATCCAATATGCTACTTATTCATTAGCTGCCACAAAGGAACCAGCTCTAGCTGTCACACAAGAATCAGCTACAGCTGAAACATAGCAGTCAATTCCGGTGAATGCAACTGATACACAAGGCCTAGTCACCATGTCCTCCCTCTTAAAATAAAATGAATTTTTAAAATCAAAATTAGAAGCTTATAAGCAAGAATTTGTAATGGCAAGGGAAGCCTATGACAAGGAGCTCAATTTTTATACCCTGGCCCATACAGCATCCATGGTAGACAAACATATAGAAAATGATCCATATAATGAATATATGTGCAACCAATGTGGAAACATTTATCAGCAAGCAGGATATAAGATATTTCAAGTTCCAATGTTAAGAGCATCTACATGTTCTGCAGTCAAGGAGGAATTCTCTACTATTACACAAGAACCAGTAGGGCCTTCAAAAATTTCAGAAAAAGAAGTTGATGTACAAGTATCCTACCCTACTGTAACTGATTCTGCTACTCAGACTATACCTCATCCTACCACTTGCAATGCTAGAACACAAAATGAACCATGGAATGATATCTAAATAATGAACAAGTGGAGGAAATAGTATGTCATTTTGCAAGGTAAAACCTTGCAGCAGCACAAATTAGTCTGGCAGAATCATCTATATTCTAAGTGGGAGATCTTAGAGAAGACACTTTAGCAATTTAGAGTTTACAAGAAGGAGAATAAAGAGCTAAAATGCAAACTGCTCCTGATGTTTGAACTGGTACAAAAATTATTGGCTACTAGGAAACCATCCCTAAATTACTCTTTATTTCTCTCAGAACGCCTTGTTTACTTTCAGTTGAAGGCAGTCAAAGATGGAAGGCCCCATGAGGTGCTTACATATGAACAGTTTGTGAAAACATTTGCAGAAGCTTCCACCAGTGATCAACACCTACTATGTGAGTTGTACCTTCAAAATGAAGCTATTGCTGAAAACATAAATATTAATCTCAACCCTCTTGTTGGTGACATTAAGATCAGGGCATTTTCCTCCTACCTTGCTAATCAGATTACATGGCAGACTGCTTTTCTTGCAACTAGGCATAATGAAGACAATTTCCTTCTCTCGATAAGGCCAGAACCTCAGAACTCTGCCATCTTTGTGGCAGAATATAATCAATTTTTGCAGAAGCCAGGGATGATTGAACATATATAGCAATTACAGGCTTTAGTACTCCAAGATTGTCACCATTTTATCAGGACCAAAGAAATTGCTGCTTTAAGATAAAACAATATGTTTTGGCAACAATCCTCTAAGGAGAGGCAGGAGTATAATCATTTTAGCCCTACTAACCTCGAAACTGCATTGTCTAGAGTACCCAATTACATCATATTTTTCAGCAATGTGTTGAGAATTGGATAGGGTACCACTTTCATTTTCCCATTCTATGGATGCCAGCAGAAGAATATCATGCTCATTATAGGTTGGATAACAAGGATGAAGTAGCAGCTTGGAAAATATTGCAAAGTGTGCAAGGATTCATAGCTTTAACAGACAACACCTTCCATAGCTACTACCTAAGTAATTTGCATGCCAAAAGCCAGTACCCCGACTCTGACTCAAACTAAATTTTCCTGAGGACATGCAACCCTTTCAGTTGGGGGGGACGTTAGGACCCCATAATGTACCATTTTGACCATAAATTTTGTTATCATTCTAATATTTTCTAGTCGATCTTTAAAGCTTATACTATCACTTTCATCTATTCTTCCAAAGGTATATAATATTCTTCTCTTTACATATAATTTTACATATAATTAAACATTACTTTAATATTTAATAATTAATCGAAGATATATAGTTGCTGAGATATTTTGAAGACCACAGATAATCTATCATGGCTGTCTGAAGACCACGTTGCTGAAACAGTCAACATTGTATGCAAATCCCGTTGCTGAAACAACCCGTGATTTGAGATTTTGAAGCAGTATTTCAAGCATGACGACAACAAAAAAAGACAAGTAAGGAAGCTATTACATGAACCACTCTGAAGCCAGTACCATCTAAACCATTGTAATAACATTTTGCTATGGAAGAACATAAAGGTCCTATTTCAGTATAGAAGATCAGATTGGGTTAAAAATAGGATTTCTATAATGTAAATCAATCGTAATAGATGTCTCCTCTTTAAAAAGAGGAGACATCAGCATTAGAGGGACAATTAAAGACTACAGGAGGTTTATTCTAAACAAATAAGGAATGTGCATCCTTTGTAATATGTTGATTTCTACAGATGAATAACAGTTTTTTTTTAAGTAATTCATTTTAATTCCTTCTTCTGGGGAATCTTGTGAGAAGGAAAGGGCCCGCCTTCTTCACAAGATTCAACCAATTGTTCCTGTAGTTTGTTAACTGTTCTTTCCATTTATGCCTTGTTAAACTCTATTTCTGAATTCATTTATGCAGTATTGGAATTTTTTTGTCTATTGTTGAAGCTCTGTTTCCATTACTTGTTGCATTGTTTTCATAAAATTCATTCTTAAGAAGTTGTGGATTACTTTAATTGGAAATCTTGCTTATAGAATGAGTTTGTGAAGGCTTGGTAATCAGAAACAGGTGTTGAAGATTCCTACTTGGGGAATAGGGTCCTGTTATCTGTTATAGCATAATTGGCCTTTCCTTTTGTAGATTGGTTTCCTTTCCTAGATGTTGTCTTTTTAATGTAATCCGGGATTCTTTTGATAATTGTCTACAATAGAAAGATTGTCTTTGTTGTAACTCAAGTAGAATTTAGTTTGTTTAAGCAAGGTGTGATTAGTGTAATTTTTACTACAACATTTCATTGCTTTTGAGATTGAGCATATACAATGCGTGATTGCCTTTGAAATAAACAGACTTCCCTGGGTTGACAATTTATGTAGCACTTGAATTGTTTAATTCAATAAACAATTAAAGTGACCAACAATCTCCAACATTTTTTGTTTGTTGGTCAACTATTTGTTCTCTTATTCTAGGGAAGAGACGATGAATTTTTCCCACTCAAGATTGTTCTGCAACTGTCTGATATGTGCCTCCTCTTCTTTGATACCAATGTTTGATGTAATAGTATCAACAAACTCTTGAAGGTATACTACCTCAAAATCAGCCTCTTCCTCATGGGAATCTTCATGCTCTTGATATGTTTCTCCATGGTTGACCTCTATGACTTTCTCTTTTCCCTTCGATGCCTAGTGTACCTGCTTTGTTGATGAAGAAGGAAAAGCCCCTTCCACACCATGTGGAGCAAACATCTTCCTTTGTACTGATGAAGAAGGCAAGGCCCCTTCCACAACATGTGGAGCAAGCACTCGCCTCTCTATTGCAAACAATTATCTTAGAACTCTTGATATGTTACACTGCACTCTTTGATTGGCCTAGGTGATTTGACTTTATGTTTCCTTGATTTTGCAGCTGCGAGGCTAGTAGATGTCTCTCTTCTCTCTTGTGGCACCGGTGGAGGAATTTTAGGACCTGTGAATATGTCATTAGAGATAAAAGTATCCCAAGAAATGTTGAGCAAATTTATGTGGTGGAGCACAGTGAGTTTGATGAGGGACTGATGATAGAGGCTATTCATCTGCTAATGATATTCTTTCTTTGACACTAGATATGCCATATTTTCAATGTTCTGGAACAAGAAATATGCAATGTTCAACATCATCACCCCAGTGAAATGCATGAGCAGCCTGATATGGTATGTGTACAATCTGGAAAATCTGTCTTCACAAGTAAAATATCTCATTATAATATTCATTACCGGTACATACTTAATGAGGAGGAAATTGAAAGGGAAAATTTTATTCCTCAATTCTTGTTCATGGTTTTGATATAAGTCTCAATATAATGTTCATCCACATCCAATGCCTTGTACCATTTCCCCCCTACATTTGGAATCCCTGTAGCATGAGCAATGATGGCAGTGGACAAAGAAAAAGTTACACCTGCAAGAGTTACATTGTTATCATGAGAGTCCAGTATGAAAAGGCTAGTAAACTCAGGGTGATGTTGAACTCTTTCCACCTTCTCACAAAACTCATAGCACCCAACATATTTGAAACAAGATACAAGTAAAGGTGAAGCCTCTAGCTCTCTAAGGTTTGATGGCTCTATCTTGATGATTTTTCCTCCCTTATGTGGCCTTCTTTGCTGTACAACTTCATCTTCCACAAAATCATCATCATTATGTTTGTCCTCCATGTAATATTTTTCTTCTCTATCCATGTTTGTCTCTTTGACACTTTGAAAACCCTAGGGAAAAGGAAAGAAAAAGGAAAGAGAGTGAGGGAGTGAAGGGAAAGGGAGGAAGGATAAATATTATGAAGTGAGGGATTTAGGAGATAGGGATAGAGCTACAAAAATTAATGGAGATGGGGAAAAGGGTTAAGAATCTTTGTAAAGTGATGGGAAGTGAAAATATGAAAAGGGATGAAAATGAAAATTAAATTACAGGTCTAGGGTATGGGGAAATAGGCATAAAAGTGAAAATTCTAGAAATTTTGGATTTTAATGAAAAGGGTAAAGCGGCTTTGGGAAATGTAGTCTTAGTGTTCTTAGGAGTATGGGATGAAGTATTAGGGTATAGGAATAGTAATTTTTGGGGTAAGACAGTTTTTTGGGAAATTTTGTAATGATGAGGGGGATTTTAGGAAAACTAGTGTTTTTGTGATTTTTGTCAACATGTAATTTCATTCATAAGCACAAAAGTGGTGAAAGAGGAAGCTATAAGGGTCGACTTAGTTTATTTAGAGACAAAGAGGAAATATTGAGTTGTTTGGAAGAATTTGGGAGGGTTCTGGCTCTATGTGTAGTGCCTCACCCAGGAGTGCAACGCCCTTAGCCTATGCGCAATGCTGAGCAAAATTACACTGGTTGAATGGTCCTATGCGCAACGCCTTTGGCCTATGCGCAATGCCAAACTCGGAAGCGCAGTGCCAAACAATTTATTCAAATTTTCCTCCTTGTTCGACCTTCTTGCTCCAAAATTGATTTTCTCTTCTTGGAAAATGAACAAATGAAGTTTTCCTCTTTGAAAAATAGGCCTTTATACTTTGAATGATTTTAGTGGTTTTGAATTTTCTTTTGAAATACCCACTTTATAATGTTTCATTTTCTCTTTAGACTTTGGTGCTAATACTCTTTATCTTTCTGATGTTTTGGCATTGAAGGTTGATCAAGTCATGGAGCTTGGCTTTCTTTTCTCACTTAGGCCAGACATGATTTCATTTTGAAAGTTCGAGATTGCATTTATTACATATGATAACATAAAATTACATTCGAAAAAAATGAAAGAAATTACATATTTGACTTTTCTATCAAAATCAAATTTTCATATAAAATTCATTAAACAAAAAATACAGCTTTCATCATGATGATATTTTTAGCCCCTCCCATATATGTGTTGACCTCATCTGAATGAAGGAATGACCTTGAGAAATGAAAACACCTAATGACCTAATGGGGCTGCTCTTTAAACCTGACCTTTGAATGAGATTTTGACTTGAAATATTTCCAAGTGAAGAGAGAATTTCCATAGGTGTTATTATGCTCAAGGAAACATGAGAATGAGTCAGCCAAAATGATCTTCTGAGGGAGAAAGAAGCTTATTTTACAATGAAAACCACTAGTGGAACTATTTTTATGTCATGACCTAATGGAATGATGAAAATTTTATTCAGAATGGGACACCTAAGATGCACATGAAAATGTGTTTTGATCTCTGGTGGAAGTATGCAAATACTGACACTAACAGTACCCATATGCGTAAAGTTGTTATGGAATATAAATGCGCATTGTACGCATAGGCGCTAGATGGGAACTTCCCATGTAAGAATTTCTAAAAGAGATGCTTATAAAGGCAGAGCTCTTCGAAGAATTTGATCAAAGTGCAATGGTTGTAAGGTACGATACCATCTTGACATGAAAGCTTGTGTTGTGATCAAATGTTAGGACGATCGATGACATATGTGGGAAATGATGTCTCCCATAGTGCCACCCCAGGATGCCCTTTTTGTGGAGAGAGGTGATCCAAATGACCGCTTCCTTTTTGGAAAAGAGGTGTTGATGTCAACAAAAAGGAAGCCTGAACCGAACGAGGGGGTCACTAATATGGAGGATCAACATCTTGGATGTGATGGGCTTAACATAGGCACATTGGCGAGGGGTGAATGAAAAATGATGATGGTGATTCAGTGGCCCAAGGTTGGAGTATAAAAAGCATCTTGGTGGTATTCATAACTATTTATGATGGCGAAATCCTTGGAATTGGTAGGACTTCAAGGGTGAGTATAAACTGGTTATGAATGTCATGGTGGCTTTCACGTGAGGGTGTGATACTTTGACCAAACGTGACTAGGGATTGCTTCATGGGAGAAAAAATGAATGGGTGGGTGGGGGACATAGTGCACCATTTTCGGTCTTTGCACACTTACCAAAAGAATAAAATAATGGGGTTTGGTTTGTACAAAACACAGATACAGGTGCCCTAAAACATGAAAGTGTTCGCTCACTGATGATGTGAGGAAGGTGTTTTGCTGAGGATGGGGGCCCCATTGGTTGGGCTCATGTGTGAGTTTGATGAAGCAGATAAAAAAATATCACAAATGGTTTATGCTGATGGAAGTATGGTAGGCCAAATGCGAGGTGTGGTAGTGCACTTTTGATTTGCTTGCACAACATAGTCATCTAGGAAAGGGGTTTTATTTTGATATGGTAAAACTTGACCTGATGCAAGGGGAGTGAATGGGCATGAGGTGCTTCCCATAGTGGTATGGCCATGGCATCACTTTTGTTATGGTATATGGTCTACTTAGGGTGACAAGTTCCATGGAGGGGAGGCTCTACCGACCAATAAGGATTCTTATCATGTGCAAGGTGTGGTGATGATAAATAGGGTCGGGTGTGTGGAAACTATGGACGATTTCTAATGGAGAAATGATGTCAGGATATGTAGAGTTTTTTTGGGACTCTATCATGCTATGGGTAGAATGATACCTTCTCTTGGAACTTTCATTGGATGGAGTTGTGGATGGTTTTCATACTACCTAAAAAAACAAATACCCCATGTGAAAGCATTTTATTTATTCAAATATTATTGAAATACATGTGCTTTCAAAAGAATATGAGAGAGAGCATACCTGTCACCACTAAAAAAATATTTTTCCGGAGGTGCACATGTGTGGCACCGCCCTTTGGGCGTTTTTAAGTGTTGATACAAGTGTTACAGATCACTACTAACTAGGTGACCTTAGGCGAAAGACTCAATCAAACTATCTGCGGTAATCGACCCACGTGGTTACTCAAGAGGATGAGGCAACTAGGTTCCCATGTCCCTGGTAGGTGTATGGTGGCTTAATGGGAATCTCCGTGATGGGAGCTTGCATGAGCGCAAGGCTAGGTCCCTCGTCAGGATGGGAAATTTCCTATTGGTGGAAACTGTGCTTGGTGTAGAGGTGCCTAAATGTTTCCATTAGCAGGCATGCCTCTCGCTCATGGTTATGGCCAGTGCATATGGTGTGTGGTACCACTATGCCAACTGAGTAGATTTTGTGGGAATCAACACTACTCTTCATCCTAGATGTGGATGCTTGGAAAGGTTCTATTGTAGAAGATGAGGTCTTCTGCTTCCATTTCCAAGTCTTTGGCTTGGGTATTTCTAACTATTTTGTGGAGTGTAGACTCAACGCTGCTCTTGCCATTATAAGCTTTAGGAGATGTTCACATTTAATTGTATGATGAAAGTGTGAACAAATCCAGAAATAAGTATGCATGATTTTCTCTTGGTTAGAGAGAAGTCTCTTTGGTAGAGAAGAGACTGTGTGAAAACTGTTTGCTAGGTGCTTCACTTCTTTGCAATGATTGACTTGGTGGCCAACTAGGTTGCATAGTTTGCACGGTATCCTAGGTTTGACCTAGGTCATGCTTCGTTGGTGCATCATCCCAGTTTTACCATTATGCCGAGGTGGGTATGGGGTTGCTAGCCTGGGGGTGATATACCTTCTATACTGGTTGGGCAGATCGTTGCGTTTATTTTCTAATGTATGTAACATATAAATTAGAGGATGAAATATTGGGATAGAAGTATAGTGTTGTCCATGGTGATTGCCCTGACACACTGGGAAAAATAACCTAGATATGGGGTTCCCGTCCTACTCCCTTGGTGGCATTACTGGATACCAACGATATTGTGCTTCTAAGTCAGGGAAAGTGGTGACCACATGATTGGGATTTTTACATAACACACATGTTGGTCTTCTCTGCAAAGAGTGGTTGGGGGTAACTAAGGGTTCCTTGCTTGGTCGCTTTCAGCTTACAGAAAGAGGATGAATCTACTCATCGCATCTTGTTAGGTTGTCGAGCTGTTCATAGATTCTAAGTCTGAGCCACATTCTTGGGAGAGGCGGACTATGGTTGATTGCATACAAGCTAGTGCTGCACAAAATATAGGTGTGTAGTGACAATGGCGCACCGAGTGATTTCCATCGCATATTTGACATGAATACTGGGTGTTAGGGTCAGTGCGATATACTACATGAACTGGATACCACTGCTGGAACATTTCCAGAGCTGGGAAATTAGTGATGAAATGATCATAGTCATCACAGAGTACACAATGCTCTATGGGAGGAGGGGGAATGGTTGGGAGTCTTTCAAGTGACTTTCATTCCTGCTGTAGGTATAGAATAACGCGAGGTTCATCTCCAGAAGATTGGGTGGAGGGATCCTCTTGATAGGATTTCTTGATGGCATGTAAGGCATCCCTATATCATGGGATCTTTGGGCAATGATGGGTATAATGTCCATAATTGCTGCAGATAGCGCATGCATTATTGGTACGCAATGATTTTCCTTGGCTTTTAGTGGTAGGTCCCTTTTTATGGGAACTTAGGATTGTGATGCCTACCGTAGAGCTAAAGAGAAGTTTTAATTCATGCATCTCTAAGAAGATGTGGGTAGGATGTCCTGCTACGTCACATATGTTGCAGTGTGGTGACTCCCGTTGCGTGGTGGGAGTCTCCACCTTCTTTTCTCTTCTCTTGGTTTTATTAGTCGTAGTCATCGGTTTTACAATGGGAATTTCCTCTGTGGGGATTTTTCTGATAGTCTCCTGAACGGATAGGGTGAGTTCAATATTGATGGGGATTAACCCTGTAGAGGTGATGTGCTCAACTCCGATTGGAGTGGGTGGGACTAGGTACCAAACTGGTATTACAAATGATAATTTTAGTTCAGACCACCATCGCCATGACCTGCTATGGCACAAAACTAGCTAAGGGGAAGAGGAAAGGAGTTTGGGAGGCGGCGTAGGCTAGAGAGGCTGTAGTGGCTAAGGAATTGGTGTCATTATTGTTTGTTTCTGTTTCTTGACTAGCTTCGGTGCTTGATGTGGAAATCATGCACACCGGAGCCCGTATGACATTAGGTGATGACTCAGGTATAATAGGGGGATCTCCTAGCAATGACCCAAGGATGGATGACGGTTTGAAGTGGTCAGGGCCATATTCTTGGTACCATGTAAGCACGTCTATAGATGTGTCTACATAGGGTATATTGATGTTAGGGGTTGCTTTTGGCTATGTGTCAATTGGTTCACAATAACGATGCGGTCCTTGTTGGGCTTCAAAATAGTCCCTATTCTCACTCCATTATTCACCAATACCTTCACATTACATCCATATTACCTTCATGTCACCTTCATTCCACCTCCACATCATTACATTTACCTCATCATTGGGTTATAACTATGATTTTCCAAAGTTCATTAATTCTTAACATTTTTAAGTGGATTTGTGGTTAAAATTTAGAAAATAATATGCTTATACTTATACCTAACAATTAGAATGAGTTTGTTGACATGTGTAGGTACAAAAGAAGCTTCCTAGGCACCCATATGTGGCACTCTATGTTCAAATTCGAATTTGAGGAGATCATGGACCTCATGGAGGAGATCATGGAGGATAGGGTTATGTGTCACCATTGGTTGAGAAATATGTGGGTCAAAGGAGGGAATAGTGGATTTACATCTATGAGTTTGTTATCATAGCTTTTGTATAAATATGAGTGTTATCTCCTTCATTTGTAATCTTCATTTTGTAATCTTGATTTGTAATCTTAGTATCTTATAGGTTGGTAGTGAGAAGTTAGAATGGAGAATCAATGTAATGGTTGCAATTGATGATGAATAAGACAAAGCTTATCTGATCCTCTACATTTGACTTTTATTTTTGTGTGCTTGTGAATCCTTAGAAGGATCTACATTGCCTAGCAAGTACACTTTTATTTTAGTAGGCTTTTATTTTATGTTGTTTTTGAATTTCATTAGATTAAATTATTAGGTTCATATGTTTGGAATATTAATGAATAACCTTTCGTAAGAAAGTAATAATGTTTCCTTCAATGAATCTGATTTGTTATTTAATGTTTGATTTCATTAGTTTAAGTTTCTGATTTATATGTTTGAGATATAAATGAATAGTCTCTTGTAAGAGAGCTTCAACATTTCATGCAATCAATCATAAGTAGGTTTAAGTGCTTTAATTTAATTATTTTAAATAGTTTGTTGATTAAGATGATTATAAATATTAATGAATAGTCTCCTATAAGGGAGCCTTAATATTTCTTACATTTATCACAATTTCTTTAGATTTCATTTTGATTAAATAACTAAATAGGTGTTGGATATCCTAATGAACAACCTCCTGTAAGGGAGCTTCGGCATTTCTTCACCTAGCTTAGTTTAGTTTGTCTCTAAGTCCATATATATTGGATGATCCTCGAAGTTTACTTACCCGGATTGATATTAAATGAAACACTAATTTGCATCGGCATTTTAGACCAAACATTTTGGCGCCGTTGCCGGGGAGGATGATTTATAGATAGGCTTAGGAAGTCATTTTTATTACAATTTCTTTTTATGGACTAACTTGTGAAACCTAGTGATAGCAGGATCTTCATAAAGGAGTTTAAGTTGAGCTTTTTTATTTTTCTTTTCATACTTAGTTTCAAATTCAGTTTTTAAGCCCCCCATTTGTTACTAATTCATCTACGGATGAGAAATTTGAATATGTTATACAGTTACTTTTTGGAGAAAAAGAATAATCTTGAAGACTAGTACCAAAAGAACCTTGTGCAAAATCCAAAAATAAGACAAGTTACTCACATTCTTGCAAATCATAAGGTAAAAATTTTAAATCTTGATGTGAGCATTTTCAAATTCTTAGTCTGTAGATGGCTTCATTGGAAGCATTCTTTTACCTAGGAAATAAAAAATCTTTCAAGCAAGTTAGATAGAATAAATTAGGAAAATAAAACGAGCTCGTTAGAAATTTTAGTCTTATTTTCAAAAATAAAATAAAATAAATAAATCATCATGAATAAATGAATAAATTCAGTGGCACAGTAAGAGTTGCTTCATCATCGCATTTCTATATCTTGTTTCTCTATCACGGGTAAGCCAAGAGCTTGATTATCGGAAAGATTTGTCTTCCGAGAGTCTAAACGCCCTCGTGACATTGTAGAAAGAGTATAGACAATGCGAGGTTTTGTCGCAAATATTGATTGTGTTTATTATCTATCCAAGATAACCTGTAGAAACAAAATTAATTCAAGAAATTAGTATGCTTTCTTCCTGCGCTTCAAGCGATTAGGAAGATCAGAAAATCTATTGAATTATTTTAAAAAATAATAATAATAAATAAATAAAATCTTGCTGGAAATTTAATTGCAAATCTGTTATCGATCGTTTGAGTCCTAATAAAAAAAATCTTCTCTTCTATTATTCTCTTCTGTATTATTTCTAGGATAAGATTCTTTTTTTTTTTAAAGATTTCTAAAATATAAAACAACAAACTCATTTAAAAAAAAATTAAAAAAAAAAACCAACAACAACAACAACAAATTCATTAAAAAAAAAAACAATTAAAAAATAAAACAAACACAAACCAAAATAAACCATGCAAAACATAATCATTAAACAAAACAAAACATAACAAAAATAATTATAAATGTGTCATAAAATGGAGCCCAGAGCATTTAAACAAACGAACAGAACATCAACGCTACATTAAAAGTTGCCGAGAGTCGAATTCCCTCTGCTCAAATGTCTGGGGAGTGGTATATTCAAGAAAATACAGCTCCATGATGCATTGATCATTGGATTACATATATTGTGGGTGTAGGGGTAGTCAAAAAACTAGATTTGCAAAAAATGCTGATACAATTGCGAAACTCATGCAGCAGGGATGGTTTGAGCAGCCATTTTGAGCAAGAGAAACTCATCATATTCGAACAAAAGAGCTGGGGTAGCTTCTTTACAACTTTAGCTCCTCCCCGCTGGCTAGGTTGGCAAACGAGTGGAATGATTTGCGTTTCAAATAATCCCCCAAAAGTTGCAGATTGAATACGGTCAATGAATATTTATTGCCCAATAATAGTAAATTTAACAAAATCCCTAATTTTGGCATCGAATTATAGGATTACATCTCCATATTTCAATAAAAAAAGAAACTGAGCTTTATGTACACTAAATGTGGAAGAGATAACGCCAAAAAGATTTAAATCCCATTTTTTCGGAAGGAGGTAGTTCCTGAAATCACTATTTGATTCCTGCAAGGCTTAAGTAAATCTTTGTAAGGGAAATTGCTAGAAACTTGTGTTGGCAGTCTTCATTGGGAGAACAATCTCAATGGTGGCTGCGTAGTACAACTAGAGCATTCTAACAATTGTGTTTTTGCATTGGAACATCAACGTGGGAGAGAAATCTGCCTTGAAGATGGAGCAATTGTATGGAGTAGACATGGCGAACTTGGATTGAATGTACAGAAAAATAATGAAGCAACCTTTGCAACTATGAAATATCCCTATTTAAGATCTCTGAGTAATCCTGCTGCGATTTGCCATGGGAAAATTAACAAAGTTTTATTAAGGATATGAGCCAGTCAAGGCGCACACCAAAATGAGGCCGGCCCTGATATGAGTATGACCACTTACACGTTACTGATTAGTTCAGCTCCTCCTGGAATGAAACGGGTGTTAGACGAAGGATGGGAGAATCTGATGCGTAGTAGATAAATACAAAATGTAGAACTGGCCAGAAGATGGAAATGTGAGTCAACATCAACTCAATTCAAATGCAATCACATCCTGGAATATTACAGTCATTATTATTATTTTTGGTTTTCTATACGAGTTCGATCAATCTAAATCCAATGAAATAAGGAAGATGAGTTCGATTTCTAAGAAATCTTGTTGTATGGCGGCTGTAATAACCATTCGGGGATTGAGAAACTTCACAGTTTCGCGGGTCTTCCAAGAATCTGGTAACAATGCCCAACTTATTACTTACATGTTTAATTCATTTTGGTTTACTTCTTCCACTGATTCTAACATTGCTATGATTGCCGTAACTGGTACTACTATTTCTCAAATGAATGTGAATCATCGTGTTCAAGAAGCATCAACAAAATCGAAGGACAAGTCAATGAGACGTGTGATGTTTCTGTTGGGCTCCAAACTGAAACTTTAATGCAATTCAATTCAACCTACCAGGTCAACAACAATGCCAAAAACCTCGATATTTACATCTATGTTAATTTAAAAAAAAAAACATTGATGAGTTTGGAAGAAAATCTGTAAAAAACTTCATTTTAGTGTTGGTTTATTTTTTGAATTTTTCTTTATTAGTTTTTAATAGATAAGGATGTTTCATCGAAAATACTTAATTCGTGGAAAAGGATCATGTTTGAAGGCAATTTAAAATAAATAAATAAATAACAGACACTGCAGCATTTTTGAAAATCATTCACTATTGTCATTCTCGAAATGCCCTTTCATTGCTCATCTTTTTACTCCTTCCCTTGAAGGATACTTCGAAGTCTTCCTCGAAAATCTTACACAGATTTGATATTTCATTGATTTGAAAACATATAATGAAACATTTGGAAGATTAATTTAAAGAACATCTGGTAGATTATTTAAATGTTGATTAACTTGCTTAGAGTTACTCATCTACAGGACACAACAAATCTATAATGCCAAGCTCTTTGCCATGCACATGTGTTATCTGACATGGACAAGGAGTAAATTTAATTTGCATGATTATTTCTTTAAGAATGGGTTGATACTAATATCATGAATTAAGTTAGTTTCAAGACTTTGATTTCTCTTAACTTGTTTTATTTGGTACGAAATGTTTGCATAAGAATCATGAAGGAAATGGTCATTTCTTCTAGAACACACTTATGTTTTCCTTCTGCCAAGTTTTTTTCGTAGGTTACAAGATAATCAAGTGATCATTAAGGAGATTAAATTGTGACGAAAATTGGTCTTCCCAAGACTAATTTCATGAGAAATTCCAAAGAACTAGTCCATGATCATAAATGAAATTTCCAGAAAATTACAAGTTCTTGAAACTTCCTGTAATAGCTTAATGGTTTGACATGTTGCATGACATATTAGCACAATTCAAAGAGTTGGGGTTTGTTCCTGAATGTACAAGGATGGTGAAATACCTATCCACACTTGAATTCGACATCTACAAGCGGCTGGTCAACGCTAGTCAAACTCAGCTATTTTAGCATACAGTCCAGAATTTAGGAGCATATTTGCTATATTTGAAAGTTTTCATGCTATAATTCATTTTTTTTCTTTTCCAGCATGATTCATTATCCATTTTCCATTACCACATATATTTCATTACATTTTCTTCAATCCTAACCCACCAATAAAACCAACAAAGTTCATCTACAAGATTTTTGGTCCACTTTACATATTCATTGTCAGTTTCATTTTTCCTAAACTTGCAAATAAAACCTTGCTTCCATACACCATTGAGTCCATAGTCTTCGAGTCTAAATATTTTTCTAAAAACACCCTAAAGCTTGCATGCCTTAAGGGCAAGCTATCATGCCGATAAACAGAGGGAATACATCAATGTCCCTTGTTCATCAGATCTTCTAAGTATTCGACAACAACAAATTCATTCATACTTAGAAAGATGTATTCAGGGCATCTTGACTCTCATCCACATTAAAAATGGGAGCTCTCATGTTGACTAGTGGCATCCATCAATGGCCACTAAGTTAACAATTTCTTGTTATGTTCGACACCGAAACATTTATTCACATGACAAGAATTCTGCCAATTATCGCAGAAGACTTGAAGACCAATTATTTTGTAGTAGAGGAAGCAGAATTAATTTCATTACTCTTCATTTTTTGATGTAAATGACTTGAGGAAAAGTCAATAAATAAGGCTGGGGGGGAAGTGTAGATTCTGGTTTTTGTATACCTTCCAAGCCTTGTACATTTTCAGCCGTATTCAGCAGCAGATTCCAAACATTCAGTAGAAAATCTAGCAGTATATTTAGCACCAGATGCAACAAAAATAAAAGATTCACTTTTTTGATTTCATCCACCATTTTCACAACCAAGTAATGAAGACTATGAAAATAATTTTTCAGCCACACGTGCACAAATCTCATCCATTTTTGAAAGGGTAAGTTAAGGTATGATATTTTCTAACTTTTAAACCTAATGAGACTTTGAATAACCTGACTTCCATGAATGAGATTTTGAATTAAAAGACTTCTTGGTGAAAAGAGACTTCCACAGGTGTTGTTATGCCTAATGAGACATGACAAGGAGTCAGCAATGTGAATCTCAGAGGGAGAGTGAAGTTTATTGACAAGGAAAACCACTAGTGGAACAATTTTATATCATGACCTAATGGAATGATTGAAAATTATTTAGAGTGGGACACCTAATATGCACATGAAAAATGTTTTTTTATCCCTTGTGGAAGTATGAAAATACTAACACTAACATTGGCTCCAGCTAGGCAGGGTAGCTCCTTGGAGGTGCCAACAACACTGTAGACCAAGTGCCTATGTGTTGGGCATGGATTCAATAGCTAAAAACAAAAATGAATATTGAAACAAACTTGACTCAATAAACTGAACTAAATCAGACTAAAACACAACTGAAAAACTGAAAAAGATGCTCAGAATTGAGCTTATTCAAGTAAACCTACTCTAATTGGTCCATACATCACCTAATCAAGTGAAATTGAACAACCAATGCAACCATGTAAGCATTCTTGTTGTTGTTTCAATTATCCGAAAGGGCTTGCTTATGAGCAAGAAGAAATAACTACTAAAAGACAACTCCCATGAAAACATGTAAACAAATCGAATCTTGATGAAATTTCAAAGCACGAGCCCACCGACTAACCTCAAGAATGCAGCGAAATGATCTTCATAGGAATACAAATTCATATCCAGCCCATTGAATACATTACTGCTCTACTCCAGATAGTCTTCATACCTTGCTTTCAAAAAAATTTAACATCTGTGCTTTCCTTCTTTGATGATTGCAACAAGTTGACAAAAGGATCCTAAAACTCATGAATGAATATTTTTTCCCCAGGATAAGAAACAAAAAAAAAATCTTCTTCATTACTCTCCTGATATGACTGCAAATCTTGGAATGAGATTTGTAATGAAACACCTGTTGAACAAAACAATGAAGTCAGTTGTCGGATCAAGTTTATATCAACACTCTTTTTAGGCTCATAGTTAGCTAATGGAGAAGGAATTTTACTCCATATATCATCCAACACATCAACTATCGGGTCATGAAAAACATGAAAAGACTACTACAACCTATTTTCCATTGATTCTAATGAGACAACATGACACTCTACGGACTGCTCATCCTTTTCTTTAGATATATTATGAAAAAATTTCTTTAAAAACTAAAATGATTCAAAGCATAGTGGTCTGGAATCATCTTGCATCATTTGATCATGTGTTTCAACTTCCAAGCCTTCATCTACAATTTAACATTCAATGGAATTCATGGGCTATAAATCTGGAGCTAAGGAGGATTCTACGTCGCAAATTATTTCCTCGACCATTTCAGGAGAAAGTGTCTCATTAACAACTTGCTCAAGAAGTTAATTATCTACCTCAACCTGAACATTAAAACTGATATACTGCTGATTTCTAATCTTGGAAAATTTTTCTTTTAGAAATTGAAATGAAGCAAAACATAAAGGTAAAGATAGGTCGCTTATTTCAAAATTTTCAGCATTTTTCTCATCTCTGTCATCATAAATATGCATCGGGTGATCACTTTTTTCAAGCTGCTAGAACTGAACTTCCTCCCAAAAACCAACTGCTCATTGCTCTATAAGATTAGCTCTTGTTTGGAGAACATAATCATCATCATACTGATCAAAATTTAGCAAATCATCAATATAAGTAACATCACCCATCATACACATTAGATTATCATATTGTTTCTCTTTTAATTGATCTAAAAATCCATTTTATGATATATGGTAGTGGGGATTAGTAGGAAAATTATTAGGGCTTGCAATCTCTTCTTTTTCTGGGATAGGCAGGTCATGATGATCTTGAATGAAAAATACATCTCTCACATTGATTCTTTGCATAATTTCCTGTATTTTACTTACCAAAATGTCGAGCTTTACCTCTAAATATGTCAGGTGCTTTGCAATGTTCTTCTTCTCTTCTTCCTTCAGCTTTTCCCTTCTAATCAATAGATGAGCCTCTACATCTACTCCATTGTTCTGCATCTCTTCAACTATTGCAAGGTTCCTTTCTCTCAGCTCAAATTCGATTTTCCGGATCAAAGGCATCTAGGTAATGTAAGAGAGTTGACCCAGGATGGGGTCTTATATCAACAGGTATCGAATAATAGACTTGATTGAATCTGGTAGAAACTGTTGTATTGTCTCCTCTAACTGCCTTTTCAGTTGGGCATACTCTTCTAGAATCAGGAAAGGGTTTTGTTTGACCACCCACCTATTGAGGAAAAATTTAATGAACTGTGGGAAATCTGAGAATCTCGTGGAAGACAAGTTTTTGAACCAACTCTTGACTCTTCCTTACAAAGAAAGAGCGAATAGCCTAATACTGACATCCTCTTCGTCAACTTCAAAAAGTTCTAGGAAAGTCTCAAAATTCTGCAGATGTCTCTCAACAGTGATGTTTTCATATTCACCATCAAACCTCGGCAGATATAGGTAATGATTTTTAGGGAAAGCATGGATTATAGGAGGTAAGATGAGTGGCTTGTATTGATCCGGGACTATAGAGGGTCTAGGAGTATGTAAAAAATATATAGGATTATTCTTGAACTCTTTAGGCTCATCAATTTGAAGATAGTCATAATAAGATTCAGAAAAAGGATGTGAACCAAGATCAAAGAAAAATTCAGTATATACAGTTTTCGAATAGGAAAAATCAATATTTTGATCATTATTATAATACAACAAAATCTTAAAATATTTCAGGATAGTTTCAGGAAAAGAAAAGAAGTAATTTACAAGAAATAAAATTACATCTCGAATACAATTCCACTTTGAATACCTGACATTTGTGTAAGATCCTCCCATTTTCCTACTGCCAGGGTCGATCCTCAAGTGAAATATTTACATCAAGTTGGAGTCGCCAGGTGAATATTTCAACCTTTATATGCATCTAATTGTTGTCCACCATCAAAAATCAGATCTAAACTTTGTCATTTTGTCCCACGAAAGAGATGATCTTTCGTCGTCCCCAGCGGAGCTGCCAAAATGTTATCACTCGGATTGAACCTCAAGGGTGAGAGAGGCAATTCCGAGGTAACCTCAAACTAGACTTTAGACTTGGTATCTAGCCCTATCAAATCAAAGAGGAATCTCTTGATAAAATCACAACCAAGAGGGTTGGATGAAAAGGATTTTAGGCTAGCTAAGGAAAACAAGGGGTTTTGATTTTGATTTTAGGGTTGGGCTCACTGAACAGGGATTAGGTCAAAAGGATAAAACAGGGCCAGAAGGATGAAATTGCAGTCTTCTTGATGGGGAAAGGTAGGTAAAAGGTTTAAATATTCAAAAATTATTAAATGAAGTGAATATACTGGTGAGAAGCTAAGGAAATCATATGAAATGTATTTTCCCTAAACTGAAGAAAATGAACACATTATACTTAATTTCCCAAAACAGAGCATAAATAAATATGAATTATGTCTTTAAAACTATAAATAAAGTATATTATAGATGTGAAATGTCTTATGAATTAAGAATACATTCTAACAAATCAAGCATAGAGAAGAAACAATGTGTAAAACTCATACCATAGGGATCCCAAGAAAATAGCTACAATTTTTCATTAATGTCGAAGCCAGAATGATACTTGATCAAGACAAACTCTGAAATTGATGCCAACCATTACAAAGACAGAAAAAGTACACCTTATAGAATTAAAAATCACTTCCTCTCATCCTCAAGGGTCGAATCCATGAGGTGAGGGAGTTGTTACACCAAAAACTGAACTGAATGTTAAAGCCTATGATGAGGAAAGTGACTCATTGCTAACTTTTAGAACATATACATTCAACTTCAAATTAATGATTTACCTAATGTATCTAAATTATATAAAAGGTAAAAAATGATAATTACAATGGTAACTTCTCATTTACCTAAGTAAAAATTAAATCAGAGGTGAAATTTCAAAATTTGAGTAAGATAAAACTGTGAATTCCTTGGTAAACGCACAGCGCCATGAAAGAAAATTTTACCTATATTGTAAGACCGTTTTGGAGGCCTTATCATTGTCCAAATATGCTCCATAATAGCTCATTGGAAAGTTATCTGAGTCTCGTTTCCAGATATTCTTTCACTTTCTAAAATTATTCCCATCTGCCCTATCAAAAAGCTATTCTCCTAAGACTTGTAAACACACAACACCAAGGTCAAAAAGAGGGCAGAAACATGATTTTTTTGATGGATTTTGACCTTTTTGAGGGAACATTTTTTCTCCAAATCTCATAAAAAATTTTGAGGTTGATGTACCCATCACTAGGAACATCAAGATGCTGACTATTTTGGATTTTAGTGCCCCAGAAAAGATCGCAGCGCTAGTGGTGCTGCGCGTTTAGCCAATTTTCTGTGCTAAACTGTCAAAAATCAAAATTTTCATCAAGTGTGCCAAAATTGGAATTTTCTTGCACATAAAGAGTTTATAGGTATGAAGAGACACCTCAGCAAGTATGTATAACTTCGCCTTCTCCTTTTTCTTGGCTAGGGTTTCCTTCAATTTGTTCATCAGCTGCCTGATCTTAGCATCTTTCTCTTGGATGATCAGTCATGAGTTGTCATGGTTATCTAGGACATCCAAGTCCACCAAGTAAAATTATCTCTCTTGATCATGATGAATTTTTTCCTCTTATTCCATGTTTCAATAGTGTTTTGGGTAAAACCCTTGGGAAGAAGGGGAAGGGAAAGGGTGTAGGATAGTGGGGTTAGGGAGTTGGGATGGCTAAGGGAAACTGTAGAGAAGTAGGGAAGGGAGTTAGGGAGTTGTGGGAAGTGATGGGATAGGAAAATTATTAGGGAGATATGCTAGGAAATAAAATTATAGGGATTTTGTTTAGGTAGCTAGAAAATTCCACCTAGATTTAGGGTTTTGGGAATAGAGCAAGAGAAAAGGGATTGGAGGAGTGTAAGGGAAAGGGAAGTGTCTAGGGAGTAAATTAGGGTGTAACGAAGGAATAAATAATGTCTAGGGAAACAATTTAGGCATGTAGTGGTGATAATTAGGGTTTCTTAGCTCAACACTTGTGATGGTAAATGAAGAGAGTTTATGCCGTAAAATTGCAATTGTGAAATGAGAGGAGGGCATAAAAGGGTGTCAATTACTTATTTGGAGGTGAGGAGACCTTGAATTTCATTTTTGAGGACTTGAAAAGGAGCTTGGGAGGATTTGTGAGACTTTGGTAGGAGCGCAACACCACTAGGTCAGGAGCGCAGTACCACCTTCAAACTTACTTTTGGATGACTTCTCGAAGTCCAAATTGGGCGCACGATAGCTAGTTTAAAATATTATTCTGTCTACTACACAATGAACCTATTAAGTACTGGAAATGATGAATTATAGCCCCTAAAAAATCAATTCTCCCAAGACTGGTCAAAAAGTGCAGAAGGAGGGTGCAGAAATGCAGAGTGCTGGTGAAGGCAAGTTTTGGAGGCCTTTCTCAATCCAAAATTGAGCTCACGATAGCTAATTGGAAATCTCTCTCTATCTCGTTAAAATTTGACTCATCAATCAATTCATTTGGACACTCCAGCTAGGAGAAAACGTGATTTTCCCAATTTTGGTCCAGAAGTGCAGCAATTCTCCCGTGGCAGCTGTATTTTTGACATTGCTCTAAAACCATGAAACCTGTGTAAATATGAAGGAGATTTTTATTTATTGACCTATTATGGAAAAAAACCTCTCTGAATTTTGTGAAATTCATCTCTATCTCGTCAGAAACAGAGTTTGAAACAAAACTGGCCCTATGTGTGGCAAATGATTTGTTCCTTGGAATGACTTCTTGGAAAATGATGGAGGCATGATGTTTATGAGTTGGTATGACTTCATACTTGCTGAAATGACCTAGCTTATGGCTCCTCTACTCATATGCCTCTTTTTCATAGAAAACCCTAGCTCAGTGGGAGATGAAATTAGGGTTTAGTGCTTATGAGCAATGTTGACTTGGGCAAGTTTGGAACAAGACAACTCCTTTTGGAATTTGATCAATTACTGAAGTAGACAATTTTTGTATTTGAAATTTGATGTGTTGGCATGTGGAGCTCTGAGTTGGCAGCCTTGGGAGAATGAGTACTTATTACATTTGAATTGACATAATATTACATGAATAAATAAAAATTACAGCTTGGTATGAAACTCACACTTGAAATCAAAATACAACTTTGAAAACCATTTTGAAGATCATATTTACATGGTAAATAAATATTATTGGGATCACTCTCATACTTTTTTGACCTTATGCAAATAAAATGGTGCATTTTTAGACATTGAAAGACAAACACCTAATGACCTAATGAGGCTTTGAATAACCTGACTTCCAGGAATGAGATTTTGAATTAAAAGACTTCCTGGAAAAAAGAGACTTCCATAGGTGTTGTTATGCCCAAGGATACATGAGAATGAGTTATCAATGTGAATCTCGGAGGGAGAGTGAAGTTTATTGACAAGGAAAACCACCAGTGAAACAATTTTATATCATGACCTAATGGAATGATTGAAATTTTTTTAGAGTGGGACACCTAAGATGCACATGCAAAATGTGTTTTGATCCCTGGTGGATGTATGCAAATACTGACACTAACCGACCCAAGAGAGGAGGATGATTCCATTGTGTGCCACATTCATTCCATTGTGTGCTCCCTTGAAGTCCTAAGGAGGATTGGGTGGCTGCCCTTGGGCGGCCTCAAGTGTGGGATCAATTTCTTGGACTGTGTGAAGTGGTCCCGGAAAGAAAATTTCGCCACTTTTAGGATCACGTGGCTTTTTGAGGAAAATACGCCCAATATCTCAACTTTTTGAGGAAAATCCGCACAATATCTCGCATATCGAAGGAAAATGCGCACAATTTGATTTTTATTCTTAGACCTTAGATATTTTTAAATACTTCAGACTCCCT
The DNA here is from genome assembly GCA_034641835.2 of Pinus albicaulis. Taxonomy (NCBI): domain Eukaryota; kingdom Viridiplantae; phylum Streptophyta; class Pinopsida; order Pinales; family Pinaceae; genus Pinus; species Pinus albicaulis. The sequence continues at coordinate 394,632,300 of CM076571.1, forward strand.
AATTTTTCTCAGCCCTGTAAATCCTTCTGCCTAACATTAAATAATGTCATATTTTCTTGTCCAATTTTCTAGTGATAACAATGGTTTTATTTCCTAAAACATAAAAGTGAAGTGTTTGACTACTTCTGCCACTAAAAATTTCTTTTTGAGAAGCAATGTGGAGACTACATATAAGTGTTGAGGACTGATAATGGTGGCAAATATATCTCAAGTGACTTCTTATGTTTTCGCAAGGAGCATGGAATTCACAAGAAGTTTACAACAAGGTATACACCTCAGCAAAATGGTGTCATGAAAAGAAAGAATAGGGCCATCATGGAAACATCAAGGAGTATGTTGAAGGCAAAGGATTTTCCAAATTATTATTGGGCTGAATATGTCACTTGTACAGTGTATATCATTAATATGTGTCCAACAAAAAGTGTCACGAATAGAGTTCCTAAAGAGGCATGGAGTGGAAGAAAGAAATATGTCACTCACATGAGAGTGTTTGGGTGTGTGGTGTATGCACATGTCCCGGATCAGTTGAGGAAGAAGTTGGATAGCAAGGGGGAGAAATGTATATTTTTTGGATACAATGATGAATCCAAGCTAGAAAAACTCGACAATTTATCAACCAAGAAGGTAATAATCAATAGAGATGTTCAGTTAATAGAAGAGGAAGCATCAGATGGAAGGTTAGAGAAGAGATTCAATGTGAAGACATGTATGTCACATGAAGACAAAGAGAATTGACTGCAACAAGTAATTACTCAATGGTGACTCCTCCTACACCTACAAAAGCTCAACAAAGAAGTCAACATTTTACACCTCAAAAAAATAATAGGACAGTGTTACGCAACCAAGCAAGTGCTTCTCCAAGCACACCACAAATATCCACAACTCCGTCTACTTAAAGCGCAAAACTAAGCCCATCTTCCGCAAGCATAAGAGGACACAAATTCAGAATTTTAAATGAAATATATCAGCAAGATGAAGTTGATAGCAGCACTAGTTTGAATTCTTTATTTGCATTATTTTTTCATGTAGATGACCCAATATATTTTGAGGATGCAGTCAAAGAAGATAAATGGGTTGCGGAAATGAATGAAGAGATAGCAGTAATAAAAAAGAATGACACATGGGAGTTAGTGGACCTTCTGCAAGGAAAAGAAGTAATTGGAGTGAAATGGGACTACAAGACCAAGAGCAACATTGAATGAAATATTGGCAGGCATAAAGCGACACTAGTTGTTAAAGGTTACAAGCAATAGCATGGAAGAGACTATGCAGAAACATATAAGCCAGTCGCAATGATGGAGACAAGGTGTACAATGTTTTCGATTTCCACGCAACAGAAATTGATAGTGTATCAAATGGACGTAAATTCAATGTTCTTGAATGAAGTGCTGAATGAGGAAGTGTATGTTGCGCAACCTCCTGGTTATGAGGTAGAAGGAAAAGAAGACAAGGTGTGCAAGTTGTGGAAAGCTCTCTATGGGTTGAAGCAAGAACCGTGTGCATATTATAGTAGGATAAATTCTTACTTCATGGACAATGGGTTCAACAAATGTGACGGTGAACCTACTCACTACATCAAAGAAAATGACAGTAATATTCTTATTGTCGTTTTGTATGTACATGATTTGATTTTTACAGGGAGTGATGATTTTCTCATCGGTGATTTCAAAGAAGTCATGAAAAGTGAGTTTGAAATGACTAACTTGGGGTTGTTAAGATATTGTTTGGGCATAGAAGTGAAGCAAAAAGAAAATGGCATTTTATGTCCCAAGAAAGGTAGGTAGTAGAAATTTTGGAGAGGTTTAATATGCAGAACAACAAGCCATCACCAACTCTAACTTTCAGGTGGTTGAAGTTGAGAAAGGAATATTGTAGTAGCAATGTGAATCCTACAATATAAAAAAGTATGGTGGGAAGCCTAGTGTATTTGACTACAACTGGGCCTGACATAATGTATGCAGTGAGTTTGGTGTCGAGGTTCATGGAGACACCCAAGGAGACACATTGGAAAGAAGCCAAAAGAACTTTAAGGTATGTCAATGGGTCAAAGGAGTATGGCATTTTGTACTCCACAATAGGTGATTTTTAGGGTGGTTATTTACACTGACAGTGATTAGGCAGGAAGTGTTGATGACAGAAAGAGCACATCAGGATATGTTTTTAATTTGGGTTCGAGAGCCATTTCGTGGGCTTCCAAGAAGCAGTTGATAGTATCATTGTCAATAGCAGAAGTTGAGTATGTCGATGCAATAGTAGCATCATTTCAAGAAGTTTGGATGAGAAGGATGTTGCGGGACTTATGTCATGAACAAGATGGAGCACCCAGTATCTTCTGTGATAACAGTTCAACAATTTCACTATCAAAGAATTCTATTTTCCACAAGAGGACAAAGCACATTGATGTTAAAAATCATTTCATACGAGAGTTAGTTAAAAATGCTGAAATTTTTTTGCAGCATTGCAGGTCAGAGGAAAAATTTGCAGACATCTTCACAAATCCATTAGCATGTGAAAATTTTGTTTATATCAGAGATTGTGTGGGAATGGTCAATGGCGGAAGTTGTGATTAAGGGGGAGTGTTGGAGAAGTAATATCAACAACCACTTTAAACGAACTCATAGCAACCATACCTCAATTAATTCTTTGTAGGTTGCAGATTGTGTTTGCGGAGAAGGACAAGTTCAAAGCAGAGTACATAATCCATTCCACAATAGAGTTAAATAATTAAAGTCAAATAGAATTTAATTCATGGTTAGTAAATGTGTATGGGAAAATATTTAATCTGCAAGTCATTAGGGGAATTTTGAGGTCTAAAATGGGCCTCCTAAGAAAAATGTACAACCAAAATAAACTTTATAAGAACCAATAGGATTCAAAATGATGATGTCAGCCATGGGGGATGATACACCATTTTTTAAGTAATAGAGTAAAAAGAATACAAAAAATAAAATAATAAAATTACTTTTTCAAATCGTATTTTCAACTTATATCCCAATTTTTTTACTCAAATGTTGAGTGGGAGTACTTGCTGGATGCAAAATTTAATTCCTCATCCAAGGAGTACCCATGTTGCATACTTTCCATGGACCCTGCTGACGAAAAATGAGAAATACATGAAAAAATGTGATTGCAATAATGTTTTTCACGTATTTCTGATTTTCCATGTAGCAGAGTCCCTCCAACGTATGAAACATGGGTACTCCTTGGATGAATAATTTGCATCCAACGATTCTCCCACTCAAAATTTGAGTAAAAACTTTGGGGAATAAGTTGAAAATACGAGTTGAAAAAGTAGTTTTTTATTTTTTCCCTCTAAAATTTGATGATGTCATCAAACCTTATTTTATTATTTCCATTATTATTTTATAATTTCCTTAGGAGGCCCATTTTAGAACTCAAAATTCCCCTAATGGTTTTTTACTTCACGCAACCTCTCTAATGTTCAGAAAATGATGTCCGCCCATACTATGTATTATATTTTGTCTTTCATGAATTAAATGTCTTAATATATATATGTTTATATTTTACATGTAAGTGGTGAGGGAGAGAGAGAGAGAGAGAGATTTGTGTAATGTGGCAGATCTAAGTCTGAAAAATAAATTTTGGGAGGAAATCGTGGAGAAAACTTTGGTAGGTGCGTGAAAACACAAATTACAATTGTTACTGTGTGTTACTCCGCAACCTTGGTGAATGTAATTCTCAGTAAGAACAATAGTTTTACTAGTGAAGGAGTCACAGCCTCCATATGAATGTGTATGTTGTGTTTATGAATTATAATCTAAAGTTTGGTTAGTTGTGATTCCCTCAACACTCTGTTTTACTCTATTTCGCCGTGAGTAAAATTAATTGATTTTGTTAGCTCCTCTATAGTTGCGATTTTAATCTACGCCACTCAGTATTGAAAAGAGGATTCATATTAATTTATTTATACAACTGTATGGTATGGATTAAAGTCATTTCCGCAAATCTGTGTAAAATTCCGTAAATGTGTTGTCTTGATTAAAGTCATTTCTGCAACTCTGTGTTGAACTCCTGGTGTTGAGGGAAAAGTATTTCCCCTTTCCTTTAAAAATTCTAACAAGGACCTTCCAGTGGAAGAAACCAAAAAACCCAAAACCCTAATACAGGGAGAAAATAGAATGGTGAGGTAACATAAAAAAATTTTAATCCGATACAAAGAATAGATCAAATTTACACAAATAAATATTTCCAGTAAATATGTGCATAGCCACAACTAATGAGAAACAAAGGCACCACCAAATGTAGGCAATAAAAAGAACATGGATTTAATAATAACTCACCAAAGAGAAAAAAACTAGATCAAGAAAAGGGAAAGAAACCAAAAGTAGATATGGAACTAGATCTTGATTGTAATTAGAGCAGAAAAATGGATCTAAAAAATAAGATGCAAGTCTTAGGGACAAAATCGCAAAAAACCAATCACGAAATTTCTTAAAGAAAAGCCTAAGTTGGCCAATCAATAGATCAAAATCACAATGATAGTGCAAGATCATATCTAAACAAAATTTCATCTATAGATGATAGTAACTAACAAATCAAAAAATTTAACAACAAATCCAGTATATCACACTTTAAAAATTAACAAACCAGCTTAACAAGAAACCCACACACTAAAGAGAAGACAAATCTACTGCAAAATTTTAGAATTCAATCAAATCTATACTAGATTTGGACTGAGACAAGTAGCCCAAGAACATAATTGAGAGACAAAATAAAATCATGAGGGGTAAGCCCTCAAAATTCCAAATTTTGAGTAACCACATAAGGAAAAAGTGTACAAAAAAAGGGACGATCCTCACAAAGAATAAAACTAGCACCTAGCAATGATAGCTATCCTCCCTTTGTAAGCAGTTATAAGCCCACAGTGATGGAGAAAAATGAATTAAAATTAAACGTTTGACTGAGATCAAGAAATATATAAATTTAATTAAGAAAATAATAACCCAGAACAAGTCACATTCACTCCTTGAACGAGGTAGAAGGAACATAAAGTCAAATAAACTACAAGAAGAAGAGATCCAATAAATTCAAGGCTAACTCCCTAGTGGAGTTGCAATTGTTTTATAACAGGATTTCGACTAATGAGATTAGGCTACTTTTAATCCAGTAAATGTTGAGAAGATACCCGATCCCTTGTAGGTCGATGAGGGTTGTTGGGATTTATTTTTAGAATCCTAGTTCTACTCGAAGATATCACTCCTAATTATCACAATCCAAAGGCCTACACATATACACCAACAAACAAAGAACACAATCCTTATGTACAGGGATAATAAGCATAAAAATAACATGTATAAATTAAATTCATAGACACATAACTTATATGGGAAGAAATCATCCACTTATATTAATCATAAGAAATAAGTACAAGGGAATTATACCAAACAAATGGAAGCCTCCTCTCCAACTTGCAACATCGCCTCCTTTTACCAATGCAGTAGAGCTCTCACGCTATAATATGGATACTAAATCTGGCTCCATTCCTCTATGTGATATTATATAGGTTCATTTTTTCCTCTAGGAGAATTTATCTAGACACTAAGGGGCTTGAGAAGTTAGGAAATGTCTACAATAATGGACCCCTAGAAAAATCACACACAAGTGGGTCGATTTGATCTCCTTGGGAATGAAAAACTATAGAAACATTTTTCCCAATTATGAGTTTTTTTTATCAATTGTATCAATTATGAAATTATTATTTTTTTCGAAGGAAAAATCGTATTTTAATTCATTTGAGTGAAATTAAATGTTGTAGATGATATATTATGCATCAATTCATAGATCTTGGTATACAAGATCAAGAAAAAAAACAACTCTTTAGCAATGTTAGATATAAGACTTTTGTGATCCATAAATTAGATAAATGTATTCGGATTAATCACATTGTTAGGATTTGGTTAAGGTTTCGAACCAACTAATGTCGTTCATCCTTTGGAAAAGGCGAAAAATCTCATGGATCTTAATGAATAAATAGTGAGGATGCATCATTGCTTGGAATTAGTCATTGAAAAACTAGTCGTTGAACTAGCAATTTGAAAACTAGCTGTTAATTTAATTTGTTATTTAATAGATTAATAAATATCATAAAATAATTAAAATTTTAATTAATATAATTAATTAACCCTTTAACTTAATTAAAACCTGAATTCTTTTTATAATATTTATTAATTTTTTAACTAACTAATTAAATTAATGGCTAGTTTTTAAACGTCTAGTTCAACGGCTAGAAATGGATAGGTTTTCAACAACTAGTTATGGGAAATGATTCATCCATACTATTTATTCATTAAGATCCATGAGATTTTCGACCTTTTCCCGAGGATGAACCACATTAGTTGGTTCGAAACGTCGACCAAATCCTAACAATGTGATTAAGCCGGGAGGCATTTATCTAACACTTTAGCGAGTTAACATATTCTACTCTTTCCTAACTTTCCTTTTTGCCACTTTTTTCCAACCATTAGAATCAAATGGGGTAGATTAGAATATTGTGTGTCTTTTACATTTGGCTAGAATTCTTTGTCGGAATCCAATTTTTCTAAAAGGTGGGTTTGTTTGGTGCCACTAGCTAATTTTTCAGCCGAAGTCATCATGAGCTTATGTTGTTGTTTGGTTGCTATTGGAACCAATGCAGATCGATGCTCGAACTCATCCTTCATCATAGTTACCTGGGTATTCTAAACATTGTTGTTAGTGGTATTTTATGTGGGATCTGTTGCTTCAGTTTCTGCTTCCTGATATTTTGAAAACTGCCATCCTTTCGGTTTTTGTGTTCGTCTTTTTTCCTTTATTTTTTAGCTTGTGAACAAGTGCTTTGGAAGTGGCTATATGAAGAAAAATATGACATGGAAAGGTTGTATTCTCATAGTCAAGGGGTTGAGATCACTATTGATTTTTGTAATATAGTTGGATTCAATTAGTTAGCCCTTTACTAAGGTCCACCTCCATGAAAATTCTGGAAAATGTATAAATGGCCATTGATACATGCTCGACATCTGTATTTAGATTTATATGTATTTAGGTAGATCTGGTTTTGTACCAGCTAGATCCATCCCCTTAGAGGATTGTCACTCTTTTTATGCAGGTATATTATGCAACAGAGTTTGTTCACATTGGAATCCTATTCATGGATTTGTCAGTTGAAAATATGCTGCGGCCCTAGGTTAGCAAGCATGATATGGGTGTCTGGGTAGATAATGGCCCCAACATTGATATGATAAGGGCACACATTTTCCTTCAATGATCAAATTTGTGGGTAGATATATACTGCAATAAATCTGACCAGGTGTCATGCGTTACAACTTGAGATCTCGCGGGTTGAGTGGCATATTCTCCACTAGAGCATGATCAGGCCTACGATCTAGTGTCAAGAGCCTGTCACTCGTATTTGGCAATGTTAGATAGAATACTAACATCGAGTAGTATCCATAGAGTCAACCCGCTGCTACAAGAGGTGATTTGGAAGATTTCTTGCATTGAGTTTTCTCAATCATGCAGATCTAGCCTGACGGTTTCTGGCCTTCTGAGAACCATACACAAAAGATAGGATTTTTGAGGGAGACATTGGCATCCTTGTGCAATTTCTTTAGAGGCTGATGGAGGAATCTGGGGTGTGGCATCTTGGATGAAGGGATGAGGAATTGATAGACTTCGTGATGGGGAAAATTTCTGGAACAAATCTAACAGATATGTAGATTCATAAAATTGTTTGATGGTTCCTACTTGCTTCTATGTGGGCATCTGACTATATTCGGCCATGTCGAGGAAGAAAAAACCCACGCACAAAGTTGTTACACAACATTATGTAATCATCCCTACAATCCCCATCCCACAAATTGGAGGACCATTTCTGTGACTTATATGAAGTGTCATTCCTTGCAAAAAGTGTCATTACATCCCTTGCCATGAAGAGAACATTTCCTCTGTTGAATTTTCCTGGAATAGACCATCAAAAACACATGATTTTGGGTTGGCACTGGCGGGCAGTTATTGCCTCGTGCCAATAAAGAAAATTAACATTGGGCCCCGCACCCATTAGCACTCTGTCTCAGTGATCTACCCACGCCGAAAGTTTCCATGCTATCTACTTCGTGAGCGAGTCAACTTGGGTTGTTCAACTGAATAACGTCAAACGCCTTCCTTTGGCTTCTTGTTTCCTCCTTTTGGGGAAACCTCCCAAAGGATAAGGCCTCCCTTCCACCATTTGAAGGACCCCAACATCCTCCTCTCCTTCTATAAATACATCTCTCTCACATAGATGCAGCTAGCTGAAGAGGAATTACTGAACATTTTGCTGAAACAGTGTGATATAGCTAGTGTGAGATAGAGCAGAGAGAGATCGTTGTCAAGAGAGAGCTTACGCTTATTTCCTTGTCACGTCCAATTTCCCCGACGAATACTAGAGATGCGTTTTAACTAGACCTGCTGAAGGAGGCTCTTTCTTTCTCTTAATATATACATGACTGATGTTTTGGTTCCCATCTTGTGTTGATGTGATTTATCTTATGCAATACATTTAATTCTCCTTGACTAATTAGCTAGTTATGAATGAAAATATTTTGTTGTATGTTGCTTCTATCCTTTGATCTTTATGCAAGCATCCGAGTACCATTTCTGAAGGATCACAACATGTCGAGATTAGGATTAGGATAACGCTCCTACAGATACAAAAACCCCATTTGATCATAGGTAGGACAATATATCCCAACTCATTTCATTCATTAAATAGGAATCGACACATTAGCATGTCCTCTTGCTACTAGACCCACCCTAGGGCTAGAGGGATCACCTCTGTCCGTAGAGGGGATTTACCTACACAAAAAATTGGTGACTCCACTAGGGGATCAATGTGTGTTTTTCTTCTCGTTGTTTGTTGAGCGTTTGACTTGTTGAGTCAAATTTGGTCATTTGATTGATTTTCTGCTTTTCTTGGCTTTCCCAGCTATTTTAAACCATCATGTTGAATTCCAGGGTGTCAAGTCTGACCTCTACTCCATGGTTTTATCCTTTTTCCCATGGTTTTCTAGCTTGGCACAGTTTTTCATTAAATAGTCGCACCAATTGGTGCACGTTGCTTTTGTTACAGGTGCGCCAACACCCTGTTAGGTGCAGATTACAGCCTAACAGTTGCACCAAATCCTATAGGATTTGATTTGACCTCTTTGCTGAGTTTTTGTCAGTAGTTCTTTGATTTGGATTCTTTTTTTACCTTGTAATTGGTCTTTTGAGATTTTTTTGACTCTGTAATCTCGATCTTCTCAGCTATTTGTCCATTATCTTATCAGTGGATTTTTGTAGCCCTAGGGATTCTAGGTGTCTTGTGCTATTTGTTCGGCCCTCTCCTCACTGAGCCTTCTAAGTTAAGTTCGAGTTGCTTTGGTCTTTGTCATTTCAATTCGCTAACTGATTGTGTTAGAATTTCTCTCGATTCTTCATGTCTTTGGTTCATTGGATGATCACATATGTTTTCGTTTGAATCTCCATTTCGTCACTTCGGGCATAGATCACATTACTCATTGGATCGTTTCGATAGACCTTCATTTTCTTGGAAGAATGCATCCTTGTTTTGAGTGCATCTTATGTTTGTATGGCATTTGGTTTATTCATTTTAGATATTTACAGTTGTAGTGCTCAAAACTAGTGTTTTCTTTGTTTTTTAGTGTAATAGTGTATTGTGTGCTTCATTCATCTAAAAAAAAAATCACATTCTTTCGCTTGAATTGAAAATGAAATGCTCTTTTGCATAACTAGCTCTTATTGAACTAGGAGAGAGTTTTAATTTTCTTATTTGGTTGTATTAGATGCTTTAGTAAAATTATTCTTATGTTTCAATTGATTGTTTCTTTGTTAAATTTTCCTATCCTTCTCTTAGCTATCATTCATTGAACGAAAATGAGTTTCTTTCGCATGTAGTGTGCATTTAGGAATTTGAGATCACATTCGGTAAGGCCTTGAAATCGAAACATTAATTCAGGATCAACCTTTAAAATCAATTCAATCAACCTAAGGAAGCATTGAAACCTAACGCAAATATTTAAGAGGCTTGGGCTACTGACGTTTACTAGCGTCATTAAACCCAGTAGCTGTCATTCACCACCTGGCTTTAGACAACACTAGTATGGACTTATGCTCCCTGTACCATCATGTATATTAAGGGAGACCTTCATAGGTTGCAATCCTTTATCCATATGAAGCCGAGTCTATTTCCCTGTAACTGTGATACACCGTACACAAAATTCGTGGATACTACCTGCACGTACCTCAAGTCCTTGGTCATTTCTCTTTCATTTGATCACCAAGGTGTATATGGCAGTTCATGGAAACTTGGTACACCCTCTTCCTTAGATTACGTGAGTAGTCATTTTGATATTTTAGTGACTCTCTAAAAGTGAAAAGATCATCGAGCACTTGTCCTTTCACACTCGTCCAATTTAAAAGTGACTAGAGTCATCTTTTACCTGTTTCTCGAATCTTAAAACATGAAACAAAAAAGTTTCATTTCAATGTCATAAAATTAACTCCCTACAATCACATGCTTATTAAAGTTTTCTACTTGGCTTGTTTTTTGTAGTTCCTTACTGTTTCATCTTGAAGCCTTGAATAGGCTATCTCTTTTTCTTCCTGTGTTGAAATATTGTCATGATGGTGGAACCACCAGTTTTGTCATCTTCTTCACTGCGTCCTAGTGGTAGTCCTTTTCTTGACATTTCTTTGGAAACACCTCAGTCCATTACGTCTGCCGAGTTTTTGCAGCCTCTTCTCCCGAGTGCCTTGCCTCTCGCTACCCGGTCTCCTCCTGAAGGTTCATTTGATTTCAATTGGCCATCTCAGGGTGCTTGGTATGGTTTTGGGAGTGGGGAAGAATTCCCTCCTCGTACTTTGAGATCGCCATTATTAGTCACTGCTTTACCCCCTAGTCCTCGTCGTCTTTTGGAATATCTTACGACCTCGTCAGATATGGATTCTTCCAGTCCTGTTGACAGTGAAGAGTTGCATGTTTCTACCGGGGAATATTAGATTTTCCCAAAAGATTTCCCATATGTCTCCAGTCAACCTTCCCCCCAATCGGTGTCTCTTCCACCCAGTTATTGTACTTTGTGTCAGATCATTTCTGATGTGGAATCCATGGCACAGTCCAGTACAATGGCTCCCACTTGAAGCTCGATTTTTCCTACATTAGGGATGTCGCCTTCGACACCCATCTCATCTTCCATCGTTACATCTGTCTCGGTCTGACCTACCATTTGTATGGCTTCATCTGCACTGGTTGTTAGCATGACTCAGTCGTTAGGGCCTTCTGTTATTCGCAGGTCTATATTTATCCATCCCACATTGCCTGTTAGGATCGCTGTGAGTTGATCGCAGCCTCCCGCTGTGGAAACCCATCCTACGTGCACTGCACCTATGGTTTCTACTTATACATTTGATGACTATCTGCTGGATATTCAGTGACGGTATGCTCCCTCTCTGGATTCTCAGCCGCTGAATTCCACACCTCAGGGTTCTCAATAGCCGCAAGCTCCTAGAAATCCTCCCTATTATTATGATGCATATGATAATCCTATATATTTTCCACCCATTGATCCTAATCAAACTGTTTATTTTCCTTCTACTAATCCCTATCAGACTGTTTCTCATCAAGGGAAATTGTTATAGGGACAACCCTCGAGTCTACAGGGACAACCTTTGGCCCAGTAGGGAAAACCCTTTGGTCCACAGGAACAACTTTACGTTCCACAAGGACAACCCTTACAGGGACAACCTTCGGTCCAATAAGGAAAACCCTATGGTCCATCTGGTCAACCTCGGTTTCAACCAGGAGCATCTTATGTTCCTGGGCGGCAATTGTATCCACCACAGGGACAACCTTTTGTGCAACAAAAGCAAACTTACGCTACGGAAGGCCAAGATTTTGTACAAAAAGGGCAACCCTACAATCTTGCACTGGGTCAACCTAGTTTTCAGGGACAACCTAGTCCATCCCAACCATCGGCCAATCTCTTCCACTAGGGAATCCTCCTGGCTCTAATTATCTAAGCCAACCTGATCTATAGAGACATCCTACCCAACCTCAATAGTCGTTTCAACCTATTCAACCTGCTCAAGAGCAAGTTCAACTTGTTCAACCTGCTCAGCTGCCCGTTCAACCTGCTCTACAGGGACAACATGCTCACCCTCAAGGTGCTACTTACCCTCCCCAAGGTCAATTTCATGTAGTATATAGTGAGCCCCAAGGTTTCACTTATTACCTTCAAAGTCAATCCGAGTTGGTGTATAATCCACCTCAAGGAAATGCTTACATTCCAGAGAAAAATCTATATGTTGCTTAGCAAGGATCTCAATGGTATGCTCAAAATCAGTATCCTGGTCCTCAACCCTAGTATGGGAAAAATTATCAGGCTTATAACCCCTATGGATAGAATACTTCGGGACAAAACATATGGGGGCATAATTTCTCTCAACCTGGGTGGAATGCTCACACTAGTCTTGATCAATGACCTCAAACGCCTTTTAATCCTCAATTACTGTTTCTTGCGACGTTGGAACTACCTGATTTGTCAAAGCTGATGAACGATATGATGCTTCATAACACGTATTGGCCTCTAGTTCCAACCAAAATTCCTGGTGATTGTCCCAAATTTGATGGCAAGTCCGAAGAATTACCCCAAGCGCATGTTATGACATACCATCTTTGGTGTTCCTCTAACTCTTGGGTTGACGATTCTATCTGACTCCGTCTTTTCCAATGGGCTCTTACTGATGTCGCTGCCAAGTGGTACATCAAGTTATGTCGTGGCATCTTTCAAGGTTTCAATTATTTATCCATGGAATTTCCGGTTCGGTATGAAACCAGGACACACCTCCTCACATCCTTGAATCAAGATCTAGCTACCCATATCTCACATCATATTCATGAATGGAGGCGTCATCATCACCTGATCAAGTTTGAGATTCTTGATCAGCTTCTAGCTGATTTGTTCACTACCTCTTTCATCAGTCATATTTCTAAGGAAGTTGTTGTGGGGGCATGCGTCACTGAGGAACAATCCATTTCTCATGCCCAGTACCTTGATATTGTGTACTCTTAGTCTGGCATGTTATATGATCTCTTGCCTGATGCTCCTAGACCTAGAACTTCCAAAGCACTAGAAAGGCCATCCTTCAATGGTATCATTGGTTCCATATCTCATACTTCTCAGAAGTCTTCTCCTCTGAATTATGGGATGCAAAAATCTACTCCTTCCAATGATAATGCTTCTCAGCTAACCCCAAATTCTATTAAAACCACGAAAGTGAATGTCGTTCAGGCCAATCTAGTGGATAAAACTTTCGAAGGTAAAAATAAGGCTAAAGGTAGGGCCAAAGACAATACCCTGAAACAGGTTTCTCAGAAATATCATGCTGATGATGGTTCATAACGTAAACTGAAGTATCCTTTCTTGATTTGTGATGAAGAGAACTACACCAAGGACTGTCCTTGATGGGCCAAAGTGAGTCAATTTCTCAAAGGCACCCAAGGAACTTCCGTTGTTCTCAAAGAACCGTTTCTGTCACAGCAGACTCAGTTGGTAGAGCAACCTCAATACTCTGCCCCATCTGGCTCTCAGGTTTTCATGATGAAGAGTTATGCATATGTTTCCATAGCTACCTGTTTGAAATATTATATCGAACCACGTCAGGTAGAGGGGAAAGAGAACGCTGATGGTCCTCCTCCTCCACCTACTTTTCGCCCTCTTCAAATTGAAAGGCCCTGTACTGAGCCCTTTGTACAACCATATTCCAAAGGTGTACTCCATAGGTCTTCTACAATCCTAATGCCCTTTGTTTCTCAACATTACAGTATTGTTGAGGATTTGGCTCAGGTACCATTTGCGATGTCTGGATTAGAAGTACTTCAGAGTTGTCCCTCTCAATGGAAGGCTTTGCTATTTTCCATCAGCGGGGTTCATCTTGTTGATTCAAGCCTTATCACTTTTGACTTGTAGAATTTAATCCCACGTCTCCCTCACTAGCTTGTGCTCATCATAAAAGTTGCCATTAATGGACCAAATATCCATCGAGTGGTCATCGGTAAGGGTGCGTCTATGTGTGTCATGCAATATTCTTGCTGGAAAGCTATTGGTTCTCTAGCTCTAAATTCATCTCCAAATGCTCTCGAATCATTTGATGGAAGGGAATCTAAACCTCTTGGTGTTCTCGCTAGTTTACTGATTACTCTAGAAGGGAAAACAGTCAATGTCGAGGTTGAAGTAGTTGATGCCAAGCTCAATTAAAATCTTCTCCTCGGTCGCAGTTCGACCCATCCTATGTTGTGCGTTCAGTCTACTCTCTTTCATGTTTTTCGATTTCCACACGAAGGAAATATCTTTACTGTCGATCAGCTGTCATTCTTCACTTCTTCTTCCAAGAACAACGTTTCGTATGTAGATAAAATTCCTACGCCTTACGAGAGAGTCGAGACAGGTCTCTTCAAACATTTTTCCCTCATGGGTATTTTTCCTCTTCCTCCACCCAACACTGTTTAGGTTAATATGATCTCTAGGTCTTCCAATCTGTGGATCATCCCTTCACCCGAGCAGATTGATTAATTTGGAGATTTGATGCCGTTAAGTCTGATCGAGATTTATTATTTTGCACTTATTTCGGCTTCGGATCCTCCACCTCCTGATCATGCTCCTTTGGGCATGTCTCTGGATACTTATTCTCAATCCCCCTAGCTCAGCAATTCAGATTCTCCCGATCCCTTGAAAGAGATGTTTCCCTCCAATGAAGCCATCGTGGAAACTATGTCTCTCGAGGATCCTCCTTAGGATGATATTTATCATTGTTCCTTGTTCATGTTTGGCCTTGGGGCCATGTCTACGTGTCTCGAGAGGTTCGCTTCTCAGGTTCCTTCTCCTCCACTTCAAACACCTATTATGTTGGAATATCGATTGCCGTTAGACCAAAACCCGTAGGCAATAGTCTCCACTACAATTGCTAGAGTTAGGATCCACGAGTGGTGGTTAGTCCATGTCGTGAAACACAGGAGGAGCGTTGAATCCAATGTCCAACAATCTCCCCCCAACGTGAGCTGGGTGAGTTTTGAACTCAAGACCTCTCACTCTGATACCACTTATTGGAATCTCAATTGTCGTTAGACCAAAACCCGTAGGCATTAGTCTCCGCTACAATCGCCAGATTTAGGATCCATGAGAGGCAGTTATTCCATGTCGTGAAACACACTGGGATCATTGAACCCAATTTCCAACATATTGTGACCCACGAAGTATTTATGGAGGGTAACTTAAGTAACATCACACAAAAAATGCCTATCGACATTTCCGTCAAATTGAGAATTGTCGATAACATCCATATTGGGGTGACCTGTTCTCCTAATGAGGTTCATGTCTATACTAGTCTCTTCTGCGAGTTTCGCGACATTTTTGCATGGTATTACGAAGAGATTCCAAGCATCGATCGCAGTATAGTGGTGCATGATATTTCTACCTATCCTGGGGTGAAGCCTGTTCACTGGCGTCTTCATCCTGTGCATCCTAGAAAGGCTGCCGCTATTAAGGGAGAAGTTGAAAAACTTCTTAAAGTTGCTTTTATCTATCCGATTCCATTGACATAATGGATTTCCAATATTATTCCTATAGATAAGAAATAGGGTACCATTCGTGTTTGTGTTGATTACCATGACATTAACTGTGCTTTCTCTAAGGATAATTATCCTACTACTTTTATTCATCAAATCATTGATAACTATGTTGGGAGTGAGAGTTTTTCTCTTATCGATGGGTTTTCTAGGTAAAAGTAGATTAAAATTCTTCCGACTGATCAACATAAGACCACCTTTATTTGTCCTTGGGCTAATTTTTCTTATAAAAAGATCCCTTTCGGTCTGAAAAATACTGGGGCTATATTTCAACAACCAATGTCATATGCTTTCCACGATATCAAGCACAATTTTCAGCATTATCTGGATGACCTTCTAGCTCATTCAGCTAAGCGTAAAGACAGTCTTGATCATCTCCGTCAGATCTTTCTTCGCTGTCGATGCTATAACATCTGGCTGAATCCGTATAACTGTGTCTTTTGCACTGAATATTGTATACTTTTAGGGTTTATCGTTTCTGAAGACGAGATTTGCCACAATCCACTCAAAGCTAAAGTTGTCATTCATATCCCCTCTCCTTCCTCCTTACATCAGCTGCAGAGTCTGTAGGGAAAAGCTAACTTCCTACACCTTTTTATACCAAACTATTCTGAAGTGGCTAAAGGATTTACACAATTACTAAAGCAAGGCATCCCGTTCTTCTGGGATGAGATCACCCAAAATTCCTTCGATGCACTGAAGACGTTACTCGTCAATTCTCCTCTGTTGCATCCTCTAAATTATAACCACGATTACTCCATCTATTTGGCCGATGCATTCAAAATGTATGCCATGGTTCTGGTACAAGATGATGATGATGGTGACAAGAATGTCATTTACTATCTGTCTCGTAACCTTCTCCATACTGAAACGCGATATGCACATGTCAAGAAGTTTGCATTAGCTGTTGTTCAAGTTGTTCAATGTTTTCGTCACTATATTATGTTGTGCATAATGATTGTGATTTCTAACTGCAACCCTATGACTTATATATTGACTCATCAATTGCTGGACGGAAAGTACTCGAAGTGGATTTTCATCCTCCAAGAGTTCGATTTGGAGTTCACCACTGCCAAGTTGAAGATGTCCTTAGTCTTTGCCGATTTAATCTACTCTCTCCCTTCTAATTCCGCACCGTCTCGTTCCGAGGAACACATTCCGGATGACATGCTTTTTTTTATTAGCACCCTCGATCCTTAGTATGCTGATATCATCATATATCTTCAGACTTCTACCTTTCGATCTAAGTTGATGAAGGATGCTCGCTGACGCATTATTCATCAATCAAAACCTAATTTCATAGTCGAAGATACACTCTACTGCATCAGAGTTGATTCCATTCTCTGCCAGTGTTTGACTCTCAAGGAGGCTGAAAGGCTTTAAATGATTGTCACAGTGGTGCCTATTGTGGTCACATATCTGGTTATGCTACTGCAGAGAAAATTATTCATGCTGGGTATTTCTGGCCCACCATCTTTAAAGACTACATTATTGTTGTTCATAGGTGTCATGATTTCCAGATCTATCAGCGCAAGAATTACGCATCACCTTCCCATCTCCACCTTGTCATTATCATTGTTCCCTTTGTGAAGTGGGGCATTGATTTTATGATGTGTAACCCTCACTCAGTCGGGGGGCATGCTTATATCACCGTACCTATTGACTACACTTACAACTGACGGTAAGAAAGAAACACAATTTCTATTCAATCATGTCTTTGCACATTTTTTCCTACATTTATACCTCTTATCTTGCTTTGTAACCTTAACTTATGGGATTATCTTTACCCTTTTTCCCACCTTTTTACCCTGACTTGTGTTGTTTCACCTTGCTTTTGTTATTCTTCCAATTCACCAATTATTATGATATATTATACCTTTTTATGAATAACTGATGGTGAATGTTTGGAGAAAGTTCGATGGTATTTTGTTGTCCTTTCAGATGTCAAAGATCCCGAACATGGAGTTCACAAAAGAAATTTGTATGGTGTTGTTACACCCTGCTGTTACAGAGTCATTGGCGAATTGCTAATATAGTTTTACCATCGACCACTCTTTTCTATATTGTTATTGATATATTCCTTGGCGATTGCACTACAATTGTGTTTTGTTATTATAGCTGTAGGAGTTATCAACATTATATTTTTGAGATAACAGCCTAAGGGTAGTTCTGATTGTAATATTTTAATTTCTAATAAGAAATTTCCTAGGGAGTGGTTATAATTGCATGAGTTCTATTTTGATCAACATGAGAATAGTAAGATTCTCATGACTGATCTAATCCTAAATTTTTTGATGTAACAACTATATATCTCTCAAACCTAGAGGTCAAGAAGCTAGCGAAGAACATCATTGTTTTGCCTCTGTAATTGCATTCAGATTAATACAAATCATATTGTCACTGCTATTACATGTGTGATTCCATTTAATTTCGATCAAAGTTTCTTTTCTACCTGCGCCTTGCTAGGGAGGAAAGGCCCTCCTCCTTAGCAGGGATTGCAGCGGTTAAAAGAGTTGTGTGTTTATGTAATTGGATTTCAGTTTATGTATCATTAGAGTGTTGTTGCTGACTGTTTAGCTGAGAATATATCTACTTCAATTTATATACTTTATATGCTGTTACACATCTGATTAATAAAGAAACCAGCTGGGTACTTACTGTGTGGCAAGTTAAAAAATAAATTGAAGTGTGATTTCAATCTTGTGGATTCTTTTATTTCTGCATGAGTGTTTTATTTCTAGCATTTTACTTCAGCAACGATTTCTTTTCTTTGAGACTGCTTCTGGTTGATGTATCGGCATAGAAAATGCTACTGTCATTGGAATAACAGATGTCCCTATATTGATAATTAAATGTGTGCAGTTCAATCATTAATAAGTGATTTATATACTCCAAAATTTTGGCATCGTTGTCGGGGATGGCAGTGACAATCCAATCAATCAGAATTGTTTCTTAGAAGTGCAATTTCTGTGTGTTTTTTTTATATAGAGTATCTCCAACAATACAATTTTCAAGCAGTAATATGAGAGGTAAGAAGCTACTTACTGCTCTAACAGGCTTGAGCGGGCTTGCCAATATATTGTTGGGATGCTTAGGAAGTTGAATTTATGATCATTTTGTCTTTTTTTTAGAGTGTTTCTAGTGTTTAAATTGTTGGGCGGTAAGATGAGAGGTAAGAACCTGTGCACCTACCCATCGCTCTAACAAGCCTAAGCAGGCTCACTAATGCCTTGCTGGGTGTTACACAACATTTTGTCATTGTCCCTGAAATCCCCATCTCGCCCATTGGAGGGTCATTTTTGTGACCAATAAGCAGTATCATGCCTTGAAAACACCATCATTGTGTCCCTTTACATGATATTAACATTCCTCTTGTTGACAATTCCCTGAGCAGAGACTCAAAAACCCTTGTTTTTGCCTTGGTGTGGGTAATCAGTTATGCCCTCGCACTGAAGAGGAAAATTAACACTGGGCTCACACCACCTGGCACTCTGTCCTAGTTTTCCACCCGCACCAAGTTGTTTATGGAATTTTTTTTAAAAATAGAGGCGAAGATTCCACTCCAACCACCTTGAGGATGAGTCATTGGGAGTAGTTGAACTAATAAACCACGGACTGCCTCCTTTAGGTTTATGGTTTCCACCTCTTATGGGAACTCCATAAAGGATAGGCCTCCCTCCCACCTTTGTAGGGATCCTAACCTCATTTTCCTCTATAAAAGAAACTATCTCTCTTACAACAAGCTAGCTGAACGGTTGAATAGATGAACTTGGAGAATTAGATATACTATAGCTAAATGACTACAGAAGATAGAAGGAATTACATTGAGGAGAGCTTGAGTCCATGCCTTCATCCTGTCTAAATTCCTTGATGAGCATCTGAGACGTGCTTTTCCTAAACCCCGCTGGAGGAGACTGCAATGTCAAAGCATCAGTTCTAACTCCTCCTTCTATTCATTTATATACATGACTACTGTTTGGTTCCACTGTTGTGTTATAATGTTTGTTTAATGCAATATATTTAACCCTCTTTCACTTGTTAATAGTTATGAATGGAATGTTGTCATATTGTATGTTTTTCTTGTTTTCCTGTTCTTTGTGCAGGTATCCAAGCGTAATGGTGAACAGATTGTGACTTGCCGAAGTAGGAGCGAGAGGCCACCACTACTACAACAAAAATGACAACGTTGGATTCCAGGTAGGTCGATCTACCATTTCCTTTGTCCATTAAATAATTAGGAAGCAACACTTTAGCGTGTCCGTTTGTTTCTAGACCCACTCTAAGGCTTGAGGCATCGTCTCTATCGGTAGAGAGGATTTACCTTCATAACACTAGGACACTTAGGAATTGAATTTTGTTTTTTTTTAGGGTGTCTTCATCTATACAATCATTGGGCGGTAAGACGAGAGGGAAGAACCTATGTATCACTTTAACAAGCTTGAGCGGGCTCCCTACTTTAGAAACTGAAGCACTTATAGGATTAATTAGTACGCATAGGGCCCATGTGTGCTAGCAGGACAACATCAACATATAAAGACACCCCCCAAATCTACCAACTACAGGAAAGATGGGTCATAAGAAGTAAAATAAGAGCGCAGAGTTGGGAAGGAAAGCATTCTTTGGAGACCTCATTGCAAGAGAAGAAAAGGAACAGTCCACTTCATACAGAGATAATCGAAATACAGGACCACAGAAAGTGCCTACCACATCAAGGCCTGGACCATCGGTGTCTTTCGTGTCTGGACCTCACCATCCTTCAAATAGAATATCCACTCTTGATATCAAAACTCCAGATTCAAAAGAGTAGTGGATAATCATTGACCAGGATTTGAGAATTGAAGGACATGGAGAGACCAGTGGGGATTGTCAAGAACCTGAGGAAAAAAAACTATTTTATCATCAATTTGACGTTGGTAGTGATGTCCAATAGCTGGTCCTAGAACAACAAGATCCTTTTATTAGCCAGTCTCCCATGCATTCTGAGGGCAACTCATCTCATCAGGAAGAAGCAGTCATGAGGGACGAGAATGTCAAGACCGATAGCTTTGTCACCTTTGAATTCCCAATAGTAGAAACACAGGATGAAGCTCCTATGAAGAACATCCCTTTATCATCCCTGCCATCCTTTTAGGGGATGGTTGTTGAATATCCTGAGACTTTCCTGTTTGAATTTGATGTGCTATGTAGAGGTTATGACTACACTTCAGACGCCCAAAAGCTGAAATTATTCCCTGCTACTCTGAAAGGAGAAACGTTAAGATGGTTTATGAGATTGGGTGTTAGCACGATTAAAACATGGAATGACATGAGAGAATCCTTTCTCTTAAGTATCAGGACTACTGTCAAACTAGGGATCTAAAGGACGAAATTTTTAGAATTACATAGAAGGAAGAGGAAAGCCCGGAGGACTATCTAGAGATATTCCACTCTAACTTACAAAGGTCTGATTTCAGTAACTTAGATCCAAAGATCCTAAAGCTGATATTATTAAGAGGATTAAGAGATGATTGTCTAGAACATCTGAATATAATAGGAAAAGGAGATATATCGCAAGAAACGCTTGAGGAGATAACAAAACTCTACCTGCGTAGCTTGAGAGGATCTGTAAAGGGAAGGATTTGAGTTCGGGACCCTTCACCTCAGATACAAAAGTTTGCAAGTGGAGGGGTAACTAGAGCAGAAATTGGGAATTTATTAGAAAATTTCAAAACTGATCTCCTTAGCACTCTCTCTACCCAGATCACTACGATACAAGTCAAGAAGGCATAAGCGAAAGTTGGAGCAGCCTTAGCAATATTCTCTCCCTGATGTAAAATGAAACATTTGGAAAGAGAATGTGGACTGAATAGTGTTAGCCTATGCAACATTTGTGAGTTGGCACATTCTAAAAATCAATGTCCTGAGTTGCCCAGAGTAAAGGAAGTACTTCAAGAATCAAGCGAGGATGTTCAATCTTCTTACTTCATTGGATCAAAGAGACTATGGCAGTTGCAACCTACAGGCATGCCTGCAGATTTTTCTTCCTTTTATCCTTGTAATAATGTTTATAACAGTCAGCAATATCCATGGTAGTATCCCAATCCTTCTTTAATAAAATTTCCTTCACCATGGAACCAATGGCCATCTCCTCCACCAATGCAATATCTTTCACGACAACCCAATCCTTGGGGTCAGAATTGGAGAAGTAATGGCCAAGGTCCAGTACCCCCTCCAATTCCAATACAACAACAACAATTGCAACTACCTTCTATTCAAAATCCTACACCTTTTGTTTGACCCCAATTACTTGTACGATCTAACCCCAATCCAAATAATAAGGCATATCAGAGCATGGATGCTCCGGTTACCCTCTAGACTTACATTATCAATCATATTGGACTTAATGAGGTTCATCTTTGATCGGGGAAAGAAATCAGATCTAGACACACTCCCATTATTGTCGAAGAAAGTGAATCACCCAGGAATGATATGGATGATTTTGAGGCAGCTGTTACACATATAACAGATGATACAACACCCATTATTACACCTGTAACAACTGGCTCGGGAAAGTCTGTTGTTTTTATGGCAGCTAATCCGAGTAAGGCTTGTACATATGTGGTAGATGATTCAGCTATTAGCATTTAGAATCCTCCATACCCTCAACAATTAACTGAAACCGTGGTGGTCTTACAACCTAAATCTGAATTCCTTAAGGAGTTGCAAAACTTATATGTGTAGATTCCATTGTTACAAGCTCTTAAATAACTGCCTATCTATGCCAAAATAGTGAGGGATGTATGCATTAAAAGACCTGGAAAGAAACCTAAGGACCCTGCTACCATCCATGTCTTGGTAAAATTGTCCGATCTTATGATTTATCAACCTTTTTTGACTAAGTATAATGACCCAGGGAACCCCACAGTGACTGTCCATATTGATAATCATCCTATAACTAATACCTTGATTGATCTAGGAGTAGTTATTAACGTTATGACTAAAGACCTCTTCATCCCTCTAGGACTTCATGGACTTAGACCTACACCTATAGTTCTTGAACTAGCAAATAGGTCTCATGTTAAGCCCGAAGGGATGATTGAAGATGTGATTATCACTGTGGCCTCCTGGAATTATCTGCTTGATTTTCTTATTTTACAAACCAAATCCAATCTAGGGGGTCATCCTTTAATTTTGGGGAGACCATGGCAAGCCACTGCAGATGCATATATCAAATGTAGGTCTGGATCAATGTTGATCTCAGATGGGTAGGCCACTTAGAACCTAATATTTATCCCCCAGCAAAACCTTACATGGATTCAAATAGTTTCTGGTGGGACAAATTTGTACCTAAATCGGATCTTTCCCTACCCCTTCTCATGCTTGGAAAAGAATATAATTTAAGGATGAAACAAACGACGATATTATCAATGGTTTTATCAGTGATTCAATCCCTGTTGCATCCATTATATATTTGGGAGAATAAAGTGAGGAATATGATGCAATTATTGAACATTTAAAACAACTCCGCTTACTACCAACAGTACAGTTAAAATCGAACCTGGAAAATGTTTAAATATCAATCCTAACCTGACTGCTGAACAAAACAGACTACTGATACAACTGTTACGGAAATACAAAAGGGAATTTGCATGAGACCATGCTGATATGAAAGGAATCCATCCTACCCTATGCACTCACCGCATTTACCTTAAGGAAGATTGCAACCCTGTTAGACAACTTCAACACCAAATGAACCTCACACTTAAGGAGATAGTAAAAGAAGAATTGTAGAAACTCCTTCATGCTAATTTCATCTACCTGATTTCTGATAGTCAGTGGGTGTCTCCACTTGTCATAGTTCTGAAAAAAAATGGAAAGTGGAGGGTCTGTGTTGACTATAGAGAACTTAACAAGGCCACTCAGAAGGATAATTCTCCCTTACCATTTATTGATCAAGTTTTGGACACTCTTTTTGGAAAAATATTCTTTTCATTTCTAGATGGGTTTAGTGGCTATAATCAAATATATATTGCTCCAAAATACCAAGACAAGACAACCTTTACTTGCCCATGGGGTATTTTTTCATATAGATTCCTTCCCTTTGGTCTCTGCAATGCACCAACAACCTTTCAAAGGGAAATATTAGGTATTGTTTCTGATATTATTAATGATTGTATTGAATTTTTTATGGATTAATTTACACCCTACGGGGATGCCTTTGAGACAGCATTAAATAATTTGGAAAAAGTGCTAGAACGTTGTGAGCAAACTAACGTTTCTCTAAGAATAGAAAAATGCCACATGATGATGACCGAGGGAATTGTGTTGGGAAATTTAATTTTAACTGAAGGAATCAAGGTAGATCTCGAAAACATTGAGGTAATCTCAAGAATCTCAACCCATAAGGCTCCGAAAGAGGTACGTAGTTTTTTGGGCCATGCAGGATACTATAGCAGGTTTATAGAAAATTTCTCAAAGATTGCATCTCCATTATTTTCATTACTAATGAAAGATGTGGAATTTGTGTGGACAGAAAAGTGTGAGTAGGAATTTCTAAAATTGAAGAAATGTGTAATAGTAGCACTTGTTTTACGAGGACCAAACTGGAAATTACCATTTCATATTGCTACAGACGCATGTGACATGGTTGTGGGTGTTGTTTTGGGGAAGATAGAGGATAAGAAACCTTACACTATATATTACATCAGCAAGAATTTGACTCCAATAGAACTTAAATACACTGTAACTGAGAAAGAATTCCTAGCAATAGTGCACGCTATCAACAAATTCTAGCACTACATCATCGGGTATCAAGTATTTGTACACACTGACCATGTTACCATTCGATTTTTGATGAACAAACATGTGAGTTACACAATGGTTATTTTTGTTACGATAATTTGATATTACTATTATAGATAAACCTGGAAAAGATAATGTAGTTGTTGATTTCCTTTCTAGATTAACTATAAGTGATGACTACACTTCCAATGAGGATTCTTTTCCAGATGGGTATATTTTTTCCATTTCTACTCACTCACCATGGTATGCAGATATATCCAATTATCTTGCTGCAAGGAAATTCCCACACCAATTGTCTTCTAAAGAAATAAGGAGGATTATACAACAGAGTACTACCTACTCCTGGATAGAAGGCAATATCTATCACACCAGGCTATATTTCCAGATTAGGTGATGTGTTAGAGAAGATGAGGTATTTGAGATCCTAAAGGCTTTTCATGAAGAACCTTGTGGAGGGCACTTCGCTGACAAGAGGAAAAGACATAATGTACTCTCAACAGGGTACTGTTGGCCAACCATATTCCAGGATGCTAAGAATTTTGTGAAAGGATGTGATAGTTCCAAGGGATGGGCCAGCCTCTGAAATCAAATGAGATATCGTTACAACCTCAGATAGTAATAGAACCATTTGAGAAATGGGCTCTCGACTTTGTGGGGCCAATCAATCCTTCATCACAGCAAAAAGCATACATATTGGTCTACACCAATTATGTCACAAAATGGGTCGAAGCAAGGGCATTAACTAAAGTAACAGAGCGGGTTGTTTCAGACTTCCCATTTCAAGATATTTTTTTTCTCTTCGAGATATCCAGAGAGATAGTGACATATGGGGGTCCTCAGTTCACATCTCATTTGATCAATAATTTGGTTTAAAAGTATGTAATGCATCATAGAATCACCACACCCTATCAACCACAAGAAAATGGGCAAGTAGAAAGCACCAATAAATTCATTGAGGGAATTTTCACAAAGATAGTAGCCAACCACCAAAAAAATTGGGCCGAGAAACTTTCAGAGGTACTATGGGCTTATAGGACAACATGGAGGAATATTACAGGCTTCTCACCATATGAACTGGTGTATGGTAAGAATCCCTTATTCCCCATAGAGTTTGAAATAAAGACATTGAGAATATCATTGCAGGTTTATCTGGATTTGAGTATAGCACAAACTCAAAGATTGAACCATCTCAATGAGCTGGAAGAAAAATGGTTGGCTGCCATCTAAAAAACAAAAATCATTCAACAGCAGAGAGCCAAATGGCATGATAGATTTATTAAGAATAAAAGTTTCCAGAAATGAGATTAGGATCTTTTGTACGATTCAAGGCTCAAATATTTTAAAGGCAAGCTCTGCACCAAATGGCTAGGTCCTTACGAAGTGGATACAATATTTGACAATGGGACTATACAATTGGTCACCATTGACAGTGTTAGACGTTGTTACTGGTTAATAGGCACCACATAAGGCTATATCATCAACCTGCTTCGAAGTAATCATTTGTCAGCATTTTCATGGACTTTGATCTTAATGGTATGAAAGTAGGGGGACATTCTCCTCTGCAACCTTAAAAAGTTGAAATTCCAATAAGTGCAACAGCTAAAAACCACCTGTGTGGGAACTGTTACACCTATTTTTTTTAGATAATAATAATAATAATAGTATTAATAAAATAATAATAATAATAATAATAATAATAATAATAATAAAAAATATAAACGTGAAACTCCTTTTTAGGGGTGCAGTTAGTCAGCCAGTAACAGTCGAAAACCACTCTTGTGGCGGCTATTACACCCATGTTTTTCTCTCTATAAAATCATCTTCCCTTTTTTATCTATGTCATAGGATAACGGTATTCATGTAATTTATTTTTTCTGTACCAATTTATGTTGATCATTATTTGTTTGAGAATAATCCAAAATCTGTCTTGGTTTTTACATATGTAACAGTCGACAACCATGATTATTGTTCTTTGTAATTCATTTCATAAAAAGCAATAACAATGCCAGTTGGACACAACAATATGAACGCTGCATGCAGGACACTGTCAATGCAATTATTCTCCCAACGCCACCTCAGGTACATCATCAAAAAGGTAAATGATTGTCATTATAATTCGGTGATTAATTGGCAAAATAGTGACGCTCCTATGATGGCCATGGGTGGCTGTCACAATTAAAGTGAGGGAGGGGATATGACTTGAAATGATTTGAAATTATCGCAAAAAGGTTGTAACCATAAATAATCTATTAAATTCGCATGCACCTAATTAATAACAGAATTACCAATAATGACTTAATCTGATGGAAAAAGCACGTGTGTACGGAACCCCATCACTTTCAACAATGTTACCGATGAAACAGGAACTATTACCTCAAAACGGGTACTCTAGCCCAAAAAGACTAAAAAAAACATGAAAAAATGCCCCAAAAACAAAAAGTGTGTATTCTAGAATGCATTTGTTTTTTTCTCAAGGTCAAATTTCACCTTTTTATAAAGTTATGCTAAAAAAAAAATTGTTTCTTGAAAAAATGATTGAAAAAACACCCTCAAAACAAAACAAGTTGATGTTGGAATAACAAAAAAAACATCGTGTCACACTTTTGACACATTGTAACAATGGAATTAAAGACAACATATTAGGACATTGAGAAATCGTAAAATTCTAAATTTTTCGATAGATGATGTTAAATATAAACAAAATCATGTCTAAAGGGCTTATCATTTCAAACAATTTTTATCCATGTTGTTAAAAATAAAATATCTTGACTCTAAACAACCCTAAAATTGTAATTATTTTCAACCATAACATTAAAGATAAAATTTCGCAGCGCATAAAAACCTTAATGACAAGTTGTAAATCTCAAGTTTTTGAATCTTAAGTTTTCAAGATACTTGAACCATGAAATTATGGAGAAATTATATGACTTAAACAAATTTTAAAAATGAACAAGTAAATGAAAAATTTATTATTCAAATATTTGTTTGTTTATATATAAAAACATATTTTTTAAAATTTTTTATTGTTTTTCTATATTTTAAATTATAATTGTTTTAGTTTTAAGAAATTAAAAATTAAAAATTAAAATCTTCTTATATATGTTTGCTTATATTTTAAAACATATTTAAAAAAAAATTATTGTTTTTTATATTTTAAATAATAATTGTTTTAATTTAAAAAAAAATAAAAAATAAAAAGTAAAAATTATTTTTTTATTTATTTTATATACGTTTGTTTATTTTTTAAAACATATTTTTTAATTTGTTTTTATTGTTTTTTATATTTTAAAATTTTAATTGAATAGTTTTTTTAGTTTTTTTTTTTAAACAATACATTTTTTTTATTATAATAGTTTTTGTCTAAAAAATATATATAAATTTTTTAAATAGTTTGTGTTTGAAAAAAATAAAAAATAAATAATAAATAATTTGCCGCCCACCGGGGGCCGGAGGCAGGCTGGACAGCCCTTGACGGGGTCGCCCAGCCGGCCTCTGGCCCCCGGCTAGGCGGAGGGCGATTCTAAGAATCATCCCCGATTGGGCGGAGGGTCATTCTCAGAATCGCCCTCTGCCCAACCATGGGTGATTCTCAGAATCACCCTCCGCCCAACCGGAGGCGATTCTCAGAATCTTCCTCCGCCCAACCAAGGGTTATTCTCGAAATCACCCTCCACCCAGTCGGGGGTGATTATCGGAACCACCCTCCGCCTAACCAGGGGTGATTCTCGGAATCTCCCTCTGCCCAGCCGGGGGTGATTCTCAGAATCTCCCTCTGCCCAACCAAGGATGATTCTCAAAATCGCACTCCTCCCAGCCGTGGGTGATTCTCGGAATCGCCCTCCACCCAGCTGGGGGTGATTCTTGGAATCGCCCTCTGCCAAACCGAGGGTGATTCTCAGAATCACCCTCCTCCCAGTCGAGGGTGATGCACAGAATCACCCTCCACCCAGCCGTGGGCCAGAGGCGGGAAGGGTGGCACCGTCGAGGGCTTCCTAGCCTCCCTCTGACCCCCGGCTGGGCGGAGGTAAGCTGGGTAGCCCTTGATGGCACCACCCGGCTGGCCTCTGGCCCTTGGCTGGGCAAAGGGAGATTCTCGGAATCACCGTCTGCCCGGCCGAGGGCCAAAGGCCGGTCGGGCGGCACCGTCGAGGGCTGCCCAACCTACCTCTAGCCCTCGGCTAGGCGGAGGGTGATTCTGAGACTCTCCCTCCACCCAGTTGTGGGTTGGAGGCAGGCTGGGCAGCCCTTGACAGTGCCACCTGGCTTGCCTCTGGCCCCCAGTTGGGAAAAGGGTGATTCCGAGAATCACCCCTAGTTGGGCGAAGGGTGATTCCGAGAATCACCCCCAGCTGGGCAGAGGGCGATTCCGAGAATCAACCCCGACTGGGCACAGGGCAATTCCAAGAATAACCCTTGGCTGGGCGAAGGGTGATTCTGATAATTCCACTCCGCCTAGCCCGAGTTGATTCTCATAATTGTTCTCCACCCAGTTGGGGGTCAGAGGCAGGCTAGGAAGCCCTCGACAGCGCTACCTGGCCTGCCTCCGACCCCCAGCTGGGTGGAGGGAAATTCTGAGAATCACCCCCGGGGGTGATTCTCGAAATTTCCCTCCACCCAGCCGGGGGTGATTCTCAGAGTCACCCTCTGCCTAGCCGGGGGTGATTCTCAGAATCACCCTTCGCCCAGCCAGGGATGATTCTCGGAATCGCCCTTTGCCCAGCCCAGGGTGATTCTTGAAATCACCCTCCGCCCAACCAGGGGTGATTCTCGGAATCGCCCTCCGCCTAGCTATGGGTGATTCTCGGAATCACCCTCTGCCAAGCCAGGGGTCAGAGGCAGGCCAGGTGGTGCCGTTGAGGGCTGCCCAGCCTTCCTCTACCCAACCCAGGGCTAGAGGTAGGCTAGGTAGCCCTCGACGGTGCCACCTTGCCAGCCTTCGGCCCCCTGCCAGGCGGAGGGTGATTCCGAGAATCTCCCTCTACCTAGCCGGCGGTCGGAGGCCATCCAAGTGGCACCATCGAGGGTTTCCCAACCTACCTTTGCGTAGATGGGGACTGGAGGTAGGCTAGGCATCCCTCGACGGTGCTTCCCAACCTACCTCCAACCCCTGGCTGGGTAGAGGGTGATTCCGAGAATCACCCCTAGCTAGGTGGAGGGTGATTCCGAGAATCTCTCTTAGCTGGGAAGAGGGTGATTCTGAGAATCACCCCCGGCTGGCTTGGCACAGGCCAGCCAGGTTGCGTCGTCGAGGGTTGCCCACCCTGCCTCCTACCCCCAGCTGGACAGAGGGAGATTCTTGTTCCTTCTGCCCATCTTGGGGCCGGAGGCAGGCCGGGCAATGTCATCAAATGAAGGAGAATGGGTTTTGGATCTATTTTTGAGGTTTAGATAAGTTTTATTATACAAATTTAAATTTAAATATTTTACTTTTACTTTTTATGTCTTTATACTAATTTTCTTACTTATTTCTTTTGTACTTGATGATTAGGTACAACACTAGCGTGTTTCCTACCAAAAGGAAGAAATTGCATTGCTATTAAGAAAGATCCAGTGCAATGCAAATTTATTCAACAAAGCATTAACTCTCTTGAATTCCTTCCAGGTGCGAAGCAAGAAGTTGGTTTGAGGAAAGGCGATTTTAAGGAATCACGTGTGGCAAAAAAAGCAAAGGAACCTCAACCACCATTATATGGAATGATTGGAAATGGACACTTTGGAATATTTACAGACATGAAAGATCCATTAGAAGATGAAAATGACCAAAATGAAGTAGAAAATGTTGCGGAAGAAGCCATCAATGATGTTCTAGATGATGTTGAAAATGTATTAGTTGATATTGTTGAGGATCTTTAAGTTATGCTTGCAAACAAAGCTCATTTTTGAGATCTATTAATCAATTTTACTTGTAATGTTTAGAATTTGATATTTTATGAGAAGAATCCTTATTTTTCACAAAAAACATGTGATTACTATTATTTTTTGACATAAAATTTAATAAAAGTGCTATTTTTCTTAATTTTTTTTGTTAAGATTTTCCCAAAAATTAGTTTATTTAACATTCTTTTCTTAACAAAAAGTCTCTAAAAGTGTATTTTTTGCATTCTATTTGTATTGAAAATTTGTATTTTTTTGTCATATCGTTCAAAATATTGGTTTTTTAGCGACAATTATTTGATGTGCATTGAAAATTTAATTAGAAATACATAAACTTGTAGAAAATATAAGCTTTATAATACTAACCCTTTTTTCATTTTTCATCTATGTGAAAAAGTGAAGATATAATTACAAATTTTTATTTACAAAAAAAATTATTTTTTCTTTTTAAAACAAAAGTACATAAATGCACTTAAAAATAAACATCTCACGGAAGAAGAAGACATTAGAAAATGTATAGTGTCAAAAAAAATCCTCTAATAAAACGTTGGTGATGATACATCACCACTATTCAAAATCGACATAAAAAGCATCACAGAAAATAATAATAATATATATATATATATATATATAAATTAAAAAAAAAAAAAAATTTAAAAATTTTAAAAAAAATTGAAGTGCCAAAAACATGCTAAAAAAAAAAAATTGATTCGACATCACCATTTTTCAAAATCGGGTGTTTTTCTTGCTACGTCAGAAAGTAGGTACCAATGCAGTTACCTATTTCATCAGTAATAGTGTTTTTCCATAACAAGCTATTTATGAGTATTCGTGTAGGGTATGATTTGTTAAATCCTTGAAATTCGCCACCTTTCATCAACTTCTTCCAAAACCTTGCATCCTCATTCGTAGACTCATCGATTGGGATAATCAGAGATTCTGAGCAGCAGCTAGAGATAGAGTGATGTTACAGCAGGATTTAATAGCAAAGAAGAGAACTCATAAACTCAGTAATATTGCAATATTTCCATAATCAAGAAGCAAAGTTAGGAAAAAACAACAAAAAGGGCGGTGTAGTGGTCAGGCATGAGCCAAATTCTATGGATGCTCTACAGAATATCCTTGAAGCTTACCACATATTTAGAGAGGCTGGATGGGTTGAGTTTTTCCAAAAGCTTGAATGTTCGAACGAGGCCATAGCAATTTAATTTTCTCAGAACTTGAACGATAATCAAACCTGAGCAAGAGGTATGAAAATGGAGGTGACTGAGGAGGTGATTGCCAGGGTAACCTCATTACCAGTTGAAGGGCGAAAGTGGTTTAATAGGAAAATCATTGACCCCTCTTTGAAAGAGGATTTCCTAGTAGGGGAAGAGAAACTGGAGAAGAAAGGAAGAGGAATTGACAGAATGTCACTTCCCCACCCTTGGGAAGATATTTCCCTGGGTTTGATCAAATATATTACTTGTGAAGGGAGGTCTACGATAGTATTCAATTATCACCTTCCTCTACTCAACCACTTTTGGCATCAGCAAAGAATCAATCTCCCATTCTATTTACTTGGAAACATCAAGCACATGGTTGCGGCAATAAAAACATCAGCACACCGAGAGGCATGCGTGACTAATCATGGACTTATTAATCTCATTGTTCTCGATGCCCTGGGTCAACATGGAAAGACTTGGGAGGAATGAAAAAGGAAAATACCAAGGACAAGCCGAAGGAAACAAAACAAAACCTAAGGAGAAATTCAGTCAGAGGAGGAGACCCAGACTCAGCCTGCTGAAGTCAGAATTGGGAAAAAGCCTATTGATAAACCAATTAGGGACAAAAGACCAAAGCAGAGAGTGAAGGTCAGCATACTTGTAGAACCCTTGCATATGGCCGAGAAGCAGATAGAAGTAGAAGTTCCAGAAGAAGAAGGGCGGCCTTCCTCATCAGGTAAGGATGAAACAAATGCCTTATGTTTAGAAATTGAGAAATTAAGAAAAGAAAATGAAGAATTGAAGCAGAATTTATCTGAGGGAAGATAAATTCCAGTGTCAGTAGTCATAACCTATTTTCAGAACTTAACAGCAGCAGGGTATAATGCTTGTAGAGAAAATATCAGCCCTATGGAAGTAGAAACATAATAGCAGGATGCTGCTGCACAAGAACCTACTGATGATACTGATGCTACACAAGAACCAGCAGTTAAAGCAAAGCCTCTTGTAATAATTGACCTAGATGCTGACCCACAAGAACCTGCGGAAGCCACACCTATTATAGAAGAAAAAGCAGCGGACGTAGAGGCAAATCTAAGTAAAAACAAGGGGGATGACACACAAGAACCCACTGAAGATGCTGCTATTACACAAGAACCAGCAACAGAGGTGGAACAACCCCATGAAGCAGAGGTTGGCACACCTATTGTCGATGAAGATATTGAATCCAGGAGAACACCAAGTCCCACCTCGGGAGGGAACTCTGTGAAACTTCTGCTAATCTCTCAGTTGCAAAAATGGAAGCAAGAAGCGATCTCCCTTCGAGATGGTATGATTTCGCTAAAAGAACATGAAAGGGAAATAAACACTTTACATAAAGAATGGATGGAAGTAGAATTGAAGAAAAAGTGGGAGGATTACAAGAAGAAAGAGGCTCTGAAGAAACAAGAAGAATAGATGTTGCTGTTACAGGACCAGATTTGAGACCTCACTATTGACAAACAAAAACTTCATGATCTCACCCTCAACTTGTTGGGTTGTAGGCGACCTTCTCCATCATATCCTATTTTTTTGTGGGAATTTTACTTCTTGTTTCAATTGAAATCCATTTTGGAGGATAGACCTTATGTATGTTCCTCCACTCGTACATTTCTGGATGTTTTTCGTGCCTCAGACTTTGATGAGAAAAAATTGATGTGTGAATTGTTTTTACACAACATTATTTGTGAATATGTGAGTATGCAGATGATTGTGACAGTCTTCTCTTATATGAGAGAGCTTCAATTAAGAGCTTTTGTATCCAGAATTAGATTGAATGGAATTTGGCCATTAAATCTATGGAAACTAATAAGGAGAAGACAACATTATGGGTTCGGGCAGAACCAGGACGAGCTTCTAAGTTGAGAAGAGAATTCAGGAGAATACTGAGTACCCCTAGGATTAGAGGACCAACAGTCACTTATATAAGAATAATTGTGGACCCCTATTTCAATTAATTTGCAATGGTGAAAAGCCGAGATTTGATAGGATGCTTAAAATGTACAGAAGCCAGCAGTGCTAAGTTATTAAAAGGAGATCCATTCTCATTCCAAAATTTTGTGGTGGTTGTTACACATGTACCAGCCTACGCATAGATTGTACAATCACTTGGAGCTCTATGGTTGGAATTAAAGTTCAGGTTTCCTTTGATATGGTTTCCCATTGAGGATTACCATATCAATTATGAATTAAGCAAGTATGAGTCGGAATCTTGGGTGCAGCAGTTGATGGCCAATCAGGGATACAGGTCTGCAGACGAAGACAAAATTGTTTCTTACGATCTCATAGATCTGCACGGAAGGTATTCCCATTAAATATTAGTTTGCATGAGGATATGCAAGTATTTCGGTTGGGGGAGATGTTGGGTGCCGGTTTTTTACATTTTTTCCTACACTTATCTCCCTTATCTTTCTTTGTAACCTTAACTTATGGGATTATATTTACCCTTTTTCCCACCTTTTTACCCTGACTTATGATGTTACACCTTGCTTTTGTTATTTTTCCAATTCTCTAATTATTATGATCTATTATACCTTTTTATGACTAACTGATGGTGAATGTTTGGAGAAAGATTGATGGCATTTTGTTGTCCTTTCAGATTTCAAAGATCCTGAACATGGAGTTCACAGAAGAAGTTCGGATGGTGTTGTTACAACAAAGCGATGCTGTTACACCGTGCTATTACAGACCTGCCAGTAATTGTTGTTACACCCTACTATTACAAAATCATTAGCGAATCATTGACACAGTTGTACCATTGACTGATCTTGTCTATATTGTTGCTAATATGTTCCTTGGCGGTTGCACTACAACTATGTTTTGTTATGATAGTTGTAGGAGTTATCAAAATTATATTTTTGAGATAATAGCCTAGGGGAAGTTC
Organism: Pinus albicaulis; assembly: GCA_034641835.2. Classification (NCBI taxonomy): domain Eukaryota; kingdom Viridiplantae; phylum Streptophyta; class Pinopsida; order Pinales; family Pinaceae; genus Pinus; species Pinus albicaulis. The sequence continues at coordinate 394,666,741 of CM076571.1, forward strand.
CGTTTGTAATATTTAATTCCTAATCAGAACTTTATTAGGGAATTTTTATAACTGCATGAGTTCTATTTCGATCAGCATGAGAATCATAAGATTCTCCATGACTGATCTAATCCTAAATTTTCTGATGTAACAACTATATATCTCTTGACCCTAGAGGTCAAGAAGCTAGTGAAGAACAATGTTGTTTTTCCTCTGTAATTACATTCAGATTAATACAAATCATATTGTCACTACTATTACATGTGTGATTCCATTTAAGTTCAATTAAAGTTCCTTTTCTAGCTGTGCCCCGCTAGGGAGGAAGGTCCCTCCTTCTTAGCAGGGATTGCATCAGTTACAATAGCTATGTGTTTATGTAATTGGATTTCAGTTTATGTATCGTTAGAGTGTTGTTACTGATGGTTTAGCTGAGAATATATCTGCTTTGAATTCTATACTTTATATGCTGTTACACATCTGATTAATAAAGACACCACTTGGGTACTTACTGTGTGGCAAGTTAAAAAATCAATTGAAGTGTGATTTCAATCTTGTGGATTCGTTTATTTCTGCATGAGTGAGTTATTTCCAACATTTTACTTCAGCAACAATTTCTTTTCTTTGAGATTGCTTCTAGTTGATGTATCAACACAGACAGTGCTACTGTCATTGGAATAACAAACGTCCCTGGATTGATAATTAAATGTGTGTTGTTAAGTCATTAATAAGTGATTTATATACTCCAACAATAATCCTCAAGCCATTGTTACCGACCATGGATCCCATTTTCAGCATTACATGGTGGTGGAGTTGACTTCCAAGTTGGGTATGTGTCACGATAGCTCAAAGTCATATTATCCTCAATCCAATGGCCATGTTGAAGCTGTGAACACATTTCTCGTCACTATGTTTCAATGCACGATTGGGATGCATGAATCAAACTAGCATCTCATGTTGTTTTCTGCTTGTTAGGTCCCTATATTACTAGTATAGTCCCTTATTGTTGTTAGTGTAACCCCCTTATTGTTATTATTGTACCCTTGTAACCCCCATATTGTTATTATTGTGCCCTTAAATTATTATTGTTAGGTCAGCTTGGATTACATTGTGGCCCCACTAGGATTGAATTGTGGCCCCATGGACTCCTATATATAGAAAGGAGGTTTTGTAATTTGTATCATCCAATAATTGTTCATTCATGTAATGTATTGGAGGTTTCCCCCTCGAAGTGGCTTATTTATAAGGCATCGATATCTCTTTTATTCTATTTTTGGAGCTGGCTTCACAACATTTGGTATCAAAGCTTTGGATTTTAGGGTTTCGCTGCTCCAAACATGTCATCGTGGCATTTTCGCTATAAAGTTTTTTCTACGAAGTTTTAGAAGCTGAAATTTTTAGGGTGTGAAGTATAAATCCTAAGGAACATCGTTGCAACATTTCAGAGCTTGGTTCACAATATTTTCGGAGATATTATCTGTGAAAGTTAGGTATTTTTGTAGGCTCCTCAATTTAATCTAAACAGGCTATCGTGGAATTTGCGCTATAAATTATTTTCTACGAAGATTCAGAATCTGAAATTTGTAGGGTACGAAGCTGAAATCCTGAAGAAACCCATTGCAAAATTTCAGAGCTTGGTTCACAATATTTTAGGAGATATGATCTGTGGAAGGTAGTGCTTTTGCAGGCTCCTGAATTTCATCTCAAAGAGGTGATCGTGGGAAAATATTCATAAGTCTCTCTTTGAGCATCGGATTGGAGTGCCATAAAATTTGGTCACAAGTACACAGATTGTATTTTAGTTTTGATCAATTTCATAGCTAAAATATGAAACAGTGACATGTGGCAAGTCGTACAAGTTCACTCTACTGAACTAGTCCATAATTAGGTCATTGTGGGAGATTGGACATAACTTTGCCTTGGAGAATCCAAATCAAGTCAGACCTGTGGAATTCTAAAGATAATTCAGAAGGCTAACTCAGTGCCAAATTTCAGATATTTAAGAGCCGCAATCACAGAGATAATCCAATTTCAATATCTAGCTCCTCAAAAGCAAGAAAAAGGTGTGTATTTTTTTTCCAAATTGCATAAGTCTTGTTTGAAGAATCAATTTGAATTGATTCCAAGGGCATATTGTAGAATAGATATCAGTATTGGGTTCTAAAAAAAATCCTCATAAAAATAACTCAACATCCATTAAGCCTTCATAAGACTCTACTGTGACTCGTGAAGATGAAGAATTGCAACATGATCTATTAAAATTACAAGAGCAAGTGCACCAAATTTCGCTCTCGCAAAGAGCAACAAAAATTGAAATGGAAGTCCTGAAGAAAGGCCTAGAAGCGAAGATGGATGGTTTGAAGAATAATATGGATGGTTTGAAGAAAGGCATGGAATCTAAGACAGATGGCATGGAAGCTGGCATGGAATCTAAGATGGATGACATGGAAGCTAAGATCAATGAAAAAATGAAAGACAACATGGAAAACATGAAGAATGATCTAAAAGAATACATGGAAGGTTTTACAAAGTTTATACAAGAAATGTTTCCTAATGGTGAAAATATAGTAGAGGAAACTCATGATGAGAACAAAATAAATGTTAATCATGACTTCATAAACTCTAATGTTGGCGGGAAGAACCACCATATTCCAAAAATGGATATGAGGAAGTTTGATGGAAAGGATCCTATAACATGGATACTAAAGATGGAGCAATATTTTGATCTCCATAATGTGAAAAACACAAAAAGGTATGCATTTCAACTTTACATTTAGAACAAAATACATTTGTATGGTATCGATGGCTTTGCTCCCGTAAAAAAAAATTCACTTGGTCAATTTTTACGGAGGAAATGATAGCACATTATGAGGATACAAAGAGCAACACTTTATTTAGCCAATTGATAAATCTCAATCAAAAGGGTTTACTGGGGGAGCACATTGAGGACTTCCAAAAATTGAATATAAGGGTAACTAATATTCCAGAGGAACACTGGATTGATCTCTTCATAGGTAATTTAAAGGATAACATCCAACATGAAGTTTTCGTTTTGGAACTTGATTCATTGGAGAAGGCATTCAGGTTGGCAAGAAAAATTTAATGTAAAATTATGGCGACCAAGAAGCCTACCACTCACTTCTATAAAGAAGGAAGTGTTGCTATGCCTAGATTTCCACAACCTACAAGGTTGACGCCAAAAAAAATGGAAGAAAAAAGAGAAAAAGGGCTTTGCTACAATTGTGATATAAAATACACTAAATTTCATAAGTGTGCTGAGAAGAAATTATTTTACATAGATTGTGAAGAGGAAGAAGAAAATGAACAAGAAGAGGATATACACCAGGAACCAGCCCTAGAAGAGGAAGAAATGAGTCTGACCATATCATGTAATGCATTTGTAGGAATTAACACTCCTCAAACTCTCAAGATAGAAGGACATATCAAGAAGAAAAAGGTAATAGTGTTGATTGATTCGGGTAGCACCCATAATTTTATTCATTGTAAGGTAGCCAAGGAATTGAATTGTTTCCTATACCCAACACCAGAATGTCAAGTGATGGTTGCAAATGGAGGAACTATAAATTGCTCTAGAAAATACCATAATAACAAGCTAACCATGGGGGAATATGTATTGAATAGTCCAATGCTTTCCATTCCTATGGGAGGTGTTGATGTTGTACTAGGAGTACAATGGTTACAATCTTTGGGGACGGTAGCTTTTAATTTTCAAGAACTTTTCTTGAAATTTTTTTCAGAAGGAAACGAAGTCGAATTACGGGGTATTGCAGGGAAGCCAAGAAATATAATAAGCTCTAATGTCATGATAAATCTTCTAAATAAAGAACAACAAGGCATAATTGCACAATTATGCTCACTAGAAGTTTCAACATCAAAATCATCTATTTATGTAGATCTCCAACAAGTCGTGGACAATCATTCCAACGTGTTTGAAACTCCCAAAGGACTCCCACCTATTCGTGATCATGATCATGCTATTCATTTGATTCCAGGAAGTGTTCCTCCAAACATTAGGCCTTATAGATATCATTACGTCCAAAAGAGTGAAATTGAACGTATGATTGCAGAAATGTTAGAGGCGGGTATAATTCAACCTAGTCAAAGTTCTTTCTCTGCTCCTGCAGTATTGGTACACAAGAAGGATGGATCATGGCGCATGTGTCTGGATTATAGGGAGCTCAATAAGCTCACCATTAAAGATAAATTTCCCATTCCTGTGATTGATGAATTATTGGATGAATTACATGGAGCAATTTATTTTACCAAGTTGGATCTTCATTCAGGATATCAACAAATTAGAATGAAGACTGAAGATATTCCAAAAACAACATTTCGAACTCATGAGGGTCATTATGAATTTTTGGTCATGCCGTTTGGCTTTACCAATGCACCTTCTACATTTCAAGGGTTGATGAATTCCATTTTCAAACCCTTCCTTAGAAAATTTGTGCTAGTATTTTTTGATGGTATACTAATCTACAGCAGGTCTTGGAAGGATCATGTTGAACATGTTGATGGGGTGCTCAAGCTATTGTAGGAGAAACAATTATATGAAAAAAAATCCAAATGTTTCTTTGGAGTACAAGAGGTGGAATATCTAGGTCATATTGTATCTCATGAGGGTGTTAAGGTACACCCTAACAAAATTAAAGACATTAAGGAATGGAAAGTCCCTACAACCATAAAGAAGCTGCGAGGATTTCTCGGGTTAATAGGGTATTATTGCAAGTTTGTTAAGAATTATGGGAGAATAGCAGCACCTCTAACAACATTATTGAAGAAAGATGCATTTTCATGGACTCCTGAAGCAACTAAGGGCTTTGAACATCTTAAAGAGGTAACGTGCCTAGCACCGGGCTTAGCTACGCTAGACTTCACAAAAACCTTTATTGTGGAATGTGATGCCTCAGGTAATGGAATTGGTGCAGTTTTAATGTAGGAAGGAAGACCCGGTGCTTTTGAAAGTCATTCAATCAAAGGAAAGCATTTATATAAACCTATTTATGAGAAGGAAATGTTAGCAATACTGCATGCACTAAAGAAATGGAGAACTTACCTAATGGGAAGACACTTCAAGGTAAAAACTGATCATGATAGTCTTAAACACTTTTTGGAACAAAGACTATCTGCAGAAGAGTAGCAAAAATGGGTCACAAAGATGTTGGGTTATGACTTTGAAATAATCTACAAAAAAGGGAAGCTTAATGTTGTTGGAGATGCACTCTCAAGAAAGAATGAAGAGGTGGAAGCATTGCTTTGTGCCATTTCTATTATCCAACCAGATTGGATAACCGAAGCAAGAGATGAATGGAAGAAGGATAAAGAAGTATGGACACTCATTTAAAAGTTGCAGGAAGATTCTAGTACATCTGATACATTTAGTTGGAAAAATGATTCTTTATGGTACAAAGGTTGCTTATATATTTGTAAGAATTCCAAACTAAAACAAAATATTCTTTTGGAATTGCACACTTCTCCTTTAGGATGACACTCAGGATTTTTAAAAACTTACCACAGGGTGAAGAAAGAATTTTTTTGGGATGGCCTTAAATCTGATATTCAAAATTTTGTGGCGTAATGTTTGGTTTGCCAACAGAATAAAGTTGAGACAATTAAGACCCCGGGACTTCTACAACCTTTTCCATTCCAAGTCAATGATGGGAGGAGATTTCAATGGATTTTATCATAGGTTTACCTAAGTCCGAAGGAAAGAGTGTCATCATGGTGGTAGTTGATAGACTTACCAAGTATGCACACTTTTGTGCATTATCTCATCCATTTAAAGCAAGTACAATTTCTACTACATTTATGGACACAATTCAAAAGCTACATGGAAACCCAAGGGTTATTGTGAGCGACATAGATCCCATTTTTACTGGAAATTTTTGGACGGAGTTATTTTCTTGTTTGGGTACTCAATTAGCTCATAGCTCATCTTATCATCCTCAATCCGATGGTAAAACTGAGATAGTAAATAAATGTTTGGAAGGATATCTTCGTTGTTTTGTATCTGATAAACAAACACAATGGGTCAAGTGGTTACCTCTCGCTGAATGGTGGTATAACACTTCCTTCCATACTGCAGCAAAAATGACCCCATTTATGGAATTTTATGGATATCATCCACCATCCATCACATCATATTTAAGGGAAAATTCGAAGGTTCAAGCAGTGGAAGATCACATCGAGCATCAGCAAGAAGTTCTCCAACTCTTAAAAGATAACCTGAATTTGGCACAAAATCGAATGAAACAACAGGCAGATCAACATCACAGCGAGAGAAGTTTTGATGTAGGAGATTGGGTATTTTTACGGCTACAACCATACAAACAAATGTCCCTCAAGCAAGCTAAGAAGGATAATAAATTATCACCAAAGTACTATGGTCCTTACAAGGTGTTGCAAAAGATTGGTACTATGGCATGCAAATTGGAGCTTCCTGCTTCTTCACGAGTGCATCCAATTTTTCATGTTTTGTGCTTAAAGAAGGTTATAGGTGAAAATATTCCAGTTCAAACAATATTGCCAGAACTTGATGAGGAAGGAAAAATCATATTGGAACCTGAAGCGGTTACAGAAACAAGAACTCGATAGCTACAGAATCGATCAATTTCTGAGTATCTCATCAAGTGGAAGAACTTACCCATTGAAGATTCTACATGGGAGGATGATAATTTTATACATAAGCACCCAGAGCTACTCAAGCATTGAAGACAACAATTTTTTGAAGGATAGGGGCATGTTAAGTCTCTATATTACTATTATAGTCCCTTATTGTTGTTAGTGTAACCCCCTTATTATTATTATTGTACCCATGTAACCCCCATATTGTTATTATTATGCCCTTAAATTATTATTATTAGGTCGGCTAGGATTACATTGTGGCCCCATGGACTCCTATATATAGAAAGGAGGTTTTATAATTTGTATCATCCAAGAATTGTTCATTCATGTAATGTATTGGAGTTTGCCCCTCTCGGAGTGGCTTATTTCTAAGGCATTGATATCTCTTTTCTTCTATTTTTTGAGATGGCTTCACAACACAACTCTTTAGGCATACCAAACCTCAGTTAAGGATGTGACCGAATTCACTCCATTCCAGCTTGTCTATATTTTGGAAGCTACCCTTCTGATTGAATGTGAAATACCTTCGCTCAAAATAGTTGTTGAACTACGACCGAATACTTCGCTAGAAGAAGAGTGTCTTCTCTATTTATAAAGGCTAGACGAAACTTTCCACTTTGCTGCTCTGGTAATTTTGAGCAGTCAGTTTCCCCTCGTTCCTTCATAGAAGGAGACTTCTTTCTCCTGTACGACCAAGCTCACGATAATTTGGGGGCAGAAAAATTTCAACCCATGTGGCATGGGCCCTACATTTTTAAATTTGTTTTATGGAATGGGGCTTATGAGCTTATTGATTATGAAGGTCGTCCTCTGGATCAACCCAAAAATGGGTTGTATCTTTAAAAATACTATGCATGAGTCATTTGTGCATGTTTGTGTACATAGGTGTTCTTTTCATTTTTGTACATTTTTGGCTTGGTGTGCTTTGCGAGCGTTTTCCTGCTTATTGGATCATTTCTTATTGTGCATATGTCTATTACCCCTTATGTCGGTTTCATGGATAGTGCTTCCGGTAGTACCCGAAACCTGTCTTTAGCAGCCTGGGTGATTTATGATCATGTTGGTGAGTTGATAGACCTTCAAGGTATCTGTTTAGGACGAACTACAAACAATTTCACTAAATATAGTGTTTCTATTGAACTATTGAACAAGGTTATTACCCTTGACATTCATGCATTGACTGTTAACCTAGACTCATATCTTGTTGTTCTTCAACTTAATGGACATTATTATGTTAGAAACCCTCACATTTTAAGGTTTTATTTGCGTGTTCATTTACTGGAAATACATGTTGATTACATTACATATCAACGTATTCCCAGATGAATGAATGCATTAAATAATACAGTAGCTAACATTGTATTAGATGGAAATTTGCGTAATCTGTAAAAAAAATCATCACATGACAAGATCCATACAGGAAAATGGATGTGTATATATATATATATATCGAGTGTTTTCATTAATGTGCATCATAAGTCCAAAAAATATGTATGTTTTGGTTACATCCTGAGACACCATGTCTCTCAAAAAATATGTGGAAATAAAACCTAGGTGCCTACTCGGCATGACGCTCATGATAACACGTCACTTCCCATACAAGCTGCCTCAACAAGCGGTGAATACAGTTTGAGACCCTTATAGTGTGTCTCTGGTGTGCATGAGGAACGTCATCGAATCATGCATAGTCTGGGATCCCACGAGAGATTCCCTCCAAGTTGCGTATGATTTCCTCCTCTTCGCCTCCCTTACCATGAGGGGCAAAAGAAAATTAACGAGGAATATACCACACTATCAGGGACATACCTACATGTCTCTTTGGGCCAACATCTATAATTACGTGGATTAATGTCAGAACATGCATAGAAAAAAAAATCAGAATACTTATCAAAATAAAAAATGAGTCTTACCCAGTACTTCATCCCAATCCTCTCCTTCTGGGAGCGGTAGATCTGCATCACTAGTGAAATCTGTACCAGAGTAGGACCAATTCTCCATGACAATCATCTATCTATGGAGCCACTCAAAGAACTCTGGTCTCCAGGACATCCATTGACCTCCCCCTAACCTTGGCATAAGAGCTGCCCAATGGGCCATCCATGGCTCGTGGGATGGAGGTGTCTGAACTATTACCTCCTGACGTTGGAATATTGGTAATCGTTCCAAGATGAACAATAAAAATATGGACCCATAGCCCAACTTCTTCATCTTGGTTTTCTTTCATTTTTCAGTTGACGCTTCATGTTGATTGTTACCGCCTCTGCCCAGTTGTAGAGGGTTGGTGCCATGCAATCTATAGAAATAAGTAGTTGCGTTTTTTTGGCCTTGTGCAGTTTCTGTGATCCAGTAGCTCATGTGATGGTGTGCATCACTACCTTTAGTGCCAAATATAGAATATTTTAAGTGTCCACTTTTTCACTTCTCGATCCTTTTCTTGCCCCTGGGCACACCCTGTCAATAACCATACTCATGTTCCCCATTGAGGGTTGAGTGCTGGTCAAGATTGGCACTGCCCCCCTCCACGATAGTCTGGTTATGAAATAAACATATGATACTTCAATCTCAAGTTCCTGGTCACGAATAATGAATTTTTCCTGATCAACGTCCCAGAAATTGATCAAGTACTGAAACAACTCTGGTTGAGCTCTGAGACATGGTGCCATGAAGAATTTCTTGAGCTCGCAATATCTAAGAGGTTCCATGCCTCTTCTATTTCCCATGGCTTCCTCATATTCCTCACTATGTTCTCATTCTTTCCATTCGATCACCATTTTCCCTTTTCACACTTGACAAAAAATCCATATGGTTGTCATTAGCCAAATCCAAATATTTTGAATAATTGAATTGGGACTTCTTATTTAAAATTACATGCTAAAATTGAATGTTGTAGTTGGCACGCCCCCATTCAAATTTTAGGCCATTTGGCACTGATTGGTGCCCGATACCCGTGCCAACCGTCATGCCTTAATTTTGAAAAATCCCCCACATATCTACAAATTTGGGGTTCCCGGTACTAAAAGTACAATCAAAATGCAGGGAAGGATGTAAGCTCTTACCTAGAACTGACATATTTGAGATTGGTCTTCTAGATTGCCCGCTATCAATGCTGCAAAATCGCAGTGAAAAAGGGTAACAAATTTCTCACAAGAGGTAAAAGTGAAAAGTAATTTATTTTTACCATATTTGGAATTTTATAACTTTTTAGAACCATAATTAGGTTTTAAAGATTATTTTTCAACCATTTCGTTATCTTAATGGGTTTTACGTGCATCTCTTACGCAATGACAGGTCCTCAATGTGACGACAATGAAGTAACGAGTTGTATTTTATACTTTTTCGAACTCGGTAAAAACACGAAAAAATCACTCTTGGAGTCATCTTTCAGCTCTTTTCTGACTCTCTAAAATTGAAAATATTTTCGAGACTCTTTCTTTTTGAACTCGTTAAATTGGTTGTGAAATGAGATATACCTAGCATATGTTTACCCCTTTTTCAGGCTGGGATAGATTATTTACGGAAAGGAATACCATAGCCTATCACAACTAAGAGGTTCTCTCAGACACAATTTTCTACCTTTTCGGATCTATGAGACTATCTACGAAAAGGGACTACTGGAGTTTTCTTTTCTGCTTCTTTTCAAACTCTCTAAAAATGAAAAGATGTCGAGTTCTTCCTTTGTGAGACTCATTAAACCCTAAATGATATCAGACACTGTCACCATGACATCATCGAGTTCCTCCTACCTAGGGCTCGTAAAATGTAATAGGGTGAATTTTTTTGAAGGAAAAACTTACGTGACAAGCACATGCTATCCCCTTCAATCTTGTTTTCCAAAAATAATTAGTGTACTCGCCATAAATGGTGGGGGAAAATGAAACCAGTTCTCATTCGTGTCGGTAGTATGTCACTCTTGAACATCACACTCATCTGCATTCGTGTCGGGTTGGGGACATCTCATTTCATCATTTTTGCCCCCACGAGTTTGGGTAATATGTTTTGACCTCTCATATTCTATTTTCCATGTCATCATGAATTCAGATCCCTTGATGTCAAATACTTCCAAAATCCAGAGTCGTGTCGTTGATATGTTCAAGAGAAGTTTGAATTTTCAATTTTCAACCTCCCTCTGATCCTCTTTTTGGTCCTGATTCACTATCATCATGTTCCTTTGTCTCATGTCGATGATGTGGGAAAAATTTTGGCCCTCCTTTGACTGGGTCACTTCCTGTCGACTTCAGCACATTATCCAGGAAGTTAATCTAGAGACTCCCTTACAGTAGCTTGGAGCTTTCATGCCTCAATGGCAAGTTCTTCGCATTTGACGACAGGTCCACATCATTGGCCTTCGATCAAGTGATTCTGTGGGTGTTCGATGCTAGATCAATGTTCAAATTTCATGTATTTTAATAGTTGTACCTTGAGATCCATTGTCACTATTGGTGGTTTCTCTCATGCCTATTAACAACTTTCATCACTGGCTGGTAATAAGGTGACTTTCTCGCATGTTTGACTTCAGCTCACATATTCGCATGCTTGAATTTGTACTTGTTTGGGTCGAGATGGAGTGTAAGACCTTGGGTTTTTTTTTATGAGATCCAGGCTGTGGGATATTTTTGTTTATCATGACTATATGCATGACTCTTTTGATTGGATGCATGGGACCATTCCTGAATCTATTTTTTGATCCTTATTGCTGGATGGTTGTGTCCATACCTCAGATCTCAATTTTTATGTACTATATTATGGATGGTTGCACCCATAACACATGTTCATGTATCAGATATATCAATTTTATTTGTACTTTCAAGTCTTCCGAAAACGGTGTTTGGTTCTAATTCATTCTCGTAAAGCATTTCACTCCTCCGTCTCTCTCAGACCTCATGCTTTAGAGGGCATCTGCTACACAACATTTTTTCACCATCCCTACAATCGCCATCTCGCACATTGGAGGACCATTTCTATGACTTATATAAAATTTCATCCCTTACAAAAAGTGTCATTGCATCCCTTTCCATGAAGAGAGCATTTCCTCTGTTGACGTTTCCTGGAACATACCATTAAAAACACATGATTTTAGGTTGGCGCTGGCAGGCTGTTCTAGCCTCGTGCTAATAAAGGAAATTAACACTATTCCCTATGCCCATTGGCGCTCTTTCTGAGTGAGCTTCCCATGTTGAGCTGTTTTTGGAAAGTTTTTTAAATAAGAAGCGAAGTTTCCATGCTAGCTACTTCTTGAGCGAGTTAACTTGGGTTTTTCGACTAAATAACATCGAACACCTTCCTTTGGCTTCTTGTTTCCTCCTTTTGGGGAAACCTCCCAAAGGATAAGGCTTCCCTTCCACCATTTGAGGGATTCTAACATCCTCCTCTCCTTCTATAAATACATCTCTCTCACATACATGCAGCTAGCTGAAGTGGAGTTGTTGAACATTTTGTTGAAATAGTATGATATAGTTGGTGTGAGATAGAGCAGAGAGACACCCCTGTCAAGAGAGATCTTACGCTTATTGCCTCGTCACATCCAAATTCCCCGACAAATGCTCAAGATGTGTTTTTACTGGACCCGCTGAAGGAGGCTGCGACGTCAAGGCTCCAGTTGTAATCACTTTTTTTATCTTAATATATACATGACTGATGTTTTGGTTCCCGTCTTGTGTTGATGTGATTTATCTTACGCAATATGTTTAATTCTCCTTGACTAATTAGCTAGTTATGAATGAAAATATTGTCTTGTATGTTGCTTCTATCCTTTAATATTTGTGCGGGAATCTGAGTACCATTGTTGAAGGATCGCGATATGTCAGGACGAGGATCAGGAGACCATTGCTACAACTATGACAATAGCATTGGATCACAGGTAGGACAATCTATCGCGACTCATTTCATTCACTAACTAGGAATCGACACATTAGCATGTCCTCTTGCTGGTAGACCCACCCTAGGGCTAGAGGGATCACCTCTGTCCACAAAGGGGATTTACCTACATGACACAAGTAAACAATATCCGAGCCATTGCCAAGGGTATAAACTCTTTCAGCGACAGATTCGGCCATTGGAATGACTTCAGAGAGAAAAAACCTAGTCTCGTGCGCCGTCATATCCTCTCACAATGATTACATACTATCAATTATGAAATTATTATTATATTATATAAAATTTTGGACAAAATATATATGATAAATAACTCAATTGTGTAATTCCACCCTTTGAATATGGAATAAATCCCATCTAATGAAAGGAAAGGGTGAAAGGGGATGCATTCTAGCCATCATATGAGGTAGCTTGAACTTGGGTCTTTCTCACTATAATGAAGTGGAAAATATGGTTATAACAAGCATATGCACACAATTGATCTTTAGTGGCACATGAATTTCATCATAGGAAAAACCATTTTGGACCAAAATGAACATTGGGAAAACATACTCCATGCCCTTGAGCATCTACATCATTACATGAAGGACCTAGATATATGAACATAGTGAATTAAATATCATCTCAACATTCCACCCTGAATAGATGGCACTACTAGAGACAAAAAAAATCCCATCCAAGTTGTAGCCACAGACTCTGATCCTGCCGCCTAGTGTTATATTTTTTTTATTTCATTTTTTTCTTATTGTTTATTTCCATGTCTAGTTAGGCAACTTGCTTATCTTTTGTATGATAGACTTTGATTATCTCAACACTTTATTATCTCTTGCCTCTATAAATAGAGTACATTTTTTTCTTTGGTTCGGTCTCCCCATTGAGAAAGGGACCTAAGACATATAAGAATTATCTTCTAATCTACAATTTATAAGGAAATGTAATTTACCTCACAAAAAAAATAACATTAACAAAATGGTTCATCATTTTTAAGTGGTGAACGATGGAAAATTGATAGACAATTTTTTCCAATGGCGGACCATGGTTGAAAATGTTTGACCCAAAGGACAGAGGATGTGAACTAATTTTTCATTTGTAACTAGATAGACACACACATAAACCAATATGAATTTCACAACAAAGGGATGTAGTTATAATTTGTTGATTGATTTAATTTCTTGAGAATAGAACTATATATAGATAATAAATATCATGGAGATACTTTCTAGAAGATTCTTTAGTACAATAACATCAGTCAAACAAATTTTAGTTGTTACACACACACCTATCACTTTCTTAAATTTGGATTGTACGTGAAACACATGCAAACACTTCCTTTTCTACATCTCATCTAGGATTACAAAAATTGTGAATAAGTAAAAATACTTATTTTACTTTTGGATGGTGGTTCAATTGGTCCTTAGCTTTATGATACAATATTTTCTTTCATTTTTGTCCAAATTTGATATCTTCTTCTACTCAAATTAAGGAATATTTTCCATGCCAACTTTCATGTCCATCATACTTGGGTTTTGGAAGCCACTCACAAAGAGATGGTAATTCAGCCTCATAATCAAATTACACATTCAATATGATGTTCTACTCACATTTTGATACTATTGCAAAGACAATTTAACTTCCATCTTCAACTTTTATTTCATCATCCAAATGTGTATCGACAGAGTAGGCTTCTCTTTCTTCATCATTTTCATACTTTTCATATAGTAAAAAATTACCTTTTAATTATTTAATTTTGTTATTATGTACCTTTTTAGAGTTCAAGACAACTACATTATCAATTAATTTTATATTTTATTCTACTTTAGTAAGGTTTTTTAATAGTGTCTCCTATTATTTTTGCGACGCTAAAATATTTTGTTTCTCATGTTGGAATAGTTTCTTCATCAATTAAAAAATATGTGGCTTAGCTCAATGTTGATTAATTTTTATCCCTCTTTCATTTAGTGCCATCACTATAATCTTCCAAGATTCTTAGGACCTAGTTGCTATTCTAATCTTAGGAGGAAAGTTGGAACATTCAAGACTTGTTAAATGAGAAATAGTGATATTGCATCACCTTCCTTTATCTCTCTAACCCAATCCTTTTATATTAAGATTCATGGACTCATATACTACTTGACATGAGGGATATTCAAATCCATACAACACAATGTTCCATAAATATTTTGTCTGTAGTCTAGTTCTCATCATAATGGGCCAAAAATCATTAATTTTAATAGGGAAAATAGGAGGTGGTGGAAGGTAAGAACAACTAAAGAAACCCATAACAATGAAAAATGGGACTATAGTTGGTGAATATGCTATGCCACACAAAAATTCTCTTTATTGTTTATATTTTTTTCTTACACTTCTCAAATATTCTACTACATTTTTTTCCTTTTCTTAAACGTCCTCATAAACATTTTTAATTCAAAATATCACTAATTCCTACAAAACATTATGTTTAGAAACATCAACTAAATTAAAATTTATTTGAAATCTAACCATTTTATAAAATGATTGAAAACAATTTTTTCAATAACATTAAAACTTTCACTCGAATGAAAAGGTAACCCCAATAATAGGTTTATGTTCACCACCTCCTCTCCTCATATCATATGTTTTGGCACTTAATGATCCTCTCCAATTTAAAATTATTTTCATCCATTATTTAAAAAAAATGACAACGTGGACCACATGGCTCAGAATCTCTGTGAGAACCCAACATAATAACAAGAAAGTATTTTTCAAACAGTGGATTATATGTTGTTTCCTTTTGTAACAAACCTTGGCTACCGAGTTGGGTTCATTCCACTCATAGAGCTACTAATACAAAAATAGCACAACAAAAGATATAACATATCTATAAAATCATAATAACCTAAATCAAAACCTTAAGAAAACTAAATTAATATGAGAAATCATCTGATTAAATTTTCGACTAGCTAAAGACCTCGAACATTTCACCCAACCATATATTGTGATGCTCTAACTCTCTCAGTAGTGAGTCACCCAGATTTAGGGCCATGAATCCATATTGACAATGGATACCTAAGTCAATTTCATGTCGAGTATAAAATATGAGTAGGGATAAGGTACAAAACTCCAACAATCTCCAAGTAATAGGCTCACATTGATCTGAAAGGAGTGTATTAGTTTGATGTTCATGTACAATTTGTCTTCATTTGTTTGCTTAAGGAATAAGTGATCTAACCATGAAAGATAGATTAATTTGTGACCTTTAAGCATGAAAATAAGCCTAAAAAACACTATACAACAGTGGATAGAAAAGAAAAACAATCGCACATAATTTTTACACAATAGGCATGATGAAGCAGTTAACCCCTCCTGGGCTACATCTATTGGTCCAGCTCCCAATGACATGTCCCTCTTTGTCATTATGCTCAAACTTGAAAATTACATGTGTTTACAAGCCTCTAATAACTGTTTTCTTTGCACTAGTGGCTCCAGAATGCTCAAATTAGTCTTGGTAGACTCTTGTTTCACACAAATTGGTCGAAAATTGGCCTCCCAATGCATTTTTCCCAATGTCACCTAGAAAGGCTCCACTAAAAGTGGAGACCGGCACTTAACTGTCACTAGAAATAGAAAAATCCCTAAATTTAGGGCACCTCCACAGTTTCAATGGAAGACCATTAGCATTGGCATTAAGTGGTTTGGGTTGGGTGGTCACATTATGACCCCCCAACGTAAAATCCACATTTTAAATCGTTTGTATTAACTCCGCAATAGTGGTATGGAACACAGAGTCAGAGTTCCAAAAATTGTGGCATTAAAAACCACCAAACTGCACCCATGTGATAGCTTTAACATCTCCGCCGGATTAGCCAGCCAGAGAACCGTCGACTGCAAATTTAATGTTATCACGTGACATGTGATCCCAACCACCGTAACTACCAAAGTCTGATTTTAATGTAACTGTCGCCTTGCAGTTTGATGTCACAACGTGACTTTTGAACGTATATATCACCACCGGTTAAGGTTTGTAGCCACCAGTTAATTTTTTTGTTTCATTTTTTTTAACGTTTCATGTGATCAGTAACCACGGGGCCACCAGTGGGTTGGGACCACTGGTGGTCCCACCCATGACTGTAACAAAATTTTAACATAAAATAAAGTGGGAAACTATACATGGTAAGAACCATTAGACAACGAAGATGGTTGGAGGTCTTTGTGTGTGCCTGGAGGTCGCGGGGTCAACCCCCCCAACTCCACCAAAATTTTATCATAGACTCCTGAGGACACGTGGCAGCCTCCGAGCATGCCACATGTCTCTCATCCAACGACCCATTTCAAAACATAAAAACTCCATCAACAGGAAGAAACACAATTTGTACCACCAAATGTATGGCCTAGAGTCAGCCACATGGAACGATCCAATTGGTTATGAGAAAAGGGAATATTCCCCAGAATATGCCACCTGCTGACTGTACCTACATGCTGATTGGGCATCCCTGTCATAAAGTTTTAACTCTTTAGGACAATGAACAGAACACGATATCTTCCTCATATGACATCGATTTTTCGAATCGTTCATGGCATCGGAATTGCAACGACGGGACCTTTACGGTCACTCAAATTTGTTAGAGTTTTAATAACTTTCAATTTTGAGTATAACACGTGATCTCCTGATCACACCTCCCCATTGGGAAAATTTTGGACCCCAAAAGACTTTAATTACCTGTTCAGAAGATGAGGGTACAATGTTGGGTGAGAATTGTGATTACAGATAAAACACACTTCCCTAGATAGATGACAGTCTAGAACAACAGATTAAAGACTATACGACTACTTTTCCTAACTCATAACGGACACATATAAAGGATTAGATGCTTACTTGTAATCCAAGCGCTTCTAAATGGTTCCTTTTGTCGCTTCCATTGTAGCTTCAAATTCTAGCAGTTTGTGCGAAATTCTTCCTGCAAGAAAGAACACTAAAACAACAGAAGATGGCAATAATATAGATGTCTATTCAAGTTAGTTAGCTAAATCAGTAAAGTATAAACAATATACATCAACTAAGATCTTGCAATATGGAAAATCAAAGCCAATATAGATGCATATAGGGAAAATTAAGTTGTATTCTTTATTGATGATAAAAGGAGAGGTTACAACCAAATGACTGATTTGAAGTGACCCTTCTAGCAACTATCCTTAACCCCATCACAGTATAAATCTCTCCAGCAGTTGTTACACAAATCTAAATCTCAATTGAAAATCCTCCAGCATTTCTCTACTCAAATTCTTCCCTCTCAAACACTTAGATCTATGTTCAATTTATAAATGAACTGAAGGTAGTTTTGCAATGAATGACTTTCTAATAATAGCCAAGACATGTTCCCAATCATGTAGATGTCAAATGGACACTTGGATTCGAAGCTTGACACATGTGAACTCTTATAGAAGGCGTTGGCCAAGTGGAGATTCCGAAACAATGAGGATTTTGCTCCAAAAGTGACCAATGCACCCATAGATGTCAAGAAGTGCTTTGCAGAGAAGCCTTGCATGGGGCTACCTACATATGACACACACTTATTCTCCTTGGAGGCAACATTGGTGATCTCCCACATGCTATATAATAAACTTCAAACTTTGTAAACATTTTCTTGATGAAAGTCATGTTTGATTTGTCTTGTTCTTGCCTTAGGGTATGTAGCAACTTGAAATGATAGGGAATGATAGACCCTTAGTCATTGGTCCTGGAGATGATGCCTAGTTAACTAGGTCATTTGGAATGATGCCCAAATTTACCCATAACAATTGCCCCCTAAAGCATGAGGTCAAAATAATAAAAACATTTGATTGAGATGCTTTACACTGTGATGGGCTGGAGATGAAGCGGAGCAGTCACCTGCATCAATATTACAATAAATTACATCATGATATATCCTCTTTGATCATAATTGGTGAGGGTAGGCATTCCCATGTTCAACACATAAAAAATCTAATAACATGTACATAATTCACAAAGTCGTCAACATTGGAATGTTGCCCAATGCAGACATGCCTACAGATATAGGCCCATGTTCGGATGACAATCTGTATGTAAGGTCACCGTACAGATGATGTGTACAACAATCTTGAAATCACAGCCTGGATGACTAAAACTAGATCTGAGGTCTTCTTATCTCATTCACTCGATCATTTGGGTACAAGTCTAGCCATGCAAATATATGATTTTTCGTCGAACATGGAAAGACATCGTTTGATTACCAGAAAATGATGTGAGTTGTTAACAAACGCAAGAGAACCACCATTAATGAAAATGACCCTCAAGGTATTGAAGTACATTTCATAAGGCGTGAATAGATGATTTGATGTCGAACGCCAATCAAAATCTTTCGGTCAAAGGTCGGGAAGCAAGGATCTTGTCAATGCTGTAACAAGCCTCATGGTACTGGAATTTGATGTTTCTAAGTGAAATTCCTGGATATTGATTTGTTGTCGACAGGAAGTCACCTTATTGAGAAATGGGAGTTACTGATTTCGGAGACAAGGATGTGACTTGATATAGAAATTTTCAGGGATGACAGTCATGAGAATAAAGGTTTACGAGTATTGTAGAAGCATGAGTTTACTCACTCGATGACTTCTCTTGAACATATCAGCGACACTGTGATGAGTTGGCAACATTGACCCAAAACCGAAGTGAAGGTATGATGAACCACAAGTGTGAATGAACCATCAAGATTATTACACAAACCAAATATTCACAGACATGGAGTGAAGGAAGTGTCATGTTCAAGAGCGACTTGCTACCATAAAGAAATTTTGCTCACTTTTCCCAAATTTTCCCCTGTCATTTGCCGACTAGTACCTCTTTATTTTTTAACAAACTTGAGGAGGATAACATTTTTTGATCTATAAGTCAACCCTTAGAGCGAATAAGGTATCACTATTTAATAATTTAACAAGTCTAAAGATGAATGAAACTCAATTCTTGCCATGATCGACAAGCCTGTCACTATTTTATGTTTTAACGAGATTAACGACAATGATATCCCTGTCCTTTTTCATATTTAGAGAGTTTGAAAAGGAGTACTAACGAAAAATCTATAAGTACTTTTTCGTAAATTTGTCACTCAGATCCGAAAAAGTGTAAAATAATATCTGAGAGAACCTCTTTGGTCATGTCTAACCAAGGTATTCCTTTTTCGTAAATAATATATCTCAATCCAGAAAAGGGTTAAACTTATACTGAGTAGATATCAATTCATTGACTTTTACGAGCTCGAAAAGACAAGTGCTTGGCAATCTTTCCACATTATCGGAGTCTGAAAAGAGATGAAAGAAGACTCTAGGGATTCCTTTTTTTACTGTTATAGAAGCTCGAGAAAGAGATAAAAGTGTGCTTCAAATCCTTTTTCATTTTTAACAAAGCTCGAAAAATAAGGAGAAAAAGTATGCTTTGTGGTCAAGTCATTCTTTGAAATAAATCTGCACGACTAATCTGTTCATCAATTGTATTTCCTTTTCAGAAGAACATCAAATGGATTAAAAATACATGTTTCATGATAAAAACACAATAAAACTATAGTCATAGCAATAAATTCAACTTGCAAATAATTAAATGACTATTTAAAATTAGTTTCACTATTCATTTTTACCATTCCATAGTTACCATTTGTATTTTGGAGCTCTGAACCTGGTTTTTACCCCGAAATTTAGCTGCTAATTGTGATCATTTATGTGGATGGATTTTGTTGGCGTTTGATCCATGTTAGTGCCATGAACTGCCTCTTCCCTTTGGTATTCATTTCATTTCAAATTTCTGCAAATTTTTAGGGTTTTAAGGTCCCTAGGGTAAATTCTGCAAAAATGAGGGCAATGCACCCTTGAATGTCGAAACTTGTGTTGCATAGAAGGTACAGTGAAGTGTACTTGCATGTGCAACACATTGTCTCTTGTGAGGGAGTGTGTTGTGTGCAGTTTAAGTTTTTTCTTTTCTTACTATGCCCAAAATTGACCTAGTTTTTTGCAATAAATGGAATCTCATTGATCTTATGGTTGTGTTTCAGGTTTCCATCAGATTATAATGACAATTACATGGAGGGAAATTGAACATGAATAACAAGATATGATTGCCTTGAATGATCTGGGTACTGTAAGAGCCCTAAGAGATTGTGGACTGCTTAACTACTTCAAATTGTCTGGGATGAGGCAACAAATAGAACTCTTGGGGTTCTTAGTTAGAGCATGGGATCCAGTGATAGAGGAATTTCATATTAAGAACCAAGTGGCTCCTATAATAGTTGAAGATGTGTATTTTCTCACAGGTTTTTTGAGGAGAGGTTTTTCCATTTCACTCACATGGTCTACCATTGGAGGAGAGACAATGAGGGATTATATTCTGCAGTATTGCTATCCAGGGGTAGAACCTAGAAAATATGGAAAATAAACATCCAAGATGTCAGAGATTTTCCTTTGAGAACTATCCTTTTCACAATCGCTAAACTTGCTAGCACCGTTACACTACATGTAGCGAACAGATCATATATGTAGTATGCGCTAGAGTGTATGGAGCCAACAGTCTTCAACTGGTCTAAAGATGTTCTATCTCAGATAAAGGAACAACTGAACAAAGTAAAGGGAGGAAGGAAGAATAATTTCAGTTATGGTACTATCCTTATATCCTTCGCCTTGGAATGGATTCCACTAATGCAAACACAGCATGTGACACTGGATATAGCTAGTCCTAGAGATCATCAGATGTAGAGATGGGTAGAACTCATGGGTTGACATGATGGCCAATTGACTTTTGTGTTCTCTACTACATTCTTTGCCCGGTTTCAGTGACATATTGTCGCCATCGATGAGTATGCACATGCAGGCATCGATTTTCGAGGAGATCTAGATTTAGCACTACCAAAAGGCGCTCAGTGGGGTGCAATAGGTAAGAATGTTTTGACCATGTTTTTTTATTTTCCTAAGGTTTATACAACATTTTTGTGTTTTGATTTCTTTCTAATACTAAACTAAATGTTTGATGTAATGCAAATGTTGGTTGCATTCAACCAGTAGTGGAACCAGAGCGCAAAGAAAATATGTCAGCAGAGAGGGTTGTTGGGGGAGTAGTCCTTGATGATATTGATCTAGCTGAGACTCTGAATGAGCTTCAACAGCACATAGAAGGCTTGACCTTCAGGATTTCATATTGCCAGATCGAGGAGCATCCTATGCTACTGCAGCGACACACTATTGGGGTTCCTAACCGTTGGATGCAGTTACTTCATAGGATAGCTAGATCTATAGCATCTTACCACGAGAACCACTAGTTTAATTATGACATTTTGCATACATTTTGAGGTCAGATGACCAATGTATCTTGCACACAAATTTTGTAAAAACCTATAACTATATATCTATATTATTTCAAAAAAATTTCTGTGTTTAATGCACAATCCTATTCAATGATGTGAATGTTTTCTTTACATATGTTGCAAATTTTTGTCTAAAACATGATTAGCTAATGAATCAGTCAATGTGTTCAAATTTTTGGAGATGTGTTGATATTGAATAAAATCAAAATGTCTTTCCAAAAGTCGAACTCTTAGGAACAACCTAAGAAGTGTTGGATTTCTAACAGTATAAACACTAGAAAGTTGTAATACCACAAGTTTTGAGTCTAACCTTATGATTATGCGGTTAGTACCAAATAAAATGGCATCAGAGAGAATTTCGATCAATGCGCTATACTCAGCGATATTGTTTGTCAATCTACCAATACAAATCCCTTGAAAACTCACAAAATCATCGTTCAGAGTAAAAATGGCCCACGCTGCAGAGGATAGATTCTGCGTACTATGAATAGCACCATCAACATATCCAACAAATGGTTATGAAGATTCAAACATCTGCGATGAAATGTAAAGAGGATTACTAACGTCAAGAAAACTCTAAAAACAAATTAAGATAGTGAATGCAAATCAATAGCATATATACAATATAATACAAAAAATTACCACGCTCATGATTAAGCATAGTAACGTTTCAAATACAACCCATTTCTAGGCTATGCCAATGGAATTCCATCATAATCAACTAACTCATAGGCACCCTTAGCAAGAACTCTTTTGAAAATATAGCGACCATTCCATAACGGCTCAAATTTCCCTGTACCTATTACATCAGCTTCTTGATCGTATAGAAGGACCAAGTCGCCCTTTGAGAAAATGCGAGGCTGGACATTTTTGTCATATTGCACCTTTATACGTCTCTTATGCACATCGTTGGCCAATTGGGCTTCACGAAACATTTCCTTAAGATGGATGAGGCTAAGGAGACACACTTCTTCTTCTGAGGTGTCAGGTAACAAGTCTATTGCGAGTTTTAATGATGTTATTTTGCATTGGATTTGTAAGATAGCTTCCAGAACACACACCAATTGAAAAGGATTAAATCCAGTTGCGTTTCTCACTGAGGTTCGATACGCCCACAAGGCGGAGTATAGGATCAAATGCTAGTTTCTTTTACGAACTCCTATCATTCGTTGAAGCATTCGTTTAAGAATTTTGTTAATAGCCTCAACTTGTCCATTTGATTGTGGATAATAAGGAGTATAATTATCATGTGACAATCCTAACTTTGCAGTCATTTTAGACATCATGTGGTTGTAAAAATGCTTCCCATGATCTGTAACTATAGCCTATGGGACCCCAAACTGTGCAATAACGTGGTTAAAGAAACACAATGCAGTTGATTGTCATGTGTTGTTGAATGTAGGCATCGCTTCAGCCCATTTGGTAAAATAGTCGAATGCAAAAATAATATAACCATGCCCCTAGGATGAAGGAGGGTTACAGGTCATGAAGTCAATACCCCATTTCGTAAATGGTCTAGCAGAGACAACAGGATGCATTGGCATTGGCAGTTTGCGGATTTTACGATAAAAAATCTGGCATGCATGACAACTTCTGACCGCGAGGATGCAATCTCGAAAAATAGTAGGCCAAAAGTAACCAGTGCAGAGTATCTTCTGCATGGTAGCATATCCAGATAAGTTTCCACCACAAGACCAAGCATGACAATCATTTAACACATTTTCAGCCTCCTCATGAGTGAGGCACCTCCTTAAAATGTTATTGACACCATGACGATAAAGTGTATCACTGACGATCAGATAATCTTTGGTTTGGTATTGAATACGTTGTTGTTTAGAGCGAGAGGTATTAGGTTGAAAAGTTTGGGTTTGGAGATAAATGATGAAATCCCCATACCAAGGATTAGATGATCCCATCAGAAACAGAGACTCGTCTAGAATTTATGGTTCCAACGTAGTTTCAGTACTATTAGACGGAAGGTCACAGAGAAGCTCATCCAAAAATAAAGACTTCTTTGACTTGGATTTTATAAATTCCAAATCAAATTCCTACAAAATGACAATCGATTTTGAATATTCCCCCCCCCAGCAATTGATGTGATAAGATGTGAGTCACGGGGTTGCAATGAAAAACTATTGTTTTTTTTTTAAGCAGGATATAATGGCAAAATATTTGGATAGTTTGAACAACTTCCAAGGCAAGAATTTCTACATATGAGTACTTAACTTCCGTATCATTGAGATTATGACTCAAACAATAGATTGGATGTTCAATTCCATTTTATACTTGGACCAATACCATAGCAATGGTTGCTTCGGCTGCGGTGATATATAGGAAATAATCGTTTTGATAATTAGGAGGATACAGTAATGATGCTTGGACAAGAGTGTCCTTGACAGCATCAAAAGAGGCTTGCGCAACTTGGCCCCAATGGAAGGGAACCCCCTTTTTCAATATTCGAGTAAATCCTTTAGCCATTTTGGCATAATTTGGAATGAAACTTCTTAGGAAGTTAGCCTTTCCTTGAATTTTTTGTATCTAAAGTAAGTTTGACGGTGCAGGAAAATCAAGAATGGCCTGAACCTTCAAAAGGTCAATTCGAATCCCTTCTTTTGAGACTACGAATCCAAGCAAATGAAAAGAACCAATACAAAACACACAATTATGTGGATTGAGGAGTATTTTGTAGTGTCGGAAGTGTAAGTAAATGGCTCTCAAATGCATCAGGTGATCAGTCCGATTTCATGAATGTGCTAGTAAATCATCTAGGTATGGTTGAAAAATGTGCTTGATGTCATTGAAAGCATAATCCATTACTCTCTGAAAATTTTCCCTAGCATTCTTTAAACCAAACAGGAGTTTCCTGTAAGAAAATGTGCCCCAGGGACAGATGAATGTTGTCTTATGTTGATCATCTGGGAGAATATTGATCTAATTGTAGCCGGAAAATCCATCCATGAAAAAAAATATTTCACATCCAGCACAATCGTCAATAATCTGATTGATAAAGGGTGTAGGATAGTTATATTTTGGACAAGCATGATTAACATCCCGATAATCGATGAACACTCTAATGGTTCCTTGTTTTTTCATGACAGGAACGATATTGGAAACCCACTCAGTTAGTAGAACAGGGTAAATGAAACCAGCATGCAAAAGTTTTTCAACTTATTCTTTGATGGCAGTGACTTTCTTTGGATGAATAGGATGAATTCGTTGATGCACCATTTTGACATTAGGATACATATTAATAGTGTGTTCAACTATACTAGCATCTATGCCTGGAATTTCCTCGTAAGACTAAGTAAATACGTCACAAAATTCATGAAAGAGAGAGTGATATGATTCGAGCTCTGATGGAGAACAAGATACACCAACATGAATATTCTCTACAATGCCATGTTTGGTTGAAATATCGATATAAATCACTTCTTCGATATTTGAAATATCTCACTCGGAATCGATTGCACTAATGGGAAAATAATTCAAAAATAAAGTTTTCATGGATGGGTGATATAGCTCACTAAGATTATTTTCTTCATAATTAGGAAGATGGGAACGATGATGATAATGTTCCCATGGTTCTCCTTCTGACATCATAGCTTCCAAAATATTCTCATCTGTCAAGAATGTTGAGGAAAATGGATCAGATGGAGTACCAAAATCTAAGGAACGATCAAACCAAATAGTCACCGATGCTAA
Source organism: Pinus albicaulis (assembly GCA_034641835.2). Lineage (NCBI taxonomy): Eukaryota > Viridiplantae > Streptophyta > Pinopsida > Pinales > Pinaceae > Pinus > Pinus albicaulis. Next base: position 394,692,270 of record CM076571.1, read on the forward strand.
TTTCGGATTTTCCGCCCAAGCCAAATAGATTGATTTCTATGCCAACTCAATAGGGCTAGGCAGCATAAAATCATCCAACATAGAAATATCAGAATCACCCGTACTCTTCCTTAAGCCAGATAAAGTGGAAGAGATCATGTAGCAAGTCTCTATGCTTGAAATTTCTGCTGACGTCTCTGGCGATAGTAATGCAAAGGTTCCCATGAGAGTGGAATCCTTTAAGATTCCTACAACAATTTTCTAAAGTTCTAGTTGGGGTATGTGAACGAACGTAATGCTTCTAGTTACCTGCGAAGCAGAGGCAAAGAAGGATAGTTGATTAATGATTGTAATTGTACCTTTATGTGGAAAGGCAATCATTCTAAAATATCTAGAGAAAATAGCAATCATCGGATATACCCATGGCCTTCCAAGTAAAATATTGTAGTCAAGGGGTCCGTCCACAACCTCAACATCAATGTTACTGTTTTGCCCCCAAGTTCAACATGCAGGTTATTAATAATACCACAAGGTTTATATGTACATCCATCGAATGCCTTCAACGTCGTTGATGATTGTGATAAGCGCGACGAGCCAAGTGACTTCCAACAGTTTAGAGACCTAATGCATGTAGAGGCTCCCTCATCAATAATAGTGCAATGAAGAAGGTGATTGAGAACATTTACCTGTATGGAGAATGCCAATTCTGCTGGTAATTGCGGCACATATCCTGTATGATTAAAGACGACAAGATTAGAATCAGTCGGATCAATTCCACCAATAGCCGACAATAAAGCCTATTTTTGGGAGGGAAAATTTTGTAATACCTCAAGAGTAGACATAGCTAAAGGAGATTGAGCCAAATCTTCAACTATATTATAATTTTGTGCAGCTCTTGCTCGAGGATTATATGTTGATTTATGAATTACCCCCTTTGGTGGCTTGATTTTCAATTCAGGAATAGCAGTAGGCGGTACTAATTTTGTAGATGGATTCATTGTCGAGGTAGTAGGTTTATCAGTGGTTGGACTACCATAATATTTATTTTGCATCGACACCAAAATATCTGTTGAAGGTTTTGTGACAGATAACATTAACACTTAGGAACTAGGAGCTGGATCTGTAGAAACCTTATTTGTGTCTGGATTTGGAAATGGGTCTGCCAACACAGCTGACGCATTAGAAGTATTGATGATTTTTGAGAATTCAGCGCAGTGAGGAAAATCCCTAAAAAATTCTTCCTCATTACATATTATGCATGGATAATGAGGTTTCCGAGGTCCATATGGTTGATCAGATGATATTTCCTACAATTTAGAAGTTTGCTTTTTCTTTGATTTCCCCTTTTTCTTACTTCATGGTTGCTTGTCACCTTCGCCTTTGTCAAATGACATGGCATTAATTTCAGAAGTAGGAGTAGGATCAGATGTGGTAGTGTGGTGTGTGCTTGCAGTGCCTATCAAGCCGTCTTCGGCATGAGAGTCCTTTAATTGAGGAGGAACATTGAAATTAGATCTTGACGCATTAGGGATTTTCATAGAGTGTACCAGACTGAGTGTAAATCAAATCTAAATATTGTGCATGAGTGATAACTTGCTCTTCTGTGACGATGGCACCCTTAGCCACATCCTCAATTATAGATGGTAACGGGGACTTAATGAACCATTCAACAAGGAGATAATTCGGAACAAATGTCTTAACCATTCGATGATGACGACGCCACTCATGAATATGATAAAAAATGTGAGTAGCATTAGTCCTTTTGAAATTAGTCAAGATTTTTGTTCTAGTTTCATATCTGATGGGTAACTGGAAATGAGTGTAAAATACAGTAGCTAGGGCTGTGAAATTATTAAAAGAAGTACTAGGTAATTCAATGTACCATTTTGCAGTCGGACCTGTGAGCGTGCACTGGAAAAGACGTAGTTGAACAGAATTATCATTCAAGGAATTTTATGAACACCATAAATGATAAGTCATAACATGAGTCGATGGATCTTCTCTAGGGTTTCCATTGAATTTAGGAATATCCGAGGGTAATTTTTGAGGTATCACGGGCCACCAAAGAGCATAATTAATTGGATCATTAGTTAGCCGATTTAAATCTGGTAACTCTAAAGTTGCAACAAAGGGAAAATGTCTATTAAGGTCAGGTTCAGCATAGCCAGGGTAAGATGGAATTGCTTGAGCAATAGGCCTTTGAGCACAAGCATAATGAATCTACTGTTGGTAACCTAGATAGGGGTTGTTTTTCATAGCAAACGCTTGAGGATTCTGTTGACCAAAACTTGGATATGATACTTGTTGAAATGAAGTTTGAGGTATTTGCACCTGTGGCTGCCAAGGGGTTTGTCCACCAATGTTATAACCCAAATTAACATCACTTGGATTCATTTGATATGTATAACTCGGTTGCAGTTGTGACATCCCATAAAATGGTAAACCATCTTGTGAATAAAAAATTCCTGATACAGGTTGTTGTAAATTAATCAAAGGATTTGGATTTTGTGGACCCAACATTTGATGATATTGAGTTGAAGGACCCGCTTGATAAGGTTGATGATGTACAAAATTTTTATTTTGTAACAAGGGTATAGATGTATTAACAAGTGGTAATGAAGTGGGTGTAACATGTTGAACCAGTTGATACGATTGTACGACACTGCCATTGACAAACATTCGTTTCAACATTAGATTGACCAAAAAGTGATGGAGTATTGTCATAATGGGTGACCAAAGGTTGCCCCCCATCATGACGAGGATAATAAGACGGAAAATATTTCTCTCCAAATGTTTGGAGTCCAGTTGATATGGAACTTGAAGGAATAGACCTAGAAGGACCGACTTGATATTGCCCTGATGATGTGTATAATGAATCAAGTCGTCCAGTACTCACAATAAGATTACCAGTAAAAATACCAGATGATGACATTGGTAAAGACAATGGATTTGAAGATGCACCAAAGAAAATTCTAGATAATGATTTGTAACCTGCTAGGACCATAGGGCCTCCATGAAGATATGAATATGGTGAAGGGGTAAACATCGATGGAGTAGTGAGGGTAGGAGCTGACATAATTGGAACAGCAGGCCCAACCTAAGATGTTGGTTCTGACATGGTTGTTTGACCAAATGTATACCCTTTTGAATTGACATGAATTTGAAAAGGGTGAATATCAACAAAAGCAGAGGGTGTCGATTAAGAAAAATACTCGTATAGGTAAAGGTCCTCCCAAAAATGGGTTGGAGTTAAAGGTGTAGTGTCTTGTGGGATTTATTCAATCGCAATTAGACCAGGTGGAATAATTTCACCATCAAGCCCAAAGTATATTTCAGGTGGTTTACTGTGTGATATGGGAGATTCAATAGCTATAGAACTTTCTGGGATGACCAAGGTAGGAACAACTTCCGGTCGTTCGACTTTAGAATTCAGATGTTGTGGAAAATAAGAGATAGGATCTAGATCAATTTGTGGTTGAACAACGTCGGGTCCAGGAGGTATGGTCTTACTGATTGGATGGATCATGACCACGAGTAGCTGTGAAGACTCTGTTTTGACAACAATAGACGAATCAGGATTTGTAGAAACAACTTGAGCTAACTCTGGTTTATGGAAAAATGATGTTTCACCAGAGGTACGAATTATACTTGATTTGGTAGATTGAGATCGCCTTCGCCTACCAGAAGTAAGTTCTAGTGGTAAAGGTGATTTTAAAGCTAATCTACACGAACGACGGGGGAAAGGATTTTTTTATTCCACTATTGCTGATTAATTTTAACCAAAAAAAACAAACAAAATAAAATGGTAATGCTAGGAAATTGGGTTTACCAAGAAATTGTGAACTGTAGAATACATCCTGGTGAACCAAGAAGTATGGGCAGGAAATCTCCCCGAATGTTGTGTTCAGTGTATCACAATTTACAAGACGGTCGACTCGGTTCACTATGTATAGATAGCACCTAAACGTTGTCCTCCCAAATATACCGGAAGGTACATGGAGGCCCAAGTCCGTATTAGCGATGTTTGATGCGAAACTACACAGTGATAGCACCCATTTATACTTATCATACTGTAACACCACACGATATACCCGAAAGTACATGGACGAGCTACGATATACTTACGTATGTGGAGTGAGGTATCACACTCAAAATGTATCGCAGACAAGTTAAGAACAACTACTATCTTTTATGACACCAGAATACGTCTCTCGCCTAGACCTTCTAAATGCTATCGTTATGGTTCCAATTCTTTTTTAGGTAAATTTAAATTAATTTTATGTTGATCTTGCTTACAATTTTCCTTTCAAAGGTTCACCGCGATGATGTATTTTAAAAATTCCTAAAATGAAACTAAAAATGATAAGAAATCTTTCACTTTCAGTTTCTTCAATGAAAAACCTAGCTACTAAGGGAAGAGAGAAAATAATTTATGAGCAAACAAATCAATGATCACAAAATAAATGAAGATTTCCTAATGTTCCTTTTTGAAAAACACAAAACAAATTCTACATGCAAATGCAAGTTTTTATTTTTAGTTTCCTTAATGTTATGAATGTAGAAAAGAAACTAGGTGCACTAAGTCAACAATTCAAATGCCTTTTACTTTTGAGAAATGAAGAATACAAGCAGAAATTTCCCTTTTGAAGGAAAAATGAGGATTTCAACAACAATTTATCCTATCAAGGAAATGAATATTTTACAACAATTTCCTATTTTGAAAGAAAACGATTCCTAATGCGACCATGAAAAATACTTTGAAATCAACTTGTCAATGATAAATAATTTTTTTTTTAAACAAACATTGAACAAATTTTCAGTCAAAGGAGGAAGAAGCATATAGAGTTACTGGTCAATATGAGGATCAAACTTTTCAAAACACAACAGAAAACAAACAAAAGAAAATTGAAAAGGAAAATTTAAAGGAATCTGGGTGGTTTCAGGAGTCAACGCAGTCTCCAAGGGGAGATAGTGCTCTGCAATGCAGGCCTGAAAGGGAGACGGTTCTATGCAAAGCACTGTGTCCTGTCTAAGGGTGCGTTGGGTGTAGTGTATAAGGAAAAACACTACTGTTAAACTCACTATATTTGCAAATTTGGCTTTGAAAATTTTTAATCTTTGTGTGTAACAACTACTGGGTGAATAGACAAAGCAAATCAGAGGCTAAGTCACCTAGATCTAAGATAAATTCTCCCAAGTGGATTCGCCAATTTTTTGGGACAGAAATGTGAATTATGGATAAAACACACTTCCCTAGACAGATGAAAGTCTAGAACAACAGATTAAAGACTATACGACTACTTTTCCTAACTCATAACAGACACACAAGAAGGATTAGAGGCTTACTTATAATCCAAGAACTTCTAAATGGATCCTTTTTTCACTTTTGTTGTAGCTTAAAATTCAAGAGGTTTGTGAGAAATTCTTCTTGCAAGAAAGAACACTAAAATAGAATAATATAGCAATAATACAGATGTCTATTCAAGTTAGTTAGCTAAATCATTAAAGCATAAACAATATACATTAACTAAGATATTTCAATATGGAAAATCAAAGCCAATACAAATGCATACAGGGAAAAGTAAGTTGTATTCTTCATTGGTGATAGAAGGAGAGGTTACAACCAAATGACTTATTTGAAGTGACCCTTCCAGCAATGATCCTCAGCCCTATCATAGTATAAATATCTCCAACATTTGTTACACAAATCTAAATCTCAATTGAAAATCCCCCAACATTTCTCTACTCAAATTATTCCCATGTAGAATCTTCAGTGGGTAAGTTCTTCCACTTGATGAGATACTCTGAAATTGATCGATTCCGTAGTTTTCGAGTTCTTGTTTCCATGACCGCTTCAGGTTCCAATATGATTTTTCCTTCCTCATCAAGTTCTGGAAATATTGTTTGAACTGGAAGATTTTCACCTATAACATGGAAAACTGGATGTACTCGCGAAGAAGCAGGAAGCTCCAATTTGTATGCCATAAAACCAATATTTTGCAACACCTTGTAAGGACCATAGTACTTTGGTGATAATTTATTATCCTTCTTAGCTTGCTTGAGGGACATTTTTTTGTATTTTTGTAGCCGTAAAAATACCAAATCTCCTACATCAAAACTTCTCTCGCTGCGATGTTGATCTGCCTGTTGTTCATTCGATTTTGTGCCAAATTCAGGTTATCCTTTAAGAGTTGGAGAACTTCTTTCTGATGCTCGATGTGATCTTCCACTGCTTGAACCTTCGAATTTTCTCTTAAAGATGATGTGATGGATGGTGGATGATATCCATAAAGTTCCATAAATGGGGTCATTTTTGCTGCAGTATGGAAGGAAGTGTTATACCACCATTCAGCAAGAGGTAACCACTTGACCCATCATGTTTGTTTATCATATAAAAAACAACGAAGATATCCTTCCAAACATTTATTTACGATCTCAGTTTGACCATCAGATTGAGGATGATAAGATGAGCTATGAGCTAATTGAGCACCCAAACAAGAAAATAACTCCGTCCAAAAATTTCCAGTAAAAATGGGATCTCTGTCGCTCACAATAACCCTTGGGCTTCCATGTAGCTTTTGAATTCTGTCCATAAATGTAGTAGCAACCGTACTTTCTTTAAATGGATGGGATAATGCACAAAAGTGTGCATACTTGGTAAGTCTATCAACTACCACCATGATGACACTCTTTCCTTCGGACTTAGGTAAACCTGTGATAAAATCCATTGAAATCTCCTCCCAACGTTGACTTGGAATGGATAAATGTTGTAGAAGTCCCGAGGTCTTAATTGTTTCCACTTTATTCTGCTGGAAAACCCAGCATTCCGCCACAAACTTTTGAATATAAGATTTAAGGCCATCCCAAAAAAATTCTTTCTTCACCCTGTTGTAAGTTTTTAAAAATCCCGAGTGTCCTCCTAAAGGAGAAGTGTGAAATTCCAGAAGAATCTTTTGTTTTATATGGAAATTCTTACAAATATATAAGCGATATTTGTACCATAAGGAATCATTTTTCCAACTAAATGTATTAGATGTACTAGGATCTTGCTACAAATTTTGGATGAGTGTCCATACATTTTTTTCCTTCTTCCATTCATCTCTTGCTTCATTTATCCAATCTAGTTGGATAATATAAATGGCACAAAGCAATGCTTCCACCTCTTCATTCTTTCTTGAGAGTGCATCTGCAACAACATTAAGCTTTCCTTTTTTGTAGATTATTTCAAAGTCATAACCCAACATCTTTGTGACCCATTTTTGCTGCTCTTCTGATGATAGTCTTTGTTCCAAAAAGTGTTTAAGACTATCATGATTGGTTTTTACCTTGAAGTGTCTTCCCATTAGGTAAGTTCGCCATTTCTTTAGTGCATGCAGTATTGCTAACATTTCCTTCTCATAAATAGGTTTCTGTAAATACTTTCCTTTGATTGGACGAATTTCAAAAGCAATGGGTCTTCCTTCCTGCATTAAAATCGCACCAATTCCATTTCCTGAGGCATCACATTCCACAATAAAGGTTTTTGTGAAGTCTGGTGTAGCTAAGACCGGTGCTAGGCACATTGCTTCTTTAAGACGTTCAAAGGCCTTAGTTGCTTCAGGAGTCCATGAAAATGCATCTTTCTTCAATAATGTTGTTAGAGGTGCTGCTATTCTCCCATAATTCTTAACAAACTTGCGATAATACCCTGTTAACCCGAGAAATCCTCGCAACTTTTTTATGGTTGTGGGGACTTTCCATTCCTTAATGGCTTTAATTTTTTTAGGGTCTACTTTAACACCCTCGTGAGATACAATATGACCCAGATATTCCACCTCTTGTACTCCAAAGAAACATTTGTATTTTTTTGCATATAATTGTTTCTCCTGCAATAGTTTGAGCACCCTGTCAACATGTTCAACATGATCCTTCCAAGACTAGAAGTAGATTAGAATATCATCAAAAAATACTAGCACAAATTTTCTAAGGAAGGGTTTGAAAATGGAATTCATCAACCCTTGAAATGTAGAAGGTGCATTGGTAAGGCCAAAAGGCATGACCAAAAATTCATAATGACCCTCATGAGTTCGAAATGCTATTTTTTGGAATATCTTCAGTCTTCATTCTAATTTGATGATATCCTGAACGAAGATCCAACTTGGTAAAATAAATTGCTCCATGTAATTCATCCAATAATTCATCAATCACATGAATGGGAAATTTGTCTTTAATGGTGAGCTTATTGAGCTCCCTATAATCTGGACACATTCGCCATGATCCATCCTTCTTGTGTACCAATACCACAGGAGCAGAGAAAGAACTTTGACTAGGTTGAATTATACCCGCCTCTAACATTTCTGCAATCATACGTTCAATTTCGCTCTTTTGGAAGTAAGGATATCTATAAGGCCTGATGTTTGGACGAACACTTCTCGGAATCAAATGAATAGCATGATCATGATCACGAATAGGTGGGAGTCCTTTGGGAGTTTCAAACACCTTGGAATGATTGTCCAAGACTTGTTGGAGATCTGCAGAAATAGATGATTTTGATGGCGGAACTTCTAGTGAGCATAATTGTGCAATTACGCCTCGTTGTTCTTTATTTAGAAGCTTTGTCATGACATTAGAGCTTATTATCCTTCCCGGCTTCCCTTCAATACCTCGTAATTCAACTTCCTTTCCTTCTGAAAAAAAATTCAAGAAAAGTTCTTGAAAATTAAAAGCTATCGTCCCCAAAGATTGTAACCATTGTACTCCTAGTACAACATCAGCACCTCCCATAGGAATGGAAAGCATTGGACTAGTCAATACATATTCCCCCATGGTTAGCTTGATATTATGGCATTTCCTAGAGCAATTTATAGTTCCTCCATTTGCAACCATCACTTGACATTCTGGTGCTGGGTATAGGAAACAATTTAATTCCTTGGCTACCTTATAATGAATAAAATTATGGGTGCTACCCGAATCAATCAACACTATTACCCTTTTCTTCTTTATATGTCCTTCTATCTTGAGAGTTTGAGGAGTGGTAATTCCTGCCAGTGCATTACACGATATGGTCGGATTCATTTCTTCCTCTTCTAGGGGTGGTTCCTGGTGTATATCCTCTTCTTGTTCATTTTCTTCTTCTTCTTCCCAATCTATGTAAAATAATTTCTTCTCAGCACACTTATGACCTTTAGTGTATTTGCTATCACAACTGTAGCAAAGCCCTTTTGCTCTTTTTTCTTCCAATTGTTGTGGTATCAACCTTGTAGGTTGTGGAAATCTAGGCGTAGCAACACTTCCTTCTTTATAGAATTGAGTGGTAGGCTTCCTTGTCGCCATAATTTTACATTCAAATTTTCTTGCCAACCTGAATGCCTTCTCCAATGAATCAAGTTCCAAAACATGAACTTCATGTTGGATGTTATCCTTTAGAGTACCTATGAAGAGATCAATCCTGTGTTCCTCTGGAATATCAGTTACCCTTATATTCAATTTTTGGAAGTCCTCAATGTGTTGCCCCACTAAACCCTTTTGTTTGAGATTTATCAATTGGCTAAAGAAGGTATTTCTCTTTGTATCCTCATAATGTGATATCATTTCCTCCGTAAAAATTGACCAAGTGACAATTTTTTTACGGGAGAAAAGCCATCGATACCATACAAATGTATTTTGTTCTAAATGTAAAGTTGCAATTCGCACCTTTTGTGTGTTTTGCACGTTATGGAGATCAAAATATTGCTCCATCTGTAGTATCCATGTTACAGGATAATTTCCATCAAACTTCCTCATATCCATCTTTGGAATATGGTGGTTCTTCCCGCCAACATTAGAGTTTATGAAATCATAATTAACATTAATTTTGTTCTCATCATGAGGTTCTTCTACTATCTTTTCACCATTAGGAAACCTTTCTTGTATCAACTTTTGTCAAACCTTCCATGTGTGCTTTTAGAAAATTCTTCATGTTTTCCATTTTCTCATCGATCTTAGCTTACATGTCATCCATCTTAGATTCCATGCCAGCCTCCATGCCATCCATATTAGCTTCCACGCCATCCCTCTTAGCTTGCACGCCATCCATCTTAGCTTGCACACCATCCATCTTAGCTTCCATGCCTTTCTTCAAAACTTCCATTTCATTTTTTGTTGCTCTTTGCGAGAGTGAAATTTGTTGCACTTGCTCTTGTAATTTTGATAGATCATGTTGCAATTCTTCGTCTTCATGAGCCATAGTAGAGCTTTCCAAAGGCTTAATGGGTGTTGAATTATTTTTTGGGGCCATTTTATAATCCAATACTGATATATATTCTACAATATGCCCTTGCAATCAATTCAACTTGATTCTTCAAACAAGACTTATGCAATTCGGAAAAAAAATACACACCTTTACTTGCTTTTGAGGAGCTCGATATTGAAATTGTATTATCTCTGTGATTGCGGCTCTTCTATATCTGAAATTAAGCACTGAAGTAGCCCTCTGAATTCTCTTTTGAATTCCACAGGTATGACCTGATTTGGATTCTCCAAGACAAAGTTGTGTCCAATCTCCCACAATGACCTAATTATGGACTGGTTCAGTAGAGCGAACTTGTGCGACTTGCCACGTGTCACTATTTTTTCCTTTGTCTCTTAAATTGATAGCCAAGAAACTACAGTCTGTGTACTTACCACCACTTTTTACAGAACTCCAATCCGATGCTCAGAGAGAGAGTTATTGAACTTTTTCCACGATCACCTCTTCGAGATGAAATTCAGGAGCCTGAAAAAGCACTACCTTCCACAGATCATATCTCCAAAAATATTGCGAACCAAGATCTGAAATGTTTTGACATCTTTCCTTAGGATTTGAGCTTCACACCATACAAATTTCCGATTTTGAACCATCGTAGAAAAAAAGTTATAGCGCAACTGTCACGATGACCTATTTATGAGCCTAAAAAAAGACCTTACTTCCACAGATCATATCTCCAAAAATATTGTGAACCAAGCTCTGAAATTTTTAGAAAATCTTCCTCAGGCTTTCGGCTTTGCACCCTCAACATTTCAGCTTCTGAAACTTCGTAGAAAAAAATTTATAGCGAAAATGCCACGATGACCTGTTTGGAGCAGAAAAACCCTAGAATCCAAAGCTCTGATACCAAATGTTGTGTAACCAGCTCCAAAAATAGAAGAAAAGAGATATCAATGTCTTAGAAATAAGACACTTCAAGGGGGAAACCTCTAATACATTACATAAATGAACAATTCTTGGATGATACAATTTACAAAACCTCCTTTCTATATATAGGAGTCCATGGGGCCATAATGTAATCCTAGTGGGCCACAATGTAATCATAGCTGACCTAACAATATAATTTAAGGGCACAATAATAACAAAATGGGGGTTAAAAGGGTACAATAATAACAATAAGGGGGTTACACTAACAATAATAAGGGACTATACTAGTGATATAGGGACCTAAAAAATGCATACAACTCTTTTTCATATGTAGGACAACTAGTTACAACACCATTGAATGTTTCAGAATGAAAAGCGATAGGCTTACCATGCTGCAAAATTACTATGCCCATGGCATAATCACTAGCATTGGTTTGTCTCTCGACTGGCTGTCTCAGATTCGGTAATGCAAGGATCGGGGCTGAACTAATATTGTATTTAAATCTTCGAAAGCCTTCTACTATTTTCCTCCCCATTGGAAGCCTTTCTTCACACTTGTCACTACATGCATAGGAGCTGCTATGGCAGAAAAGTTAGAAATAAACTTTCTCCAATACTAAGTTGCGCTTAAGAAACTTCTTACCTCAATTACTATTTTGGGAGTGGGCCAATTCACAATGGATTCCACTTTGGAAGGATCAATTCTGAACTTGCTCCTCCTACAATGTGTCCCAAATAAGCTAGAGAAGTCTTTCCGAATTCACACTTAGAAATAATTTATGTTAAGAAATAATTTATCTTTCCTCAAAACATCAAGCACTGTTTTCACATGCAAGACATGCCCTTCTCTTGTTTTGCTGAAAATGAGTATATAATCTAAATACACAATCACAAATTCATGAAGAAATTGACACAAAACATTATTCATAACGCACATGAATGTCGTCGGTGCATTACAAAAACCAAATGACATAACCAACAACTCAAAGAGTCCTTGTTTGGTTTTGAATGCAGTCTTCCATATGTCACTTTCTGCAATTCTTACTTGATGATATCCACTTTGTAAATCTAACTTAGTGAAAAAATTTGCTTCCTTCAGCTGATCTAGCAAATCATCTATCCTTGGGAGTGGGTATTGATTCTTTACCATTATCTTATTCAAAGATCTAAAGTCGACACACATGCGCAAAGTCTCATATTTCTTCAGAATCAAGATTATGGGTGAATTGCATGGTGAAGTGCTTGGAATTATGAGTCCCTTGCCCAACAATTCTTTGATTTTCCTCTTTATTTCAGCATTCTCCATTATCGACATGCGATACATGCCAATTTTTGGAAGTGGACAATCTTGTTGTAACTGAATATCATGTTGAATCTCCCTTTTAGGAGGTAATCTTGTTGGCTCCTGAAACATATCATGATGTGAATCAACTACATCACATAAATCTGATTTCAAATTAGGATCACAATCTTCAAATGACTCATGATTAACATCAGCTTTAGGCTTAATCATTAGAAGAAAAAAATTCTTACTTTAATTCATGAGCCTCTTTACTTTTCTAGCATTTACTATTGCAATATTTGTCTCCTTGCGATGTGCTCTAACAATGTACTCCTTGCCATCTTTGAATAAATGGTATTTTTTCTCATGGCGATGGAAGATCGCTTTCCTATCATACAACTAAGGTCTACCCAACACAACACTTGTAATATCAATAAGAACCACATCTAATTCAAATGTGTCAGAAAAACGTGCAGTTATTGCAAAGCGCATTATGCACTTCTTTGAAACCTGTAATTTTGCATCCTTAAAAATCCATCTAGGTGGATATGGTTTTGGATGTGGAATGGTCTCAAGATTAAATTTCTTGACCAAGTATTCAAATATTAAGTTTTCTTGTGAGCTAGTGTCAAACAATGTGTCAATCTTGGTATGTTTGGATATGACCCTCACATGAAATAGTTCAATTCTCTCTTCTTCATTTGGAGCTTGTATCTGACAGTTTGAACTAATAGTACTGGGTTTTATTTCAATTTCTTTCCCCTTCATGTTCTTCAATCCCATGGCTGTAATTTTAGTTTCATCACCAAATCCTCTCCTAAGTCTTGTTGATCTGTAGCTACAGTTTTCTGCTTCCCTTTGTTATTGTTATACTTGGGTCTCTTTGCAGGATGTAATTTCCAACAAATTTTCTCTTTGTGGCCTTCTTTTGAACAATGTTTACAAACCACTTTCTCTCCCTCTTTCTTGACAGATGCATTCTTTTTTCCCTTACCTTTTGAGGTCTTCTCTTTTTTTTCCCATTAAAAGGTTTCTTCCTACTCCCATGAGTAATTTTTTTCCCTCTTGCTTCTAGATGTCTAGCCTGAACACAAACTTAATCTAGAGTTGTAGGGTTAAAAATGAGAATAGTATGTCTTAAGTAGCTATGTAAGCCTCCTATATACTTGAGCAAAGTATCTTTGCTCTACAAATATACCCCTAATAAGAGAGCTCTTCTCCTAAATTTTTGGGTGTAGTCTTGTACATTTTATCCTTTCAATTGCCTAAAATTTTGTGAGTTCATTATGGTTTTCTGCATGTGAGCTAATTGATAAAACTGTTGTTTTATTGCATGAAATCAGTCCATGATAGGATAATCTTATCATGCTTCTTGATCTCCTCCTTTGTCTTGTCTTCCCAACAAACAAGAGTTGCACCTTCCATCCTCAATGAAGCTAGTTGTGTTTTTGTGTCATCATCATGAATGTTCTGAATTCTCAAATAGACCTCCAATTACCTAATCCAATTATCAATATTTTCTGCATTGACTTCACCATTAAACATTGGCAATTCAAACTTAACATCAAGTTTTAGAAAAGGACTTTTACCAGTGTTCTTTGACTTGTGTGACTAGTGTATTGAAGATGAAGTAGATGATGATGATGAGGGTGAGGATGGTGACTTTCCACTACCTCTATTTCATCCATTGCTCTTGTTCGATTTATCTTCATCATTGTTACCTCCTGATGATCCCTGACCTTCCTTGTGAATTTTGAATCCTTCTCCTTCTAGTCTTTCATTCCTTTCTGGATAAACGACTCTCACCATTTCAGTCATGTCAAGGAATGCTTTCGTGAAGACTCTTTATTCTTCTTTGGGATCCACCTCTTCATGGGTTTCTTCTTCTCCTAGAGGTATACTTATAGCTTCTCCTGCTTCTTTTGGAGGTGAACTACGTGGTGGAGAATGTGGCAATATTTCCCTCCTTTGATGTGGCTCACTTTGAGAACATCTTGCTTCCACCATTTTTCCTTCTCCTCTCTGAAGCTTGAGCCTAGTAAGAATGAAAACCCTTGCAAACAGTTAAACAAAACTTTGCACACAAAACACAAAAGAATAAACCTTAGCTCTGATACCAACCTGATCTGAAAGGAGTGTATTAGTTTGATGTGCTAAGTGTCCTTTCAATACTAAAAACATGTACAATTTGTCTCCATTTTTTTTTTTAAGGAATGAGTGTTTTAACCATGAAACATAGATGAATTTTTGAACTTTAAGCATGAAAATAAGCCTTAAAAACATTGTACAACAGTGTATAATAGAGAGAAACAATCACACATAAGTTTCACAAAGTAGGCATGATAAAGCAGTTCACCCCTCATGGGCTACATTTGCTAGTCCAACTCCCAATGTCATGTCCCTCTTTGTCATTATTCTCAAAATTGAAAATTATAGGTGTTTACAACCTCTAATGGTTGTTTTCTTTGGACAAGTGGCTCAAGAATGCTCAAATTAGTCTAGGTAGACCCTTGTTTCACCCAAATTGGTCGAAAATTGACCTCCCAATGCATTTTTCCAAATGTCACCTAGAAAGGCTCCACTAAAAGTGAAGACTCGCACTTAACTGTCACTTAAAAAGAAAAATCCCTAAATTTAGGGTGCCTCCATAGTTCTGTGCGAAGACCATTAGCATTGGCATTAAGTGGTTTGGGCGGGGTGGTCACATGCCGACCCCCCGCCATAAAATCCTCAGTTTAAATTGTTTGTATTAACTCCACAACAGTGGTATGGAACACAGAGTCGGAGTTCCGAATTTTGTGGCATTAAAATCCACCAAACTGCAGCCATGTGATAGCTTTAACATCTCTGGTGGATTAGCCGCCCAGATAATTGTCAACTGCAACATTAATTTTACCGCGTGACATGTGATCTCAACCACCATAACTGTCAAAATCTGAGTTTAGTGTAACCATCACCTTGCAGTTTTATTTCACAACGTAATATGTGAACATATATATCGCCGTTGGTTAAGGTTTGTAGCCACTGGTTAATTTTTTTGCTGTAGTTTTTTTAATGTTTCATGTGATCAGTAACCACGGGGCCACCAGCAGGTTGGGACCACTAGTGGTCCCCCCCACGACTATAACAACATTGTAACATAAAATAAAGCGGGCAACTATACATGGTAAGAACCATTAGATAGCGGAGACGGTTGGAGGTCTTTGTGCACACCGAGAGGTCGTGGGGTCAACCCCCCTCGGACTCCACCGGAATTTTATCATAGCCTCCTGAGGACACGTGGCAGCCTCCAGGCTTGCCACATGTCTCTCATCCAATGGCCCATTTCAGAACATACAAACCCCATCAATGGTTAGAAACACACTTCGTACCACCAAATTTATGGCCCAGAATCATCCATGTGGCACTATCCGATTGGCTGTGAGAAAAGGGAACATTCCCCAGAATATGCCACCTGTTGAGTGTACTTGCATGCTGATTGGGCATCCTAGTAACAAATTTTTAGCTGTTTGGGAAAATGAACATAACGCAATATCTTCCTCATATGACATCGGTTTTTCCAACCGTTCACGGTGCCAAAATTGCAACGACGAGAACTTTTCGGTCCCTCAGGTTCGATACAGTTTTGAGCACTTTCAAATTTGAGCATAACACGATCTCATTATCACACACTCCCCATCAATCCACACAATATAAGGTAGTACATGCCCTTCTCTACACCCAAAATACATCGAATTATGCCACTAGCATTCAATTGTTTCTAGCTTGGGCCATCCAAGTATGACTCATAATACTATCACCTCTAGGAGTTTTTTCTTACATAAAGGGTATGTTGGTGCCCTCCAGGTCCATAGAGGGACACATGTCCCTATACTTCTCCATTAAATTCTTTGGCCTTCCCTAACGAAACCCAAGGAATACACTAGTACCCCCAACCCACCTAAGGTCGTGTTGATGGTGCTAGAAATATTTCAACCAAGCAGGTCTCCCAAATGTGAAGTCCCAATTATAACTCACACTATTTGGAGTGGGAGCCTCATTTGTAGTATCAACCCAACTGCCATGCACCATTGTAGATTTTCCTAGGGTATAAATTTTAGCAAAAAAGAGTAATACAAAATTATTTTCAAATTAGATACATCACAAATATTCAAAGAATAGTCTTACAAATTTATGACATATGCATGAAAGCCTGCTAGCTCAACGAGCTTTTGAATTAAGTGAAAGTTCCAAGATACATCAAGGCAATGAACAACAATAGACCCAATAATGAATCAATAGAGCAGTCACTAGCTCCTCTAAAACAACTATCTTCCTCTCCATTGCCTTGTAGGAGGTGCCAAAGTGAAAATTCCTTTGCATAAACAATGAGGGTGTATATATAACAAATGGGGTGATAATTCGTCTCTCTAGTGAGCCTTGGACTACCCTCAAGTTTGTTTGACTTCTCTATGACCTTTCTATTCCCAAGTGACTTTTCACATTACATGAATGACTCTTAGACTTCCAATTTACATTACATTTTCCAATATAGAATTTACATAATCCACAAATTTTGTTATAAATGACTCTATAAGTATTTTTTATTATTTAATATTTTTTTTCGTAATAACTACAAATCCACACCATTATATAACTACAAAGTTAGATATTTATTTCGTAAGAATGATTTAATTTTTTTTTCCCCAATACGTTGTGCACATTCACATTGATGATTATTTCACCCATATTTAGTATTATTCTCTTAATCTATTTTAAAACAAATGTTTTAAGTTATAAAAACTAACAATACTTTAATAAGTTAGCGTAATAAAGAGTCTACAAGGTAGGTCCCCAATTTGCACTACATAGCTCGACTAAATTTTAAAAAATAGTTAGAAAAATTTATCTACTTTCATAAATAAATAAAATTTACAACTGGAAAGTAATTTGATTCCCCAACCCTAGAACCATGGTGACCGCCTAAACTGCGTTGATATCGCTCAAAAAGATTTGGAGTAACACCTTAACAAGTGGGCCATACTCATCCACACTATTGCTTTTAAGAAAATCTCCAAACACTAAAATCACATCGTCTCTTCTTCTATCGCCTCCTTCATAGAGTGCCGCTACAATATTTAAACCAAATTGCACATGAGTTGACCACAGATATTTGAAACCGGCTTGGGCAAGTCTTACCAGCTGGACAATTATGCTTAGTATATCTAAATCTTGCAACTTCTGCTTGGATTCCCGGAAGAAATCTTGATCTTTACCCTCATAAGATGTAAATGTGAGTATGGAATTAATTAACCAGAGCCCTTGATTTAATGCTATGGTAATCAAATATATATTCTTCTCTTTCTCATTAAGTTCATCACAGTAATTGGGTTTTTCACGATCAGCTATAGCTGCATCATGGAGGTCTTTGAGGCGGAAAATGCAAACATTTACCACGTTGACAATAATGTCAACGTAATCAAACTCTGAAATGCAAAGAGACTTGTTTTTAAGCCACGCAGCATTAAGAATTGCCATTCCGTTGTACAAGTCTTCATTACATATCTCACTAACATTCTCGCGCCCTCCTAACACATAGAGAGCGATTTGGACCGTGCAGGAACAGAAAACCTTGGTGTGACCAATGTCGCAGTCGGAAAAAAGCCGACGGTAAATTCTTAAAACCATACTCTGAACTTTCACATAATCGCACTCTGTTGCAAGGTCAGACAGAATGTGAACAGACGCCCACAGAAAGTCTTCAGGTACCTTCTCCAAATCACTGTCGTTCAAACCGATAACATCCAGGAACCGAGCCACTTCTTTGCACACTTCCTTTGCATCCTCACATGAAGAGTACCAATTGCGGCATAAATAAAATAGCTCTTCAGTAATTACTTGGTAAAGCCATTCGTATCCTCTGATTGAAGAGAACAGCTCCCTGTTTTCTGGGCTGTACTGGCAATAAAGACGAAGAAGATTAAATCTCTGCCACAGGGCCTTCCAGCAAGGATTTTGCTGCAACTTTCTCTTCTTCGCCTTCTTCACATTAATTAGAGACTTGTAGTCTGAAATCAATTGATTCAACAGATTTTGCATATCGCTCTCGCTCAGGACTTTGGTATAGTCGGGAATCACCTGTAGACTTGCGTTGCTGATGACGTATTCACACATCTGTTGCCTCAGTTCAGCCTGGGGAATAGCATCGTTAATATTGAAGGGCTGGCGGGTGAATGGGTTAAGGGCTTCGTGTTTGGCGTCCCAGATGTTCTCCAGTGTCCTGCGGTTGTAAAGAATCTGAGCAGGGTCAATTGTAAGCGGTAGACGAATTGGATCGTAAGCAAATTCCTGTACTAATTGATCAACATAGGCTTCGGGGATACTAACACTCTCCAAAAGCGTTTTGGAACTCGCTACACCCATTTTTGCCATTCCACGAGGAAGCTTTGATTTTTCTCAATCTTCGTCTAATTTATTTATGTTTGGCTTGAAACTTTATTATTATTTCGTTTCCTTTTGAAACTTTATTTATAAGGTAAATATCTCACAAAATTTGGTATAGATTAGTGCGTCGGCGTGCGCACGTGGTTACCTTATTGAAGAGAATAGTACGAGGAGAGGTTGAGATGTGTTTAAATAAGTTTATATATTCAAATATTTATTTAATATGAAAAAAAAAAATTTGTAGTGTTGATAAAAGGAAATATTATAAATAATAGGTTATAACATGTTTTTGGAAATTTGACTATTATATCAAACTTAACTATTTGATGCATGCCACAAGTCGCTTAATAAATGAGGAAATGAATTGTTAAATGTGCCATTATTTTTTAACTAATAAATATGTTATTTTATTCTAGAAAAGGGTTGATGTAAGCTAATTTACTAGCATAACTACATTAGAAATATTTATGTAGTTGATGTAAGAGAAGATTTTATTTCCATCTACTATTCATATATATATATATAACAATAAAAATAAAAATAAATTAATTTTTTTTTTAATAAAATTATTATTATTATCATTATAATAATAATGATGTTGATATTTTAGAAAATCTTAAAATGGAGGACATGATTAGAGAACTAGAAGAAAAAGTTAATAACAATCTCACCCTAAATAGTGTGGCACATAAATTAGATATCAAACCCATTAAAGAAGAAATGAAAAAATTGATAGAATTAGACCATGAGCATAACAAAAGGGCCTTGAACTTTATAATCTTTGGTTTGAAAGAGGAGATAGACAAGGAGGATACGTTAGCCATGGTCGAGACAAAATTACATAATAGATTACAAATTGAAACAACGTGTCTCACAGAAGCAACAAGGTTGGGGAAATTCACTGATAATAAAGGAAGGTTGATTCGGATAAAGGTGAGCTCTACTCACCATAAGTATGACATACTTAGTAAAACATCAAGTTTAAAAGGAATGAGAATATTTATAAATGAAGATCTCATTCGAGAAGATCAAGCACAATTGAGGAAGGAGGTTCAAAAGGTAAAAGAAGCTAGGAAGGAAGGAAAATGGGCAATAATCAGAAATATAAAAGTTGTTATTCGAGATAGAAACCAAAAAGATAGTAGTAAATATCAATTCAACACGCTCCATATTCTTTCTTGGAACTGTCGGGGCTTTCCATGGAACAAAGGTCCCAAGCTAAGTTGGATCTCGAATGAAGTTGATATCATATTGCTAGTTGAAACTTGGGAGCATGAAGAATCTAAGGCCCCTTACATAGATGGCTTTGTACTATGGTCAATCTGGAATAAGTGATCCTACTATAGAGGCATTGGGGGTATAGCTTGTTACATTAGGAAGAACATCTCCCCCCATGCTAGGCTTTATAAAAAAGACCCTTACAACCAATATATTTGGATAGAGATTACTGACATTAATGATAAAAAAAACCTACATCAAAATCTATTATTTTGTCCCTATCAATTCTAACTTCTATAAAAAAAACAATTTAGATAAAAATGGTCATTACAATGATTCAGAGAATGATATTTCTAGCCAAAGGAATGAATGAAATATCCTCTTAATGGGTGACTTTAATCCTCGAACTTCAAGCAACCACATTATTCTTTTAAACAATTATTCCAACCCTAATCCTCTTTGGTTAGACGAAGACCTTAGTTTAGCTAGTCGGTACAAAAGAAGCTCTGAAGATCTAGGGAAGAATTCGTTTGGGTCTGAGCTAGTTAAGCTTTGTAGTGCTCAAGGTCTCATAATTTGCAATGGTCTAAAGGTGGCCCAATTCTAGCCAGATGACCTATATCCATGGGCTTGGTAGCAGTATGGTAGACTAAGTTATTTCTGATATCCCTTTATACAATGAAATAATAAATTTTGACATCTTAAACGACCACCAGCCTCACTTGGATCATAGACCTTTCATTATAACTCTCAGTTTTATCATGCATAGAGATCCCATAGAAGATAATCCTTATAGCCAAAAGAACTTAATATTTTATAGAAATAAAAACGATATTTTTCTACATGAATTAAAAATTAATATGCTCCCTTTATCTAGTATAAAAAAAATAGAATAACTCTCTCATAATTTTACTACAACTCTCTCATATTCTATTAACAAGTTCTCAATTGAAGTTTCAAGTAATAAAAGAAATATAGAAAAACCAACCCTTAGTATGATAAACATTGTAAAAGTGTGAGGAGAGAAATTAAGGAAGTTGTTGATGAGTCTCTTAAAATTAGCAAGATAAAATATACAAAGCCCTAACTAAAAGGAAAAAATGTAGTATATTCATAAAAGTGTAGAAAATCTCTTACACCTCTCTAAGGTAGCTCCTAAGAAATTATGGAGGGATACACTAACTAGAAAAACTAAAGATAATAATATAATTGCTTTACATGACTGGAATTCCTATGTTAAAAAGATTTATGAATCTCCAAATGTCATAGATAACTTTGAAACCCTACTCACAACGAAAGAAGTTTTCTCCTTCGAAGACATAGATTTTGGGGTTAAGCGCCTAGAAAATGAAAAAGTTCAGTTTGTACTTCCCAAGCCCATCATCAAACCTTGGGAAAATCTTGTCCATAACAAGCACATAACAAGTCTTGGACATGACAAGGAGTTTTCATTTAATATTATGGACTACTCCAAGCCCTTCAAATTTCAGAGTGTTGGATTTCTTCATGATAGCTCAACTACAATTGTTTTAGATTCTGCTCCTCCTCCACAACAACAAGAGCATATTATAAAATGGCAATAGTGTGGCCGATTTGGCCATATGAAAGATCATTGTTTTTATCTTCACTCGTGTAATCACTGTGGTCAACACACTCATTCTTCACACAGATGCTTCAGAAACAAGCCTTGTGCAAGAAAAAACATTCGTCTTGGATGGATCGCTTCTTGGCAATGGGCATCAACAGGAAAGTAGATGTTTAAGTCATATGTCAGAACTTGTTCTAGAATATTTAACAATCTTGCAATTGAGTTTTCACCATCATCTGACCTTGTACCTGATAGGGGGGAAATGGTGGTCATCTACAAGTGTCAAAGCCACATCAAGCAAGCTTGAGCCATAATTTCTCATTCCAGATTCAGAGTTGTAGCCAGAGACATAGCAGTTCAAGTGAACATGAGCCACAACTTGTCATTCCAGATTCATAGTTGTAGCCAGAGAAACGTATGCCCATGAGCATGCCTTTGGTTGGTGTTCAGCCTTAAACCATCTATGCGAGGTTGATATTCTTCCTCTTCAAAGAATTCAGGACACTTCCTCTAGCAGAATCCTTGAGCTTCTTGCCAATTTTAGTAGAGTTCCAGGAAATGCATCAAGCTTTCTAGAATTGGTGGTCATCCTTAAACCATTTTGGGTTGTAGACCTCCCTTCTTCTAGGTTGAAGGTGTCCCTCTTCAAAATATGAGTAGCACTTCCTCTAACACAAGACCTCGACCTCTTTCCATATTTGGAAGAGTTCTGAGGACTGCGCTAAGAGTTCCAATTTTGATGATCGTCCTTAAACCACCTCTTTATGCCAACATTTCAGAGAGCTCATTCAGCCTAAGTGTTTCCATGCATACTTTGCATATTTTTATTATCTCTTCTTGGACACACATACACCTCCAGATTAAGGGGGGAAATGTTGGACACCTAATCCTCTATGGGTAGGCGTGGAAGGCGAGCAGTCAAAGAGGAGTCCAAGTGACCTTGGAATGTGGAATCCAAGAGTCACGCCAACGTAATATAAATGCACATATATGGTCAATAGAATGATATCTCACTCTTATCTTCATATGTTGGCTATGTTCTCCATCAATGTTTAACAAAAAAGCTAAGGAAATTGAAGGTTACCAGGTTAAAATATTAAAAAGTGGAGGTCCTGTCCTTATCCCTCACATCCACAAGCTTTTCAATCAAGGAGTCAAGCAAGGGCTCCCTAAACCATGGACTCAGAGCTTCATTATTCCTACTTTTTAAATTGGGGATACAAATAACCCCTCTAAATATATTAGCCCTTTCTTAGCCAAGTTATATGGTATTATTTTGGAAAAGAAGATGAGCATATGGCTTGAAAGTGAAGGTAAGCAGGCTAAATTACAAGTGGGTTTTAGAAGGCAACACTTAAAAATGGACCACCTCGTTACGCTTAGGATCATTGAGGAGGAATGTCATAATGGTAAATCCAACCTATTTTGTTGCTTTGTGGAATTTATAAAGGCTTTCAATGTGGTGCCTAGAAATAACCTATGGAATAGATTAGAAGAGCTAAAGGTTCCTTTCGAGTTGAGAGATGCCAATACAAGTTTATACATGAATGTAATTACCAAGTTTAAGACCAATGAGGGGTGGTAAAAAGATACTAAGTGTGATATTAGAGTTAAACAAGGTTTCCCCCTCTCCCCTACTCTATTTGGAATTTACATCAACAAGCTAGAAGGCTTTTTAGAGGAATTAGGTTGTGTTGACACGATCTTAGCTGGAACAGTCATCATCCTTCTTCTCTATGCTGACAATATTGTTCTTCTCGCAAGGTGCCCATCTGATCTTGATAAGCAACTTATGCTTCTTAAGGATTTCTGATCTACCATGGGTATGGCTGTGAACACTGACAAACCAAAAGTTATGATTATAAAATCCAAGAAGGACGCTTACGATAAGTTTGTGTATGACAAGAACAACTTGGAGGAAGTGTCTTCTTACAAGTACCTAGGAATATATATTCATCACAAGCTCAACAGGAACTATAGCATTGAGAGATGGATTAATGAAGGGTGGAAAGCTTATTTTGGACTTGAAAATAATTGTAAAGCAAAAAACCTTATGATGTGGGATAAAAAGAAGCTCCTCTTTGAAAATTTATTCACCCTTGTTATCTTGTATGAATGTGAGGTTTGGAGTTGCAACATCTCTAGAGAATCGTGGAGAAATTTTGAGCAAATCCAGAAGTGTTTTATAACATATAACCTCAAAATTAAAATCAATGCACCCTATCCTATTCTCCTTATAGAAGTTGGTATATTCTCCTTAGAGCCTAGCTATGACTAGGTTCTTGTTGTATAAGAAAAAAATCAATAACATGTGAGACAATAGACTTCCTAAGCTAGCTTTAAATTCTAGTAAAAAACACCTGAGGCTTAAACGGTGTTGCTATAAAGATACCAGAGCCCCGTTAAACCATTGGGAGATCGAAGAAAATTTTGCATTGCAAAATATTAATAACATTAAAAATATTGTTACTTCTAAGGGAAAATCTGGTGTGAGAAATATTTAGAGGCTAAAAGAAAATTAAGATACTATAAGGAGGTGATCAACCCTACTATAGAAGATCAAAAGTGTCTCTCTATTTTAGCTACCTCAAAGAAAAAAACTAATATAGCCAAGATAAGAATGAAATCCCATGAGATCCATAGTGAAACGGGTTGCTTGGCATTTCCTAAAACACCATGGTTGGAAAGGATCTTCCATCTCTGTGAGAATATGAACATTGAGGATGAAAATCACTTCCTCTTAGAGAGCCCTGCGTACACCCACATTAAATCTTAGTTTCATAAACTTTGTTGCAATACTGACCTTCCTAGCCTTTTAACATGTCAAAATTATAGTGAGCTAGGGACGCCTCTCTCCAAGCTCTTTGAGCATAGGAGTAAATTTTTAAAACAAACTAAATAATTCATTTCTTTAGGTCTGGTAGACCAAAGTTTTGTCTTAGTGGACGTTAACCATCATCATCATCATCATCAATAATAAATTATTATTTATGATAACTATTATTTAATAAGAATAATAATTATTTATAATAATTGTTATTTAATAATAAAAATCATTCAATAATTAAATTATACTACTATTAATAATATTAATATTTAATTATTAAATTAAATAATATTTAATATTAATTCAATAATTCATTGAATAATCATTTAATTAAATAATTCATTTCATTAATTAATAAATTGATCCTTAGATTAATTAATTAACCCTTACATAAAGGAATACATTAAATTAGTCAATGATTGACCATGATTGATATTCTAAATCTAAGGGAATAATAAATGCAAGGGATTGATATTATAAACCCAAGGTATTAATACTAAAACCCCAAGAGATTATGAACCCAAGGTAATAATATTAAACCTAAGGGACTAATATTATAAACACAATGTATATAAAACCTAAGATATTGACACAATCATCGTCACAATGCGACATTCGTCCTTTGTTGACCATGGTTGACCATGTCAATGACTCACCATTGTTGACTATGATTGATATTATAGACCAAAGATAATAATAAGCCATATGGATTGATATTATAAACCCAAGGAATTAATACTAAAACACCAAGAGATTATGAACCCAATGGAATAAGATTAAACAGAAGAGACTAATATTATAAACCCTAAGATAATTATTAAAACATTAAATTAAACATGGTTGACCATGCTTGATTTTCATATTAAGTTAAAACTTAGTTGGACCATCGTTGGACCATGCTTGACCATCTTTGATTTGCATATCGAGATAATATTTGTCACAATGTGATTTTCGACCACGGTTGACCATGATTTACCATGGGTGACCATGATTGATTTCATAAAATATGGTTAACTATGAGTGGGTTTATAAAACATGGTTGGTGATGATCAGATTTATAAAACATGGTTGACCATGTTTGACCATGGTCGATTTCCATATTGAGACAAGGCTTGTGACAATGCAACGTTCGACCATGCTTGACCATGATTGATTTTCATATTGAGATAATATTTGCTATAGTCTAAAATTGGGCCATGGTTGACCATGGTTGATTTTCATATTGATAAAATCATTGTCACCATGTGACTTTCGACCATGATTAATATTATAAATGCAAGGGATTAATAATAAAACCCCAAGGGAATAATATTAAACCCAAGGGACTAATATTTTAAAACCAAGGTATATAAACCCTAACATAAATATTATAAACATTAAAGTATACATGGTTTGCCATGGTTTGTTTTCATATTGAGAGAATCCTTGTCACAGTGTGACGTTGGACCATGGTTGACCATGCTTAACCATGGTTTGTTTTCATTTCAAGACAATATTTGTCACAATCCAACGTTTGACCATGGTTGACAATGATTGACCATGGATGACATGTTTGATTCTATAAAACATTTTTTACCATGGTTGACCATGATTATCATATTGAGACAATATTTTTCATAATTCAACATTGGGCCATGGTTGAGACAATGATTGATTTTCATATTGAGACAATACTTGTCATGACTGTTATGGTTGAACCACATTAACACAACCACATTCATAAAGATGGTTGATACAATATCTATCATGATTTATTCTCATAATACAGCGTTGGACCATGGTTGACCATGATTTATTTTCATATTGATGCAATATTTGTCACAATGTGATGTTGGACCACGGTTGACGCTGGTTGATTTTAATATTGAGACAATCATTGTCAAATTGAGACATTCGACCATGGTTGACTATGATTGATATTATAAAACCAAGTGAATAAAAACCACAAGGGATTAATATTATTAACCCAAATGATTAATACTAAAATGACAATAGACTAATATCAAACCCAAGGTATATAAACCCTAACATAAATATTATAAACACTAAAACAACACATGGTTTTCCATTGTTTACCATGGTTGAGACAATCCTTGACACAATGTGATGTTGGATCATGCTTGACCATGCTTAACCATGGTTGATTTTCGTATCAACACAATCTTTATGATGATGCCACATTTGACCATAGTTTACCATGATTGACCATGGATGACCATATTTGATTTTGTAAATCATGGTTGACCAAGGTTGACCATAATTTACCATGGTTGAGCATGGTTAATCACAAGGGATTAATATCATAAACCTAAGGGAATAATAAACCCAAGCGATTAATACTAAAACCCCAAGGGATTATGAACCGAAGGGATTAATATTAAACCCAACGTACTAATATTATAAAACCAAGGTATATAAACCCTAAGATAAATATTATAAACACTAAAATAAACATGGTTGACCATGGTTTACAATGGTTGAGAAAATCCTCGTCACAATGTGAAATTGGATCATGGTTGACCATGCTTAACCATGGTTTATTTTGATAATGCGATGTTTGATCATGGTTGACCATGATTGACCATGGGTGAGCATGTTTGGTTTTATAAAACATGGTTAACCATGGTTGAACAAGGTTGACCAAAATTGACCATGGTTTAGCATGGTTGACGATCATTTCCATTTTGAAACAACATTTTTCATAATGCGGCGTTGGACCATGGTTGAGACAATAATCCATTTTCATATTGAGACAATCTTTTTCACAATGCGATATTAGACCATGGTTGACCATGATTAACCATGTATGACCACAATTGATTTCATAAAATATGGTTCACCATGGTTGACCATGATTGAATTTATAAAACATGGTTGACCATGGTTTATTATGATTGATATTAAACCCTAGGATAAATATTATAAACCCTAAATAAACGTGGTTGACCATGGCTGACCATGCTTGATTTCCATATTGAGACAATCCTTGTTACAATGCAAGAATGCACCATTCTTGACCATGCTTTACCATGATTTATTTTCATATAGAAACAATATTTATCACCATGGGATGTTGGACCATGGTTGACCATGGTTGATTTTCATAGTGAGACAATCATTGTCACAGTGTGACATTCATACCTTGTTGACCATGGTTAACCATGGTTGGATATGATTAACTGAGATTGATATTATGAACCCAAGGGAATGATAAACCTAAGGTATTGATATTATAAACCAAAGGTAATAATAAATGCAATGGATTATTACTAAAACCCCAAGGGATTATGACCCCAAGGGAAAAATATAAAACCTAATAGATTAATATTATAAACCCAAGGTATATAAACACTAAAATAAACTTGGTTGAACATGGTTGATTTTCATATTGAGAGAATCCTTTTCAATATGCGACATTGGACCATGCTTGACCATGCTTGATATTCATATCATGACAATCTTTGTTACAATGAGACGTTTGGTTATGAAATATGACCATGCATGACCATGGTTGATTTTCATATCATGACAATATTTCTCACAATGTCACAATGATTTTCATATCATGACAATAAATATGTTATTTTAGTAGTAATGATCAACTCAGAAAAAAGTGGTTGATATAAGTTACTTTATTAGCTTTTACAAGGTGGCTATATCAACAACTTTTACTGAAGTGGTTGTTGGTAATTGATGGTGAAGGTTTGTGGAAGGATTAGTAAACCATAGGTGATTATGGGTGCCCTTTTTTGGCTACAATTGGATATTTTTAAACATTATCAAGTTATGGTTGATGAGGTTTTTTCATGGTTGACTATGGTTGTCCATGGTTGATTATGGCTGTTCATGTTTAATTATAGTTTACTATTGTTGATGATGGGTCATCCTGGCTGACCATGCTTGATCAAATTGTAATATTCCAAAAATTTAGCCTTCATATAAATGGAATATTATAGTTGGTTTTATCACTAGGTAGGTGAATAAATGGGTAGGGAGGCCCATTAACCTCTTTAGAAGGAATAATAACACTCCTAATGTGAAAGGAGGAAGAATAAACAGCTGGATTGAGCACCTTTGGGTGTGAACAGGGATTGGATCATGTTGATTCAGTCAACTTTAACCAAGTCAACAACACTCTAGATACATTGAATCTCCCTGATGAACATTACAATTTTAGTGGAGGACAACTTGCATGAGCTTGGTGGAAAATATGGATGGGACCCAATGTGAAGAAGTTCACTTGATATAGATGGAGAGGATGGGAGATTTTTTTATTCATGTTTTGAGATTATCATTTGATATTGGTCTACTTAGACTATTGCTCCTCTTGCTGTTTAGCAGGATTGCTGTGCTATTTAGCACCGGGTGTTCCTGGGCAGGGATCCCAGCTCTTCCCTTGAGAGGCCTCTTCGGAGAGTTTTTCACCGCATTTATCCACATCCAGGCTTGAGGCCAAGCATCATTATTTAGCTACGGCATTATTTCTATAGAAAATAGTGTTGTGTTACAGGGTGTTACAGTGGAGGTTTGATAACACCACTTCTGGGTCTATTTCTCAGTACAGGGAGCCTTCCTTCTCTTCAGAGATCAACTAGGAATATTTCTGGGCTCATTTCACATCTTGGAAACTGGGGAAAGTATTCCTCATCTCTTACAGCATAGTCCCTTGCAGGAATTGTGTCATTTTTCATAGAGCTACAGGAGCAGGGTTTAAGCCCTTGTTTTTGAGCTAGTTTCCTTGGGAAAGGGCCAACCCTTCTCCTGGAAAGCTAGAAGAAGGTATTATCATCCCTCTATTATTTTATTCATCTATATTCATGTAATTTTGTAGTAATACTACATTATTTTAGAGCTGAATATTCAGATATGCTCTTTTTGTACTCAAGCTTTCAAGAAACCCTTGCCGGGTTATCTTTATAATGTATTAAGGAGGCCAGAACTTTATTTTCTTAGAATATAGTTCAATAAAGTTCTAGATCTATGATTTTCTATATTATTTTTGTAGAAACCCTCAAAAACTAATTCTATCATTTTCTTCAGAAATTCTGCATAGCTTAAGTCATGGGATTTGGCTATTTTTAAGCTGATTTGAGGCTGGGAGGTCTGTTTAACTTATCAAAAGATATTTTTTTCTATTCCTCTTTTGTATGTGAGGGAATAAATCTATATTATAAGGGAAAAAAGCATTATTTCTTCCTTTTAAAATGAAAATATCTGGAAATAACGTTTTTAGGGTCAAATTGATGCATTTTCCCCACTTGGGAGGATGTAGAAAAGCCCCTTTTCGTTGTTGTTTCATTCATTTGATGACAATGTGTTTCTAAACACATTTTATGATTTAATTTCTCCCTGATATTCTAGTATTGTGCTTATGCACTGCTACATTCCCATTTCAGGATATTACAGTGGTATCAAAGCATAATCTTGGCTCAACTTGTGGATCTCAGCCATTATGCTATCAAGAGAATAATGAGAAGAGAATATGTATAGAAAATAGAAGACTCCATTATGTGGAGGAAATAAGGAGGAGAGCTTCTCAAAGCTTCTTCCTAAATCTATGCAGAGCGTTAAAGAATATCTCAAGAAAATGAGAAAGGAGGTGGAATCTCCAGAGGAGTTTGGATCTAGAGCCAAATCTAGATTTGCACATGATAGGTGTGAGCATGTAGCTACACCCTATTATGCATAGCGTAGTCAAATGTCTAGATCTATCTTGAGAGAGATGAAATAAGGAGGAATGCCTAAAAGGAAAGCTCTTAGCAATTTTCTGCAAGAGTATGAGTCTCAAACTGAGAAGTTTAGAGATCATATCGAGTTCCAAGATTTTTGCAAGATCAAGGTGGAAAGGAGTAGGAGGAATGACATGGATAGATTTTCTCTATCTACTTTTGATGGATCACCAACATTTTCAGCTAGAGCTTGGGTAGAGGAGCTACACACTTATTTGCAACAGTACCAAATTTCTGAAGATGAAGCCATCAGAGTTGCAACACTGCACCTTGAAGGTAAGGCCTATGCTTGTTGGATTTTTGAGTCATTTTCATTAAAAAAATGCCAATATTTCTTCTTATGAAAATTTCACTAAGATATTAGAGGAGATGTTTAATGGAAGGCATTCTAAAACACTCTTGGTAGAACTAAACAAACCAAGACAAACAGAAGTTTTGCATGGGTTGGAAGAACCTATAAACTGACATCCACTTTAGATAACTGTTGGAAAAGCTCACATCTTGTATAACATCTTGATAGAGGAAAAATATTTGTCTCATATATTTGGATAAGAGGGCATGCATGTTCCTTTTTCAAAAGAGGATCCTCTTATTGAGCCAGTGACTTTCATTCATATTGAAGAGGAGAAGAAGGATGGGGGCAACAAAACTGTCACATCTAGAGAATACCTAGTCCCTCATGCAAAGGAAAGAGGAGCACATGCTCCAATAGGAGGAATTCTTGTGTCATTGCAAGATATTCCCCAGGATCTCACATACGGAAGACAAAGCACAATCAATGAGCATCATGATTGTGAGATATTACTGATGAAAGGAGAAGGTAGGGAGGAAGGTTAGCATCATTTTA
Source organism: Pinus albicaulis (assembly GCA_034641835.2). Lineage (NCBI taxonomy): Eukaryota > Viridiplantae > Streptophyta > Pinopsida > Pinales > Pinaceae > Pinus > Pinus albicaulis. The sequence continues at coordinate 394,723,294 of CM076571.1, forward strand.
TGAGGAGCACACACCCCTATCTATTTTAGAGAGTTGGTGCAAGGAAGAGGCAGACTGATTTGCACTGTGAGGGCAAGGGCAAGGTTGCCCAACCATATGTACAGTCTACTCTTGACATTTATGTCTCACTACATGGAGGCATTCCACCTGGGAGGCCACCAGATATGGATTTGGTAATAGACATCTTGCCATTTGGTTCACCCCTCTTAGATTTCATAGATTTGAAGACTTTGGAGGAGTCTAGCGTAGCACAGAGAGTTTGAGATAGACTCAAGGAGGAGGGAAACATTCTCCCATTTTCAGGATCACCCACTCTCACTACATATACTGCGCTAACTGAAGTTGCTGCAGTGATGGAGGATGGCACCTTCATGGTGCAAGGGAGCTACTCCATTTATTTGGAGAAACAGAGGGTACTTCCTTTGAGGAAGGAATCCTCCATAGATTGGAGTAGATGGAAGCCACTCAGGCTTACATTGGCCAAGATTGGGAGATTCTTTTTGGATGGGAGCTTCTCATGGGAGGCCAAATTCCAAACATCACTACCCCTTTTTGAGCAAGAGAGGCTACATGATGGGCATGGCAACAATTTGGAGGAGGAATTTTGCATGAGGAATTTCAAAGGAAAAGACAACATCATGTGGAGAGCTCCACATTGCAGATCATCAGTGTTGTCTCTTGGGAGGATTGATCCATATTGGAGGTCTCAACTCTTGGTAGATTACTCCAAGGATCTTGGTGCTTGAATGATCCTTCATGACCTGGATGGAGATGATAGATATATGGTGAATGATGTGGTCATCTATTGTTATGGCAGAGTCTTCTTGACTAGATCTTCTGAGCTCAAGGAGAAGCTGCTACATGCAGCACATGAGGACTTCCTTTCCATGCACTTTAATGCATATATTTCTTTGGAAAAGGAGTTCATTTGGGAGGGCATCGAGCATGATATATTCCAACATATGGAGAGATGCATAGCCCAGATGGTGATAGAGAGGATGTCATAGCCACTTCCCTACTCTTTGGAGGTGAGGGAGAATTTCAAGTTGAGCCATTCCAGTTCAAGGTCCTAAGTACATGGTGAAGAAGGTATACTTACACATTATGTTTATACTTCTTTACTTTATATGAGAAGCATGTTGCACCAGGGAGGATTATCCCTTCTTGCATATTGTATGATGATGTACTTGAGGCAACTTGCGGCATTGAGATTGGCTATTTTATTGGTGGTTTGTGGGGGAAGCCACATTATTTTTGGTGTGCACTTTTGACACCACATTGTACTTTCATATTCCTATCTTATAGGATGTTTTTGGCAGCAAACAAGTGGCTGGAAAAGCACTTGTTGTTCTTTTATTTGAGGTAGGAAAGGGATGCACTGCGCTAGTTCCATGTGTGGAACTATGATCCACTTTCCGGTTGTCATATGGCAACTTGTTTTCATTGGTTTTTGCTTCCATATATTGCTGATGTTTCTATGTTAATGGGAAGCTTTGTTTGGAGAGTGGGACAAGAGTTGGAGGTGCCCATTGGGGGTATGATTCTCCCTACTTTATATGTTGCATTTTTCAGGAGGAACAATGGGAAAACCATGATTGCCATACTACATCTCTTTTCTTCATGTGGGAGGAGCCATTTGGAGAACTTGAGTTCTTGGAGGAGGCACTTCATGGCTGATTTGTTTGGTGGGGTATCTTAGGCCACTCTTGGAGGTCATGAAATTTCAGCCCAAGATCAGCAATGTCCCCATACTTACCATAAATGGAGAGAGAAACCACTTGGATGGGAGGATCCAATCCCTCCATGCAGCCCCAACACATTGTATGAACCCAAGGTTGAGGATCCTTTTGATGAGCTACCTAGAATGGCTCATTTCATTTGAATAATAGCATGGGTGTGGGAGTCACTCATTGGGAATAATATTCCCCGTGTTTTTCATCACTCCTACCTTGAGGAGGTCATTGGACAGTAAGGAGGTTTCCACTTACACCTTCCACCTTTCTATGATGTGAGCCATGTGGTTTTGCATAGTTGGGAGGAAACATTGGAGGGTAGATTTCTAGCAGATTATTTTGAGCAGTGGTGCCAACTATTGATGAGGATGCCAAAAGAAGAGGAAGGGAGTAATTTTGCTCCACATTTACAGTTGCTTGAGGACAAGCAACATTTTGAAGGGGAGGACTATAATATTCCAAAAATTTAGCCTTCATCTAAATGGAATATTATAGTTCATTTTATCACTAGGTAGGTGAATAAATGGGTAGGGAGGCCCATTAACCTCTTTATAAGGAATAATAACACTCCTAATGTGAAAGGAGGAAGAATAAGCAGCTGGATTAAGTACCTTTGGGTGTGAATAGGGATTAGATAATTTTGATTTAGTCAACTTTGACCAAGTCAACAACGCTGTCTAGATACATTGAATCTCCTTGATGGACAATGCAATTTTAGTGGAGGACAACTTGCATGAGCTTGGTGGCAAATATGGATGGGACCCAATGTGAAGAAGTTCACTTGCTATATATGGAGAGAATGGGAAAAAATTTTATTCATGTTTTGAGATTATCATTTGATGTTGGTCTGCTTAGACTATTTCTTCCTCTTGCTATTTAGCAGGGTTTCTGTGCTATCTAGCACCAGGTGTTCCCGAGCGAGGATCCCACCTCTTCCCTTGAGAGGCATTTTGGGAGAGTTTTTCACTGCATTTCTCCATATCCAGGCTTGAGGCCAAGCATCAATGTTTAGCTAGAGCATTATTTCTGTAGAGAATAGTGCTGTGTTGCAGGGTGTTGCAGTGGAGGTTTGATAACACCACTTCTGGGTTTGTTTCTTAGTAGAGGGAGCCTTCCTTATCTTGAGAGATCATCTAGAAAGATTTATGTGCTCATTTCACATCTTGGAAGCTAGCCAAAGTATTCCTCATCTCCTACAATGCAGTCCCTTGTAGGAACTGTGCCATTTTTCATAGAGCTTGTTATAGGTCAATTTGGGTACCATTCCCAATGACCTGGTTAACTGGGCATCCTCTCCAAGACCAATGATCAGGGGTCTATCATTCCCTATAATTTTAGTTGCTGCATGCCCTAAGACAAGAAATAAAACAAATAAAGCAATACTTTCATCAAGCAAAGGTTTCCATGGTTTGAAGCTTATTATTTAACATATGAGATCTCACCAACGCAGGCTCTAAGGGGCCTAAGTGCATTGCATATGCAGGTAGCCCCATGCAAGGTTGCTCTGTAAAACACTTTTCGAAATTCACAGGTGCATTGGTCACATTGGGAGCAGAATTATCATTGTTCCAGAATCTCCACTTGGCCAGTGCCTTCTAGAAGAGTTCACATGTGTCAAGCTTCAGATCTAAGTGTCCATTTGACATCTACATGACTAGAAACATGTCTTGCCTATTTTTGGAAAGCTATTGATTGCAAAACAACCTACAGGTCATCTATAAATTGAACATAGATCTATGTGTTTGAAGGGGAATAATGAGTAGCGAAATGTTGGAGAATTTTCAATTGAGAGCTTCGTTTGTGAAGCTACTGCTGGGGAGATTTATGCTGTGATGAGACTTGAGAACTTTGCTGGAAGGTCACTTAAAGTCAGTCACTAGGTTGTAGCCTCTCCTTCTATCATCAATAAAGAGTACTTCTTATTTTTCCCTACATGCATCTATATTAACTTTGATTTTCCATGTTCTAAGATCTTGTTTGACGAATGTAGTTTATGCTTTACTGATTTAGCTAAATATATTTGATGCTGGAGCATCTAGACCTAGCCAGCAATGTGATGGAATGGTCACATGTTGTGGCTAATACAATTTTGGAGGAAGACTTGGTTGTTAATTGTGTATTAATTTCAATTAAATGTAAGTAGTTAAGAGTGGCCTAATTAAGAACAGAAATTGGGAATAAATGGCAAGTGATCCTCCCTGCGTGGAGATCAAGCCAAGTAGACTAGTTTGTTTAGATTAGGATAGGGTATGAATTCTAAATATATAAATTATTCCTCCAAATGTGGAGGAGATGGTTAATTTAGATATATATTTCTTTTGTTTTAAAAAGGAGAGAGCGAGGGATTCTTTTAGAGAGGTAGATTAAGTTAGAGTTAGTGTGAAGTTTGGGTAGAACGAGTAGATTAGGATAGGTCTTGGTGAAGAGCGAAAGCTCAAAAGGAGAGAAGAACTGTGTTTTGTGGATAACAGAGACCATTCTCTGTATAATTTTGTGTAACACAGGCTCTGTTTTATTGTTCTGAATATTATGAATGCAATTATAATTTATGCATTGTCGGATGATAAATTGTGGAAACACTATCATCGCTTGACTATGTAATTGATGGATCTAGTCATGATTCTGTGCGTAGTGTAATTGCAATCATATGAATTCCTTGTGTGATTGGGGCAAAAGGTCGAAACTCTGTTTCATTCTTTGAATGCAATTGTGGTTTGTGCACATCGAATGATAATTGGTGGTAATATGAGTATTATATGATTCTGTACAATTGTTTGAAATGGTTGCGGTGTGTGTGTTCTTATTTTTAACTATCGAATTCTTGTGTTAAGTAAAACCTGGTGTTATTGAGGTTAATGCGCTGAAAAAGTTTTAACACAGAAAATTGGATAAATTTCGACTCACAGAACTTCTGAGCGAAGGTTAATTGATATACATATTAGTTTTGATATGAGATCAGGTCTAGTACTGCAATCAGATCGGAAAATCTGAAGATTCTAAAGGTGAGAGTACATCGCAATTGCGATCTCCGATCACCGATTGAAACAGGTCGGAGGATCAGCGATTTCCGATTCCGATTAGTCGGATCGGAACAGTAGTGATTGTGATCGGGTCGGAGCTATGAACTTTTGACAATAGGTATTCAAGTCATGGCAATTTCCAATTGCGATTGGTATCGCATCGGATAAAAAACCAGATGCGAAAAGGTTATATAATAGGCTGGAATAGTGAAGCGGGTCCGGAAACTTCGCGTCGGCATTATGGAATCGGTGATAGTCAATTAACATTCCATTCTTGCAAGCTGTGATCGCCGATTGGTCACATCGGTGTATGTTGAAATTAGAACGTATTGGAGATGCGATATACCAATTGATATCACATCGGAGCCACGCGATGAGAGGTAATTCTTTTTAATTTGAAATTGAATTTATGTGAGTGAAGTGTTCAGTGAACAGTTTGCTGGGCAGCGTTGAATGTAATTGAAGTTGCAGTGGAAAATGGAATCCTGAAGTAAACGAAGACCCAAATTGATGGGCGCTGAGATCCTGCATTTATTTGGTTGGAGGTATGTTGATTACATGACCATATTGTTGTGGGACTTTGGTCTTTAATTCATTTGAATCTAATCGAAACATAGATTGGTGGCTGAAGAATGGTTTAGGAACGCGTTGAACAAAACCTATGGTAATTTATTCAAAGGATTGAAGTGAATTGAAATGACATATCTGAATGAGATTCAGATTGGTTGTTAATTCGAATAGAGATTGGGTTCTGTTGAAATCTTTGGAAGGAATTGAATGGTGTTGATAAACTTCTGCATGAAGTCTTTTTATTGGGATTGTATTAAAAGTGGTGAACATATGTTTGAAGAGCTTCAGAGATTAGTTATTGTATGAGATTGCCCAGATTGGAGTCTCATTTGGGCAATATATCAGATGCATTCTTATACGCATGGCAGAGCAATATAGATTCTGGGTTTGCAGGGTTGGCCCTGCATCAATTTTTGGTATCAAAGCTTGGCTCTGTAAAAATTAAAGATTTTTGTTTCTCTGAATGAATTTTAGTACCAGATTACAGCAATAAAATGTAGAGGAAATCCATTCAAAGCACAGGTAACAACATAAGAAAGAATAAAGACTGCAGCAATATAAATCAAGAGAAGCTATGAGAGAAGAACCAGATGCGTTCTTAAAAGCAGAAGTGGCAGTGAACCTGTAGAATCCAAAAAGAGATTGGACAAAGAGGAAAATTGAAGTGTCTTCGAAAGAGAGAGTGAGAGATTGCAGAAGCCTAGAGAGAGCAAAGGTGTTGCTCAAGAGAAGATTCCGGATAGGGGATTGTGCTTACCAAAAGACTGAGTGAGGAGAGCTTAGTGAGGTAAGATTGCAGTAAGGAGGACTTACTGTTGCAGAGGCTTGTTGTAGAGGTGCGAGGAGCTCATGGAAAGAGAGGAGCAGAAAATGACTACAGATAGTCATAGCAGAAGTTCACAAAGAAGCCACAACAGAAGGGAAGATGCCAAAGCAAATGGCATGATGATGAGTCAAGAGGAGTTTGACCGAGAGAAAGCTGAGATAGATTTCCAGATTGGAATATTGATGAAGATGCTGCAGAAAAGTGTTTGGACCATGAGGAAAAGAGTAAAGTGGCCAAGGCTACAAGAAAGGAGAAATCAGCAAGTGAAGTCAGAGCTAGTAGAAGAATTGAGAAAGATTGAGCAGATATTGAGTGCTCAAGAGGAATCAGAGAAACTCAGAGAAGCAGAGGTAGAATTGGAAGTTTCCATTTGCAGACCAGAACAAGGTGAGATGTTAGGGAAAGAGGATAATGAGAGGTAAGTTGAAGATCTCATGGACTATTGGCAGAGTCCAGAACAATTTGAAGATATGTTGACAAAGGAAGCAGATGAGGCAATGAAGCCTTGTCATTTTGATTCTTACAGTTTGTGTATGTTTGCAGGATATGCAGAGGATGATGGACAGCCTGATGAAATTGTCACAACCAGAAATGAAGCTCTTGAGGTAAAGTATGATGGTGAATCCTTTTTAGAGGAAGAAGGCGTTGATATATTGCAACAGAAGAAGTCCATAGATGAAATTATGTTTGGGATGAAACAGTCAGATGAGGTTGATATAGATCAGCAGTCTAATGACAATTCCATAGTGGTACTACAAGAAGGTAAACCAATGAATTTGTTTAATGGAATTGATGAAAGATGCTTGCAATATGATGATATAGAAAGTAGGTTAACTCAGGAGGATTGCCAAGAAAAGAATGAAGCTGAGAATGGAAATTGTGATGAACTGCTGGAGAGATTTCACAAGGAAATAGAATTCTTGGAGAGATTACTCGAGGAACCTAAAGGAGAAACAAAGTTTACAGAACCTGATGGAGGAAAAGGTGTGAAAGACAACATTAATAAATATGATGCTGAAATCAGAGAAATTGAGCAGCGATTATATGAAGGTGAAATGAAAGATCAGGAGCGACAAGGAAGTTATGTCCTCAGAGGCATGAAGGAGATAGAAATATTTAATCAGCAAGCTGAATATTGAAGTAACCAGAAATTTGGAAGGAATGATCAGCTACATGAGAGTGAATTTGAAGAAGACATTGAATTGCAGAAGTATAGAAGCTGGCAGCAGAATGAAGAACCAGAAATTGGTCTGACAATACAAAGAAAGATAAGTAAAGACCGAAGATACAGATGGAGACTGAAGAAAAGAGTGAAGTGGAAGCTATTGCAACAGAGGTTAAATGGCAAGCTGATGAATGAGTTCAGGAAACTTGAACAAATTCATATTGATTTGAAGTCACCGCAAGAAGGATCCGCTGGAATCCAAAAGATCTATGATGGAGGATTGGTGCTTGAAGCATCAAAAGAAAAGGAAAGGTATTGTATTTTGAAAACTAAAGGTTGTTGTGTGTTTGCAGGTCCCATTGACTTGAGGAAAGACAAACAGTTATTGAAGACTGTTGAAGAAATGACTACTCATAGTCATATGCAGAATAAGGAGGATGGAAAAAGAATTTTTGAATTCAAAGGATACACTGAGTTATTGAAGATCATTGATCTTGAAGAAAGCCAGAGTGAAGGAGGATTAAAGACAGATAATGCAGACTGTGTAGAACTTTTGAGAGAACTTCCAGATGAGATGGCAGATTTGTGGTATAAGTTGAATCTTTTGTTGAGGAAGCCAGGTAAAGCATTTGAGTCTATTAAGCTGATTAATTTTGATGAAGATTTACATGCAGGAAAAAGGCAATGTGAAGTCAATTCGGAAAAACAGATCGGATTAATGGAAAGTGAGATCAGAAAGCCTCAGAATGAGGAAATGGTGGTGAATTTATGGTATGAAACTGCTGAACTAAAGATGAGTTTTCAAGAAATTTGTGGAGATACAGGTATGCTGGAATTTGAAGTGAAGAATGATGAAGTCATGAATAAGAAATCAAAAGAAGAACCTGGGAAAAGGCATTTGTACATTTCAGAAATGTATATCGAAGATTATTGGGACAGAGATTATGATGTTCTAAATCAAGAACACAACCAGTTGCAAGAGAATAGTGTTCAACACATAAAAAGTGAAATGGACAAAGAATTGGATGAGTTATGGAAACTCATACTACAATATTCTAGTAAAACAAATACAAGACAAAAGAAGAAAGGAAGATTTGCTGGAAGAAATGGTACAGGTGAAGGGAATGGAAAATTGCAAATTAGAGTGAGCAAAACAGCAGCAAAATATGTGAAAATGACAATAGCAGACAGTGAGGCATTACAGCACAAAGGCGGGAGACTTGAAGGACAAACAGCAACAGCAGTAACCAAGGACAAATTATCAAATCAAGTATGGGATCCAGGAGGACACAGACATGAAGTGCATGATCAGGAAATCATGGTTAATTTAAACTTTGGGAGTTTGATGCAGGAGCATCTAGACCTAGCCAGCAATGTGATGGAATGCTCACATGTTGTGGCTAATACAAGTTTGGAGGAAGACTTGGTTGTTGATTGTGTATTAATTTCAATTAAATGTAAGTAGTTAAGAGTGGCCTAATTAAGAACAGAAATTGGGAATAAATGGCAAGTGATCCTCCCTGCGTGGAGATCAAGCCAAGTAGACTAGTTTGTTTAGATTAGGATAGGGTATGAATTCTAAATATATAAATTATTCCTCCAAATGTGGAGGAGATGGTTAATTTAGATATATATTTCCTTTGTTTTAAAAAGGAGAGAGCGAGGGATTCTTTTAGAGAGGTAGATTAAGTTAGAGTTAGTGTGAAGTTTGGGTAGAACGAGTAGATTAGGATAGGTCTTGGTGAAGAGCGAAAGCTCAGAAGGAGAGAAGAACTGTGTTTTGGGGATAACAGAGACCATTCTCTGTATAATTTTGTGTAACACAGGCTCTGTTTTATTGTTCTGAATATTATGAATGCAATTATAATTTATGCATTGACGAATGATAAATTGTGGAAACACTATCATCGCTTGATTGTGTAATTGATGGATATAGTCATGATTCTGTGCGTAGTGTAATTGCAATCATATGAATTCCTTGTGTGATTGGGGCAAAAGGTCGAAACTCTGTTTCATTCTTTGAATGCAATTGTGGTTTGTGCACATCGAATGATAATTGGTGGTAATATGAGTATTATATGATTCTGTACAATTGTTTGAAATGGTTGCGGTGTGTGTGTTCTTATTTTTAACTATCGAATTCTTGTGTTAAGTCAAACCTGGTTTTATTGAGGTTAATGCGCTGAAAAAGTTTTAACACAGAAAATTGGGTAAATTTCGACTCACAAAACTTCTGAGCGAAGGTGAATTGATATACATATTAGTTTTGATATGAGATCGGGTCTAGTACTGCAATCGGATAGGAAAATCTGAAGATTCTAAAGGTGAGAGTACATCGCAATTGCGATCTCTGATCACCGATTGGAACAGGTCGGAGGATCAGCGATTTCCGATTCCGATTAGTCGGATCGGAACAATAGCGATTGTAATCGGGTCGGAGCTATGAACTTTTGACAATAGGTATTCAAGTCATGGAAATTTCCGATTGTGATTGGTATCGCATCGGATAAAAAACCAGATGCGAAAAGGTTATATAACAGGCTGGAATAGTGAATCGGGTCCGGAAACTTCGCGTCGGCATTATGGAATCGGTGATAGTCAATTAACATTCCATTCTTGCAAGCTGCGATCGCCGATTGGTCACATCGGTGTATGTTGAAATTAGAACGTATTGGAGATGCGATATACCAATTGATATCACATCGGAGCCACGCGATGAGAGGTAATTCTTTTTAATTTGAAATTGAATTTACGTGAGTGAAGTGTTCGGTGAACAGTTTGCTGGGCAACATTGAATGTAATTGAAGTTGCAGTGGAAAATGGAATCCTGAAGTAAACGAAGACCCAAATTGATGGGCGCTGAGATCCTGCGTTTATTTGGTTGGAGGTATGTTGATTGCATGACCAGATTGCTGTGGGACTTTGGTCTTTAATTAATTTGAATCTGATCGAAACTTAGATTGGTGGCTGAAGAATGGTTTAGGAACGCGTTGAACAAAACCTATGGTAATGTATTCAAAGGCTTGAAGTGAATTGAAACAACATATTTGAATGAGATTCAGATTGGTTGTTAATTCGAATAGAGATTGGGTTCTGTTGAAATCTTTGGAAGGAATTGAATGGTGTTGATAAACTTCTGCATGAAGTCTTTTTATTGGGATTGTATTAAAAGTGGTGAACATATGTTTGAAGAGCTTCCAAGATTAGTTATTGTATGAGATTGCCCAGATCGGAGTCTCATTTGGGCAATATATCAGATGCATTCTTATACGCATGGCAGAGCAATATAGATTCTGGGTTTGCAGGGTTGGCCCTACATCAATATTGAATAGATATATATATTATTGCATCTTCTATTGTTTCAGTTTTCTTTCTTGCAGGAATAATTCAGCTCACAAACTGCTTGAACTTGAACCTGCAACAGAAGCGACAGAATGAGCCATTTGGAAGCAACTGAACAAGTAAGCCTCCAATCCTTTCTATGTATCTATTCTGAGTTAGGATAAATGGTAGTATAGTATTTCATCTGTTTTTCTAGACTACCACCTATCTAGGGAAGCATAGTTTATCTATAGATTACAATTCTGGCCCAACAAACTGGCAACTCTGCTGGGGAGAATTTCTCTTAGTTCTAGGTGTTTTAGTATCTGATTTTCTTTGTAAATCCACCCAGTAGCTGTTACAAATAAAGATTAGAATTTTTCAAAGCTTAATTTGCAAAGACAGTGAGCAAAATAGTAGTATTTTTCCTTGTCTACTGCGCCCAACGCACCCTTAGACTGGACACAGTGCTTTGCAGAGCACTATCTCTCTTCCAAGCCAGCGTTGCAGAGCACTGTCTCCCCTTGGAGACTATATTGACTCCTGAAAGTGACCAAATTCCATTGAATTTGACTTTGCAACTTGCTTCAGTTTTGTTTGCTGTTGTGTTTCGAAAAGTTTGATGCTCAATTGACCAATGACTCTATATACTTCTTCCTCCTTTGGCTGAAAATTTGTTCAATATTTGTTTAAAAAAAAATTTCTTTATCATTGACAAGTTGATTTCAAAGTATTTTTTATGGTCGCATTAAGAATCATTTGCTTTCGAAATAGGAAATTGTCATAAAATCTTCATTTCCTTGATAGGAGAAATTATTGTTGAAATCCTCGTTTTTCCTTCAAAAGAGAAATTGTTGTTTGTATTCTTCGTTTCTCGAAAGTAAAAAGAATTTTGATTATTGATCTAGTGCACCTAGTTTCTTTTCTGCATTCATAACATTAAGGAAACATAAAAGAAAAACTTGCATTTACATGTAGGATTGTGTGTGTTTTGCAAAAGGAACATTAGGAAATCTGCATTTAGTTTGAGATTCATTGATTTTGTTTTTTGTTCATTGACTTGTTTGCTCTCAATTATTTGCTCTCTTCCCTTAGTAGCTAGGTTCTCCATTGAAAAAGATAAAAGTGAAAGTTTGTTTATCATTCTTAGCTTGCATTTTAGGAATTTTATATACATCATCGCGGTGAACCTGAAAGGCAAATTGTTAAGCAAGATCAACATAAAATAAATCTCAATTTACTTAACAACGCATTAGAACTATAATGATAACATTTAGAAGGTCTAGGCTGGATACGTGTTCTGGCATCGTAAAACATAGTAGATGTCGTTAACTTGTGTGTGATACATTCCAAGTGTGATACCTCACTCCACGTACGTAAGTATAGCGTAGCTCGTCCACGTACTTTTGGGTATATCGGGCAGTGTTACAGTACGATAAGTATAAAGGGATGCTCTCACTGTGTGGTTTCGCATCAAATAGTGCTAATACAGACTTGGACCTCCACGTACCTTTGGGTATATATGGGAGGAAAAATTTTAGGTTCTATCCATCCATAGTGAATCCAGTCAGCTGCCCTGAAATTGTGATACACCGAACACAGCATTCTGGAAGATTACCTGCCCATAATTCTTAGCTCGCCATGAGGTATTCTGCAATTCACAGTTTCTTGGTAAACCCTTTTTCCTAGCATTACCCTCTTTTTGTTTATTTGTTTTTGGATAAAATAAATCATTCATCATTGAAGAAAAGAATCCTTTCCCTCGTCATTCACGTAGACATCGCTCTACCGAAACTAGTACCATCAATACCTCTAGTGAAGCATTATCTTCCCATATACCAGAGTTGGCACAATTTGTTTCTACAAATCCTGGTTTGTCTACTGTTGTTGAGACAAAGTCCTCACAACTACCCGTGGTCACAATCCATCCAATCGGTGAGACCATACCTCCCGAACCCAACGTTGTTCAACTGGAAGCTGATCTGGATTCCATTGGGCTTTAGGGGGCAACTGTTATTGGTAAAGTTGGACATCATACCCAGGACCAATGAAATAGGGTCTATAATTCCCTTATATTTTTGTTGCTATATTCCCTAAGTGGAGAAAATCTTGATCCCGAAGTTGAACAACCGGAAGTTGTTCCTCTATTGGTCACTCCAAAATCTATTGTAGCCATTGAGTCTCCCATATCGCACAGTCAACCACCTGAAATTTACTTTGTTCCTGACGGCAAAGTTATTCCACCTGGTTTGATTTTGATTGAAGAAATATCACAAGACGAGACACCTTTAACTCCAACTCATTTTTGGTAGGAGCTTTACATGTATGAGTCTTTTCCTCAATCACCTTCCTCTATTTTTTTTTATCTTTTTTCACTTTCATTTCCCGTAGATTCTATAGGGTATACACTAGGTCATTTTACCATGGCTGAGATAACATCGCAGACTGAACAATCTATTTTAGCTGTGACAACATCTGTTGTTGCTTCATCTTCGATGTTTTGTCCATTGAATTTACCCATGTCATCATCTAGAATCCTATTTGGTTCCTCCTTTATGAGTATTGAACAACTTGATTCTTTACTCACATCTTCAGTGCAATATCACGCCGATCCCATCAATTCTTCTCCTTGGTGGCTGGTGATATTGCAGAAATTACCCTCAGAAATTCCAAAATTAAATGAAAACCATGGAGAATTCTTGTCAACGCATGTTATAACTTATCATTTATGGTATTCATCAAACTCCTTAAATGATGACTCCATTAGAATAATTATTTTCCAGCACACACTCACTAGTCCAACTACACAATGAGGATGGTTCTTTTTCTGTGTCAACCTCGTTAAATAAGGAAACAGAGTTATGAGGATAGTTTTTTTTTCCTGTGTCAACCTCATTAAAAAATGAAACAAGTACCTATGAGGATAGTTCTTTTTTCTTGTGTCAACCTCCTTAAAAAATGAAACAAGTACCTGTGAGGATAGTTATTTTTTCTTATGTCAACCTCGTAAAAAAATGAAACAAGTTCCTTTGAGGAAATTTATTTTATTGTTTCCACCTCGTTTAAAAATGAAACAGGTCATGAGTATAGTTCTTTTCCTGTGTCAAGCTCATTAAAAAATGAAACAAATCCTCCCCTATAATGAACCTTCATTCTATGCAGCTATTAGTAACCAGTAATCTACTTAGAAGAATGAAATGAAGCTTAGGGGGAATCTTCTCTTGTAGGGGGCATTCAAAATATTCTTAATAATTTCACGCAATCGACCACTGAAGTTTGGGGGAAAAACTAGGTTCAGAGCTCCAAAATACAAATGGTAACTATGGAATGGTAAAAACGAATAGTGAAACTACTTTTTTATAGTCATTTAATTGTTTGAAAGTTAAATTTATTGCTATGATTATAGTTTTATTATGTTTTTATAATGAAATAGGTATTTTTAATCCATTTGATGTTGTTCTAAACAGGAAATACAACTGATAAACAGATTAGTCGTGCAGATTTATTTCAAGAATGACTTGACCACAAAGCATACTTTTTCTCCTTATTTTTCGAGCTTTGTTAAAAATGAAAAGGGATTTGAAGCACACTTTTATCTCTTTTTTGAGCTTCTATAACAACGAAAAAGGAACCCCTGGAGTCTTTTTTCAGCTCTTTTCAGACTCCGATAATGTGAAAAGATTGCCGAGAACTTGTCTTTTCGAGCTCGTTAAAGTAAATGAATTGATATCTACTCAGTATAAGTTTAACCCTTTTCTGAACCGAGATGGATTATTTCCGAAAAAGGGATACCTTGGTTAAACTTGAAAAAAGAGGTTCTCGTAGATATTATTTTACACTTTTTCGGATCTGAGTGACAAATTTACGAAAAAGTGCTTTTGGAGTTCTCTTTCGTCCTCTTTTTCAGACTCTCTAAATATGAAAAAGGACCGGGCTATCAATGTCGTTAAGCTCGTTAAAACATCAAATAGCGACAGGCTTGTCAATCATGGCAAGAATCGAGTTTTCATTCATCGCTAGACTCGTTAAATTATTAAATAGCGATAGTTTATTCGCCTGAAGGGTTGAATTATAGATCAAGCAAATGTTATCCTCCTCAAGCTTGTCAAAAAATAAAGAGGTACTAGTCGACAAATGACCTGGGAAAATTTGGGAAAAGTAAGTAAAGTTTCTTTTTGGTAGCAAGTCGCTCTTGAACATGACACTTCTTTCACTCCATGTCTGTGACTATCTGGGTTGGGTAATGATCTTGACGGTTCATTCACATCTATGGTTCATCATACTTTCACTTCAGTTTTGGGTCAATGCTGCCAACTCATCACAATGTCACCAATATGTTCAAGATAAGTCATCTAGTGATTAAAAACTCATCCATCTGCAATACTCATAAACCTTCATTTTCATGACCGTCATCCCTGAAAATTGCTATATCAAGTCATACCCTTGTCTCCGAAATCAGAAACTACTATTTTGAAATAAGGTGACTTCCTGTCGACAACAAATCAATATCTAGGAAGTTCACTTAGAAACATAAGATTCCAGTACCGTGAGGCTTGTTACAGCATCGACAAGATCCTCGCTTCCGGACTTTTGACCGAAATATTTTGTTTTCCATTCGACATCAAATCATCTATTCACGCCTTACGAAATGTACTACAGTACCTTGAGGACCATTGACATTAATGGTGGTTCTCTCGCATTTTTTAACAACGTTAGTAATCAAACGAGGTATTTCCATGTTCGACGACAAATCATATATTCGCATGGCTAGACTTGTACTTGTATGATCGAGTGAACGAGATAAGAAGACCCCAAATCTAGTTTCATCCATCTAGGCTGTGATTTCAGGATTTTTGTACACATCATCTGTATAGGGACCTTACATACAGATTTTCATCCAAACATGGGCCTTTCCAATGTAGACGGCTTTCTAAATTATGTACATGTTATTAGATTGTTTTATGTGCTGACTATGGGAATGCCTACCCTCAGCAATTATGATCAATAGAGGAATATCACGATGAAATGTATTGTAAGATTGATGTAGGTGACCACTCCACTTCATTTCCAAGCTCATCACAGTGTAAAGCATCTCAATCAAATGTTCTTATTATTTGGATCTCATGCTTTAGGAGGAAATTTTTATAGGTCAATTTGGGCACCACTCCAAATGACCTGCATCTGGGCAACATTACAATGTAGACAACTTTCTAAATTATGTACATGTTATTAGATTGTTTTATGTGCTGAATATGGGAATGCCTACCCTCATCAATTATGATCAATAGAGGATATATCATGATGAAATGTATTGTAATATTGATGCAGGTGACCACTCCGCCTCGTTTTCGGGCTCATCACAGTGTAAAGCATCTCAATCAAATGTTCTTATTATTTGGATCTCATGCTTTAGGGGGGAATTGTTATAGGTCAATTTGGGCACCATTCCAAATGACCTGGTTAACTAGACATCATCTCCAAGAAAAATGATCAAGGGTATATCATTCCCTATCATTTCATTTTCTACATGCCCTAAGACAAGAAACAAAACAAATCAAGAAAGACTTTCATCAAGCAAAGGTTTCCATGGTTTGAAGCTTATTATTTAACATATGAGAGCTCACCAACACAGGCTCTAAGGGGCCTAGGTGTGCTGCATATGTAGGTATCCCCATGCAAGGATTCTCTGCAAAGCACTTCCTGACATTCATAGGTGCGTTGGTCACATTGGGAGTGAAATTCTCGTTGTTCCAGAATCTCCACTTGGCTAGTGCCTTCTATAAGAGTTCACATGTGTCAAGCTTCAGATCCAAGTGTCCATTTGACATCTACATGACTGGAAACATGTATTGCCTATTTTTGGAAAGATATTGATTGCAAAATAACCTACAGTTCATCTATAAATTGAACACAGATCTATTTGTTTGGAGGGGAAGAATTTGAGTAGAGAAATGCTGGAGAATTTTCAATTGAGAGCTTGGTTTGTGAAGCTACTGCTAGAGAGATTTATGCTATGATGAAACTTGGGAAATTTTCTGGAAGGTCACTTCAAATCAGTCACTAGGTTGTAACCTCTCCTTCTATCATCAATAAAGAGTACTTCTTATTTTTCCCTACATGCATCTATATTAACTTTGATTTTCCATGTTGTAAGATCTTGGTTGATGAATGTAGTTTATGCTTTACTGATTTAGGTAACTAGCTTGAATAGATATCTATATTATTGCATATTTTTCTATTTCATTGTTCTTTCTTACAGGAAGCATTCATCTCACAACCGCTTGAACTTGAAGCTGCAACAGAAGCGACAGAAGGAGCCATTTGGAAGTGACTAAACAAGTAGGCCTTCAATCCTTTCTATGTATCTATTCTGAGTTAGGAGAAATGGTAGTATATTATTTCATCTATTTTTCTAGACTATGACCTATCTATGGAAGCATATTTTATCCATAGTTTACAATTATGGCCCAACAGAGCTGCAGCAGCAGGGTTTAAGCCCTTGTTTTTGAGCTAGTTTCCCTAGGAAAGGGCCAACCCTTCTCCTGGAAAGCTAGAAGAAGGGATTCTCATCCCAATGTTGTATTATTCAGCTATATTCTTGTAATTTTTCAGTAATACTACGTTATTTCTTAGCTAAATATTCATATCTGCTCTTTTTGTACTCAAGATTTCAAGAAACCCTTGCCGAGTTATCTTTATAATGTATTAAGGAGGCCAGATATTTATTTTCTTATCATATTGTTCAATAAAGTTCCAAATCTATGATTTTATATCCTATTGTTATAGAAACGCTCATAAAATAATGCTATCATTTTCTTCATAAATTCTGCATAGCTTAAGGCAGGGGATTTGGCCATTTTTAGCTGATTCGGGGTCAGGAGGTCTGTTTAACTTATCAAAAGAGATTTTTTTTTGTTCCTCTTTTGTATGTGAGGGACTAAATCTATATGCTAAGGGAAACAACTATTATTTCTTCATATTAAAAATGAAAATTTCTGGAAATAATGTTTTTAGGGTCAAATTGTTGCATTTTCCGCACTTGGGAGGATGTAGAAAAGCCCTTTTTTGCTGTTTCATTAATTTTATGGAAATGTGTTTCTCAAGAAATTTTATCATTTAATTTCTCCCTACTATTCCATTATTGTAAGTATGCACTGTTGCATTCCCATTTTGGGATATTACACAAATTGACCATGGTCATCCTTGGTTTGACAATAAATGAACATGGATTGACCATTGTTGAATATGGAACATCACTTGACCATAATTTACCATATTTTACCATGGTTGAACACTTAACTGTGGTTGAACACTTGATTTTGGTTGATCACTTGACCATGCTTCTTTATGTTCTATATGGTTCAATATGGTTTTCCATGGTCTATCATGGTAGACCATGTTTTCTATGTTTGACCATGAATATAGAGTATTATTGCATTAATCATTATTGAACATGGCTAACTATGGTTGCTTATGGTTTCCCATTAAAATCTATAGTTGACCATGGATAACCATCGTTGTCCATGGTTGCCCATTGTTTACCATATTGTCTAAGGTCAAACCATGGTTGACCATGGTTGTCCACTTGACATAATTGACCATTTGACCATGTTTGACCACCTTAGCTAAGGCTAACCATGATTGAAAATGGTTTTCCATGCATGACCATGTTTTTTGATGGTTGACCATGATCAAGTGGTTAACCATGGACAATTCATCAACAATGTATGTCAATGGTTGCCAATGGTTGACAATTCTATGTTTTATCATGGAATATGAAAATAGGGTGGTATCGTACTCACATGATATGGGGTTGATTCCATCCACTAACACTAAAACCATTAGGTGCATGACACTTTCCCTTAATGTAGATAGGTTAATTGAGGATTCGAACAAAGGACCTCATAATATTTTACATAACACATTTACATGTTTTTCCAAGTGAGCTATCCCTGAAGACTAACATATCAACCTTATTTATTAATATCAATAACATTGGTAAATAACATGTGAATGTTAATATTGACATGAAAATTAATATTAATATTAATAATTTAAAACCTCATGAATCTAGCTAATAAAATTTTTATTAGTAATCATAATGTTAACCTCATTTAATTTTATTAATAACAATAAAATTATTTTTAATGTCAATATTATTATTTACCTAATTAACATTAATATCATTGAACAAAGTGATTAGGAAATTCGATCCAATATTTCCAATTCTCAAATTGAATTTTTGAGTAAAAAATAAGACTCGTCATGAGGACCCATCTCACTATGTTCAAATTCCAACTACCAGAAAAACACACAAATAAGGATTAATATTATAATTAATAATATATATGTTTTTAAGCTGGTCTAAAAATCTATTAATTAAAGAAAAAAATATTGTACGATGCATAGGCAGAGATAGCTAAGGAATTTATCCTATTCCTGCCTGAATTGGTCTCCAAAATATCAAAAAAAGGGGCTTCCCCTGACAGGGAAACCATCCGATTAACAGTCTAGAGAGGTCCAAGATAACTATCATTTCTAAAGTACTATTGAAAACTGGAAAAACCAAATTTATCAGTTGTATCCAAAAGAGTACTATAGAGCATGATGCAGAATCATCAAGTCTTTTTAGCATCTTCACTCTCGACAAATTCAATTCCTATAGGGTCTTCTTCTATCATTGGGCATCCATATATGCGTGCAATCTCTTCCTCTTCATCTGTGAGGACATGTTGAACCCTTGGTGGGGGAGAAGGAGGTTCATATACAAATGGAACCTCGGCATTATCATCCCTGTACTAGATTCCATCAGCCGTCATGTTCTAGACTTGCGCCATCTGCACAGAGGGAGTTTTCACAAGTAAGATATTGAGCTTCTGTGGTAGAGGTGACAAGGAGCGAGGGATGGTCGATTTGTGACATGTGCATTTAGCTTTGGGCAGACCAGGAAAGGAGGGGTCAATGTTGGAGTTAAGAGAGGCTTCCTTGCCTAGAGTACTAGAAGGAGAAGCTACTGGCTAAGAAATGGAGTCGAAAGAGTGGTCATGAGCACTACCAAAATTCTTGTGCATGTTATCACAATGTAAACGTGTCGGGAGTGCCCTTATTAAATTTCCACGGTGAGGCTTCTAGTGCTGGTAAGAGGCATGGTGCATTAATTGAGAAGGGATGGAGGCGAAGGCGCAAAGGGTGGGAGGAGCTTGGGGGAAGGGAAAATATGGCGAGGTGAGGGTGTTGATTGTAGGCACAACATAAAAATACTAAGCTCAATGGAGGAGATGAGAGAAATCTTAAATGCAGGGGTGTCGGTTGGTGAGCCTATATAGTGGTAGTTGATGGAATTAACTGCCTCAGGTGACAACACAGAGGCTTGGATCCAGCTGGAGGATGGGCAGTAAATTCCTTAAAGGCATCATTAAATTGCCAACTAGTGCGATGAGGAGGTGGTAGCCAAGCCTAGCGCCATCGCTTCAAGATATGATGCATAATTTTCATCCATAGGAGGTTGAGCATCGCGCAAGGCTTGGGTGCTGGAGAGTTCGCAACAATTTCACCCAGATCCATGGGTTCCCTATCCTTGTTCAGGAGATTAATGCAACTCATACACAGGGTCTCCTCTATTATGGACTAGAAGTTGGAGGTGAAGAGTGGGATATTGTAATCAACTCCTTTGTTGGCTAAGAAGTATGCGACCACATTGGCTTTTCTTCTCACATGGATAAATGTTATGGTTTTGTGTTGTTGAAGCAAATGCTCTAGTTTCTTGAGGCGAGAAGCCAATATCCAACTCTTGGTAACTTTAGTTGCCTCTCCATTGTACCATGTTAGTCATCCATAAATACATCCTCCACGGTAAATTGTACAATATACATGTACAAGTGTGTATCTATATATATATAGATACATAGACAGATGTATTAAAATTTAAAATGAAAATGCATAAACTGATTTGCAATAATATTTAAAATAATGTTACACAACTTCTTGTTCAAATTGTTTGGATGTTCCTATTTCCATCATACACACCATCGCTAGGGTCCTTGGAGAATGGAAATCATCTCCACAAACCTAAAATTTAAAATTTTTAAAACTGTAAAATAACTCAAGATATAGATCTCATTTTTTAATGAAAATTTTGAACTTCAATTTATAACTTAAACATAAGTGAAAAATTGAATTTTTGTGACGGTCGATTTGGCACATCTCCTAACAGGGAAGAATAGGGTGGCTCTGAATGAAAATCATCTCCACAAACTTAAAATAAAAAATTTTAAAAATGTAAAATAACTCAAGATCTAGATCTCATTTTTTAATGAAACCTTCACCTCAATTTATAACTTAAAAACATAAAGTGAGAAATTGAATACTTGTGATAGTGGATTTCACATATCTCCTAACAGGGAAGAAAAGGGTGGCTCTGAACATAAAACACCACCACAAACCTAAAATTCAACAATTTTAAAACTCTAAAATAACAAGATCTAGATCTCATTTTTTAATGAAGCTTCCACTTCAATTTATAACTTAAAAGCATATTTAAGTGAAAAATTATTGATACTTGTGACAGTTTATTTGGAACATCTCTTAACAGGGAAGAAGAGGATGGCTCCATTGTGAAAACATCGAACGGAATCTAAATATGTTAACATTTAATTATATACATGTACATTTGTTCAAAATTATTTATTTGAAAAATGTGTCATCATGATACTGATATAATAATAGATTAATAATTGTACATCAACATCATGAACACTTAAAAAACACTAACATTTTGCAACATATCATCTTGATTTTGAGAACCTGAAGCTTCGACCATGATATTAAAATATTTGTTCATCAAGTGTGTTAACTGCAAATGGTGTTCACATATGATACATTTTTGTTATATTAACATATACAAATAAACATGTATATGTATTTATTACAAATTGTAAATGTTAAAATATTTTCCCTAACCATTAAAACATATCGATCCCATGCCCTCTTCTTCATGAATAATTAAATCCTGCCAACCATTGCAATAATGCTTTGCATATGTTCTAAGCACTTCAATAATCATATTGTCTATATAATCATCTCTATGATACACAAAATTAGCACGTGAATTCTCTCATGCTCTCTACTGATTCAGAAAAACACCAATTCCACCAAGTCCACTTTGAACATTTTCTATGATGGAATCGCTTTCTTCTCGACTAATTTGAGAAGTGGCATCCATCTCTGATTGAAAATATTCCACACAAAGAGGTAGGCTTACCAAAGGTGGCTTGGGATGAGGCAACTCAACATCATGATTAGCGCCCATATGGTCACATAATCGACCTTTCCCAAGACCAAAAACTTCATAGGGAAGGTCATTATAGTTGGGTTTCATTCTCAAAAAGAATTCTGCATAAAACAATTTTGAAAAAGAAAGAGGAACTTCATCATTCCATGGTAGTCTTCCATAGAGAGCAAGGAGCCTATCATACAAATGGAAAGCTATATCAGGGTGCTTGAAATATGGCACCTTTAGCATTTTTATTTTCGGCCCTTCTTTGAAATTAAACATAGACTTGTGTCCGTTTTTGTTGTAACTTTGTGTTTAACATCATTCCATGTATCAGGACCATCACTATTTCCTTTCTTTTCCTCGTCACTTCTACAAAATTATCAGTGGTTGGTCCAAGCTTTTTGTACACATATACAAGTGTGCTTAAAGAGTGAGTAACTATTTCTAAGCTTTCTCGACTCTCAACAGGGAGTTTCAAAGACACAAGATTTTTCTTCAATTTTTAATAAAGATGTTGACGCCTTTGTAATGTGCATTTTTGGATGTTTTTTACCCAAGGTAAATCGGAAATGTCACAAGGATAATTTGTGGTTGGTGTACAACCTTCTTCTTGAATAATGTGGTCTGGCCTATGTCTTTCTCGAGCAACATTTTCACCCTTTGTATCAATATATAAAATTATGTATCAATAAAGAAACCTGTGAACAAAATTGTACAAATTTTATTTTTAAACATAAAAAAATTATATAAATAATTTAAAAAAATAATAATTGAATGAAAATAATATTTAAATTGATGGCCACCTCAAGATGGTTGGGTATCACCATGCCCACCTTGAGATGGTTGGGAACCAACATGACCACCCATTTATTGGCCACCAGGGGAATGCATACCACCACCCTCACATGATTTTCCACCACCT
Source organism: Pinus albicaulis (assembly GCA_034641835.2). Classification (NCBI taxonomy): domain Eukaryota; kingdom Viridiplantae; phylum Streptophyta; class Pinopsida; order Pinales; family Pinaceae; genus Pinus; species Pinus albicaulis. The sequence continues at coordinate 394,746,126 of CM076571.1, forward strand.
ATTTATTAGCCACCAAGGGAGTGTGCACCACCACCACCCTCACACGACGAGAGAGAAGCTTCATAAAAAAATATGAATTTATAATCAATTCAAAAATATATAGATACATATAAATACATACATATGATTGATTAGATTTTGTGAACCATACCATGATTGCATGAACCATGGTGAGATTCCATTTATGGAGAAGATAGTCTTTCCCTCCAAGCTCCTAAAAAATAAAAAAAATAAAAATTTATTAAAAATTAATTTAACTAACAAAAATGATAAAAAATAAATTCCATAAGTATACATACATGTGCATAGGGATAAAATTATCTACATTCAATACAAAATCAATTCCATATGTATGTACATGTATGTATGGGGATAAGATTATATATATTCAAATGGAATTTAAAAAAAATCACATTAAATATAAATACCATTAACATCCCTCAATCCATGACCCCCATCTCGTGTAGAGGCATGGGATTCTATTGATGTCCTCAAAGAATCATGTGCCAAATGATCATCCTCCATGATATATATATATGGATATCTACAATGGGCGTTTACATTTATTTTTAAAATTACTAAATTTAAAAAAAATCAAAAGAATTCAAAAAATTGATGTAATTTAGTACAAAAATGTTGAGCACAAACATAAATTATGCATAACATGGTGGTGGCACACTTCTTATATAATTGAAAAAAAAAAACATTGTCATTAAAAATGACTCATTTATAAGTAAAAAACACATGCATATCAAAGATATGTTACAATGTCGATCAATAAATTTTCAAGGAAAGCATTTCAACACTAATTCATGAGAGATGAATCTTGAATTTGAATTTCCCCATACAATATTAATTCATATTTGACAGATAAATCTTGAATTGGCATTTCCCCACACAATAGATCACGAGACATCTTATTAACATTTGCACGAGCTCTTATACTAAAAAATTGAAATTGTCTAACAATAATGTTTTCTTTTCCATGAAGTTGTTTTAGCCTCTCCTTCTTAACTTGGTACACGCCTTTCATCTGGTTGCACACAAGTTCAGAATTGGTGAAAAATACGATTCCATTTGATCCATACTACCTAGTAGTCCCCAAGCCATTTATCAATGTAATATAATATGCTTCATTGTTTGTTGTTCTTCCCGATATATTCATTTTCCTTTGAGGACCGTGTTAGTCGCAATATTGTAAAGAACATATGTAATCACTAGTTTCCCTTGATTGGGATAGCAAGAAAAATATTTGCATAATGTCCATTTTTTAACCATGTTTAGTGGGCATTTTGATCCCTGGAAAAAAAAACAAATTCAATAAAATATATTAAATGAACATTTATTGCAAATGCCTTAAACTTTATGGTAGAAATGTCTTTTGAATGTACGTCCAAGAATTGTTTTACAATTTTTGCCAAAATCACGCCGCCTCTAAGAAATGTCTTCCAAAAAAATTCTTTAAACCCAAAATTGTAAAATCAACCAAGAAATTCTCTTAAACCCAAACTTTGAAGAAATTTTTTTGAACCCAAACTAAGATCTTTGTAAAATGAGAAGAAGTGTGCGAAATGTGTGAAAATTTTGAATCATTTCGTGGCAATTTATATTGATGTGAAATGTGTTTTAGTAGGGGGCTCCGCAAAACTTTCCGACCGACGGAGAGTTATACAATAGTTCGGCTGAACTTTTGTTCAAAAGTTTGGCCGAACTATTAAGACGTTAGATTTAACGAGCCTTTGGCAGAAAAAATAGTTCGGCTGAACTTGGACTAAAAGTTCGGCCGAACTAACGCGTCACCAATGACGTAAAAACCAGGCTCTGAAAACGGTTCTGCAAATTTGGACTGATTAAAATCCATGAAAGGTTGTTAATTAATTGTCGGAACCAAGAAAAGAATTTTTAGAATTGAATCTACTTTCAGGAAATATAACTTTTATGGAATTTGATAAACGTTTATTAATTTTAATTATTTTTCTAATAAAATGGGTGCAAACAATTTCTGAGGGTCATTGTGATTCAATGAAATCAAAATTTTGTATCTCCCAAAATACATTGTAAAAAAAATTGAAAAAATTATTGGGCATTACATTGGTCTGTCCTCTCTAATGGGTAGCTTTTAGATTTTTAGTTTATAACTTATATGTTAAGAAATTTCTTGCGACGCGAAACATATCCAAAATACGCAGTTTTTCGTATTGAACTAGTTCAAAAAATTCTAGTAATTATGATATGCATCCATTGGCTTTGTAAATATGACGAAAACAAAGTAGACTCTGTCTAGATTGTTGTAACACATTTTTTTTTTCAAAAACACAAATTTTCAATGAATACAACATTGCGTCATAACATGACTTCTTATGAATCCTTTGATAGTTAAGAAACACACACTCAAAGAAACGCTAAGTTGACATATCAAATCTGCATATAAAAATTTCAAAAAATAAGTAATAGAAAGCTAACAAAATTTCTCACAACTTGTATTTTTATCGCAAAATGAAATTCTACATAGAAAAATTGTTATAGTTTGCAAAAAGTTGAAGAACCGAAAAAAAATGAAATTTTTTTCTCAAAAAAGGACAAAAAGTGTAACCCAGCTTCACATTTTCACCCGAAATGACATGTACATGGTTCCCAAATGAAATGAAATGATATGACATGTATATGGTTCATGGGAGTGAGAAATGAAATGACATGTACATGGTTCATGGGAGTGAGTCTAACAAAGAAACAACATAGCCAAAAATAAAGTTTAAATCAATGGAATATGTTTAAAAGAATAATACATTAACTGCACAAAACGATGATACATATGTAGTTGGTGGCACTGTTGCTGCCAAAAATGTGAATGGTGTTGTTTGGAATAGGAGGTGATGAGTTTCTTGAGGCATAGGATGGAATTTTATAGTCTCCCATTGATGCAACTAATGAAAATCTAGGTTTGTGCCTACAATTTTGAGAGGGTAGCAAAGCTTCCAACAAAATGGAGTTGTCACCAAAGAGGAGGGTCCATAAGTCCTGCAAACCTAGAATGTATAAGAAGAAGGTTGCAAGGAAAATGATTATATTGAATATCATGAAAATTTTACCTTCTGTGAAATGGACATTAACTATGTAAACTTCCAATGTTTCTTAGAGTCCAAAGAATGTTTTGAAAGGGATGATAAGAAGAAGAAAATGCAAAGTTGTATTGCATGTCAATTGTGTAAATTCAGGCATTGTAAATAGAAGTATGGTCTAGATGATATGACAAGAAAAATGTCACTGCTTAATATCGTCCAGGAAAAATGCCACTAGTTGGTGGTAAAAATTTTAAACAAAAGTAGGTGAATTGTTTATGCAAAGTAGTAAAAGTTAATTCATGAGTTTAAACATGTAATTTAACAATTTAATACAGTTCAATTTTAAAGAAAAAAAATTTAACAATTTAACAAAAACAAATATGCATACATGTATAAATACAATTTTTGAACAACAGAATAATATACTTTAATTGTAATTTTTTTTTGAATTGCACAGTTAATTATGATTTTTTCTGTCAAAAATGAAAAGCAGAAGAATAGTGCGGGTTGGCATGACACTGAGTACTTCTCAACTTGGTGACTATGAGGATGCAAAAATGAAACAAAATACCAAAATTCATTGGTTTGTTAGTGGATTATGTTGTTTAAGTCATCATTAGTGGGGTACTTATTCGACTTTGTCAATTCCAAACAAAATCGAACCTTTTGAGCAAAGGCCTATCAATTTAGTAGGTAGTTGAATTTGTCAATTGAAAGAAAAATCGACCCTGTAAAGTGAAGGTTATCGATTCAATGGCTGCTATAATTTTCATTACAATGTGATATCGATTTTTCAACCAATGAAATGATAACACTATTCAAACTTTTTTAGAGTAAAAAAATATATCGACACTAAGTTGTTATATAATGACGTAGGAATGGAATTTAGAAAAAAATATTTAACTTCGGGAAAACATATGTCCATTTTCCATTGATCAATAAAGGGGCATTAGATGATCAGGTAACATTAGATATATTGATGGAAACCATATAGGTATGAATTTTTCATGCCAATATATCATGTGGGCTGAAAGGAATTGGGTAAGACTTCCTTGAGTTATGCTTCAATATCTCAATTGATATGTATGCAATGACACCTGAATGCATGTATGTGAATTGATTCCCATGTATGCATATGGTAAAGGAAGGAAGCCTAGAGGACACTTCAAAACTGTGAAAAAAGAAAAAATTATGCATTCATATGATAATATGTCATGTTGAGTTTGTTAAGAGAAGAAAGAGTTTTCCGAGGGACTATTCAATAGCAAAAGTTAGGGATCTTTAGGGATTGTTGAGAAATTAAGCGAGGGTAAATTCCTTGTGTGTGGTGATTGGAGAAGGTGTCCAAATGTGTTGAAGATTTGACTGAATTTTGAAGTTGGTAAAGGAGGATGGTATGACAAGGGATATATTGTAATTAGTATATCAGATGTAAGTCTAGATGCCTAGAGGATGTGTAAAATTTATATGAAGTGAAGATGATGAAGACAATGATACAAAGATGTATGTATAGATACCTGGGGGATGTGTAAAATTTATAGGAAGTGAAGGTGATGAAGATAATGATACAGAGATGTACGTCTAGATGTCTGGAGGATGTGCAAAATTTATAGGAAGTGAAGATGATGAAGACATTGATACAGAGTTATCGAGGACACATATATCAATATGGATTGAGTATGAATTCAATGTCATGCACGGGTGTAGTGAGTGAATGTCATGAATGTGAAAGAAGTATGAATGTGCATGAAGTATACTATGCGGATGTGAAAAGTTTGATTGTGTATAAATGAGTATTAGCACATGTGTTTGAATGCATTACGTGAATGCTTTTCTATCATAGTAATGCATATATAGTTAATGAAACTTATTGGCATTTATTATTTTTATATCTTAAAATAAATGATTGATTGGTATGTTGTAATTCTAAGATCATTTCAAAAGCTACTCGAAATATGGCAATGAAATTTTATATGCTTGAATACTCATAGTTGTTTGGCTGAATGAAACTTATGTAAGGTCAGACAAATTGCAAGTAGAAATTGATGGAATATTTCATCCCATAATGAATATGGGTTTCTACTACATACAAGTGCAAATCATTATGATAATCATCTCATAGTTTTTCAATCTAGTTTCTAAATTATATAGATTTCAATTTTTTATTTTCAAGTCTCGTGGTGAAATTATGTTTATGATACAAGTGAGATGATGGAAATGTATAGTATGGAGAAATGATGGATGCTATAAACTAGGAAGCACGAGGAGAATGCTACTATGATGACACTAGAACCCTATGATATTCCTTGATTTCAATGAGCTATTGAGTGACTAGAGGATGCTAGTGGGATGACTTGGCAGTAAGAGACTATAGGTGCCTACACTTCATGAAAGGGTTAATAGCATGCCTTCCCCTGCTCTTGTTGGCTGAAGCAATAGGATTTCGAAGGCAGAAAAAAAAACTCTTTCGAAAAGGTAGTTTTCAAAGGCAGAAGAAAATTAACTCGACAATGAGAAAAAGAGGAGGAGGCCACTACGAGTAGCTCCAAGAGCTGGGGTGATGACAAAAATGCTCAAGAAGAAGAGACCAACAACAACAATGTGCAATAATCAAAAGGTGGACGGAGTGAGGAAATTGAGAATACTGTGGGACAGAAAAAAAGTAACAAGGCACAGGAAGAAGAGACATAATTCATTCTGCAAAAAATGCCCTTATTTCAAGACGAACATCTAAAAGCTAACATATAACCATTGTATATAAGTCTAGAAAATAGAAAGTGATTCTATGTATTGTAAAAAAAATGTAGTGAATAAAGGAAGTAGAGATACAATCTTGAATATGTTTTTTCAGAAAAACTAGCTCAGCAATGAGAAAAAGAGGAGGAGGCCACTACGAGTAGTTGTAGGAGCTAGAGTGATGACAATAATGCTTAAGTTGAAGATACGAACAAAAATAAACAAGAAGAGGCAGAAATTAATCACAACAATGTGCAAGAATCAGAATGTGGACAGAGTGAGGAAACTGAGAATCCTGTGGGACAAAGCAGAAGTAACAAGACATGGGAATAAGAGGCATAATTCCTTCTACAAAAACTGTCCTTATTTCAATACTAACATCTAAAATTTCTATATAATCATATAAAATAGAAAGTGATTCTATGTATTTTAGAACAAATGCAGTAAAAGTGACATAGGGGCATTAGGCTCAAAAGTTACTTTGTACATAAATAGACATAGGGGGTCCCATGTTCTCTGAATTTCTTGTAAATATTGATATTTTGAATATTCTGGTAGGGAATTGTAATTGTTCTCAAGTCATTTTGAGAACATGAGAAATTGGTTAAGATAGGAATACAAAGAGTCAGTTTAGGGTCAGTTCAGTTATTGAGTCTGATTTTAGGAATTGGGAATGCTAAGAGTTGCTGAACTATTTGGAGACCTGAATCGATTCAGGTCATCGTTATGGGATAAGTGTAATCTTGAAGAGATTAGATAAGGAGAATCAGAGGGAGAGAGAGTCAGAGGTAGAGAACCTCTTCAACAATAGAGTAGGAAGATAATGGCCACTAAACTGAATATCTGGCCTATCATGAAATTGTAGGAATTGCTTTTGAGATTTATCACCTGTATGTATATATATCTATTTTGGAGAATTGTTTATAAATACCGTGTGTGACTTTATGTCTTCTTGGTCAAATCGTATGAGGAAATTATCTCAGTGTAACTTTGCATTTGTTGTTTAAACTCTGTGTGGGGAATACCTTGCATGTTTGGGCATTCGTTGATTATTTCTATTCTAATTCTCTGTAATTATGTATAGTATGAATCTCTGCATGTGAAGTTAAAAGTGAAAACCTGTTGAGGAATCATGGTGGTGGGATTCGAATTCCAGGTAGAGACCTTCTTGTGATGAAGAACTGGCTTAGTTGGATATTTGCAGTCGTCGAATTATTTGGTTGAATATCTGAGGAGTATCTCGAGTACCGTGAGGTGAACTGATATATAAGCCGAAGCATCAATTCAAAAGGACTCGACGCTTTCAAAAACAAAGCATCCAATTTAAGCACCAGAGATTTTCACCTAATAAGTGAAGCTGTGTATAAAGGCGAGTCTTCAATGGAAGAGCGGAACCACGAGTCGATGTTGTAAATGGAAGTGATTTGAACAGAACCTGGCACGTCGAGGAAAGAGCGGAACCATGACCGAATGAACAGTAACGGTGGGTTGGAGTGAACTGGTGGTTTTCATCGCACCACCTTTACACAGTGGGTGGTATTCTCCAATTGAGAGCGATTCCATAGAACAGTCGACACGTGGCAATGGTGGACCCATGAAAACCGCTATCATTGTGCACCATCGCACGTTAATGTTCGACTAAGGAGGTCGCGCAATATTGTTGAGCGTCGTCGATCTGGAGGGGAGCCATCGGACGGTGGTCATATGAGGAAGATGCGCGAAGGTTAACCAAGGTACGGTGCATATATTGGATTGGCTATTGATTATATATGTGGGCTCAGAGTCAAAGTTTCATTATAAGATTGGTTGTTTGAAAGCGTTGGGTATTAATATAAGGTTCGGAGATATTTTTTAATTTTCAAAGGTTGTTGATAATGTTTATTTATCAAATTCCTCGAATTTGATAAATAAGACCAAAGAAGTCGAGGTAGACCACATGGAGAAGGAGAACGGGGTTTTAGAAGAGAAATGATGATAGAGCCACACAAAGAAACTAGCTCTCCTTAGGGGCCGACTTTCAGTTTTGTTGCTGTCAAGTGGTATCAGAGCTTCAGGAATAGCTCTTTTTGAAAAGTCCAAGTTTGGTGAATGCAAGGAAACCAGACTTGTGGAAACTGATGAGATTGAAACCTATAGAAGGTGATTGCAGAATTGTAGAGTCCAATTGGAGGACAAGAGTTTTTAAGACTTCACATTTGAAGAAGGAAGATCAGGTAGCAAAGTACACAGAATCACAGTGAATAGGATTTACAGAGTGTCTGGAGGACAGGATCATGATCTTGCAGGTAATTAACTTGATTTGGAATTGCAGAATTATGGTTGCTGAAAATTGAAGGCAGAGCTTGATAGTGAAGGCAGTGAGCCTGGTATTCAGCTAGAGGTTGGATAAGGAGGAAAATTGTAGTGTTCTCAAGAGAAATGAGCAGTGTTTAACTTTGGTTGAAGGATTGTTTGCAGAAGTCAGAGTGCAGATAATTGAAGACATCTCAGCAGAAGTAGATCATAGCTTTGAGAGCAATGATAGAAGAATCTTGAGGGATTCTGAGTGCAGAAAGAGTGTGGCAGAACCTAGAAGATTCCCAACAGAGGTTGGATGACAAAAGAAAAGAGGTGTTCTTGAGAAAGTTGGAGAGTGAAGCCTAGAATGTTCCAGAGATAGGGGACCAGTACTTGCCAAAAGCCGGAGCTCAGGAAGGAAGATTGGTGAGGTAAGTTGCATCAAGAAAGCTTGCTATTGTAGAGGCTTAGTGCAACTTGTGAGTGAAGAATTCCTAGAGAAGAAAATGGCTACTGAGAGCCATAGCAAAGACTGCAGAGATTGCAGAGGTTTTGGGAGAGGCCACAATAGAAGAAGGAAAGAAGATGACAAAGAAAATGGCATGAAGAAGAAATCCACCGATGAAGAATGGCAGAAAGAATTAGCTGAGATTAGGGAAGAGTTCAATAGATTGAAATTGAGGATAGCAGAAAGCCAGAGAGTTGGTTAGCTCATGAGGAAGAATGTGAAATGGAAACCATTACAGATGAGGTTGAGGCAGGAGAAGATTACCTTATTGAGGGAAGAACTCAGAGAAGCTGAGTTGAAAGAAGAAATTTCTTCCTGTGAAGTATAATAGAGCACAGATGAGGAGTGGAGACCTGCAGGAGATCTTGTGAGACATAGTGAAGACTTGAGGCAACAATAATCTTGTCTTGCTGAGGAGGAAATCATTGAGGAATCCCTGAGTTATTTGACAAGTCCAGATGATGTGAGGGCTTGTGTTCTTGAGTCTGACAAATGTGAGGTGATGACAGACTCCATAGAGGAAGATGAACCTAGAGTTCTTGAGGCAAAGATGGAAATTGAAGATTCCATGTGCAGACCTATTCAAGGAGAAGTGCTTGAGGGAGCAGCCAAGACTGAAAAGTCTTGTGATTTGAAAACTAAAAAGTTGTGTGTGTTTGCAGGTACACCACTGGAATATGAACAAGCTTCAGAGTTTGTTGGTGAGAAGAATACATTTAATCTGAAATCTGTTCAGATCAATGCTGAGATAGTGAGATCTCTGGAAGAGATGAAGACAAAAGTGTCAAATGAAGGTGTTCAGCAGAATGTTGAAGTTGAGAGAGAAGGGCCAACAGAGGATTGGTCAAGAACAAGAAGAGGCATAAAATTTTGTGTAAGGTTCCCGAAATCTACTCCTATGGAAGTTGTTGAGTTATATAGAAGGTTGGATTCTCAGAGAAGAGAATTGTAGGAGCAGAGGACCTATGCAAAAGATGGTTTGCTGAGGGAACAAGGCAGGAAGATCTTCATCGATTAAGTTCATGAAGCAGATGATGGAAGAAAAGTGAGGCTAGCTGACAGTCTCATGAAGGATGCAAATCAGCATGCTGAGGTGCTAACAGAAGGTTTGGAAGGGAGTTCTGCACAACATACTGATGTGTTGTCAGAGGAAAAGGAGGCATTGAAGCATTGGAACTTTACTGCTGATGATCCATGTGCAGAGAAATATGATGAAGAATTTCTGAGCCTTGAACTAGACTTAGAAATGTTGGGAGAAGAATTGGTGACGAGGCCATCAATTGAGATCATTGGGTCTCATGGTTTTAACATTGAAAGTTTGTTTATGTGTACAGGTGATGCAGAAGACAATTCATCCTTTGAAATTGTCTTAAGAGAAAAAAATTGTTGCTGAAGGAGGATGAGACAACCATGTCTCATATGCAGGGAATTATCACTGTCATTGACAGAGAAGAATTGGCTAGACTGATGGGCCAAGAGCAGACTGGGGAGCAGATTTTAAAATCTATTGAAGTGAGGAGGAATCAACATTCCATGCTGACAGAATATGAGAAAGAAAAGCTCTGAGAACTTCATTTGATTTCCAGAATCCATCAAGAGGATGAGAGGCAATTGTTGAAGATTTCCCACAAAGAAGAAGAAAATGCTGAGTCTAACTTCCAGCATGTTGAAGATGTAAAACAAACACAGGATAATTGGCTGAGTTTTTTGCTGGGAGAATTTGATGAAGAGAAAGGGATTGCAGACCCTGGAGCAAGGATGCCTGAAGCTGTGAAGAAGAGAGGAGTAGATACTAGCTTGCAGAATCAAATTCTGTTTACTAGTATACTAGAGGAGTATGTCACTGCTGGTAGGAATTTAAATAGTGGATTTTTTTCTGAGAATGAATTTGAAGATGATGAACAAAATAAAAGTGTTGCATAAGGACAGCAGCAGGAAAGCAGGAAAGTTTCAGCAAGATAAAGACAATGGCAAATTGTGAAAGCATAGCTGGGGGCAGATTACAGAACAAATTCTGGAAGCCTGGAGAAGATCAGTTGAAGAATGATGCAGCTGATTGACAGAAAAAAAACCAAGTATGGGATCCTGGAGGCAGAGGCGAAGAGTACATGATCAGGAGACCATGAAAAATTTGACGCTTGGGAGTCTAATGCAGGGGCATTAGGCTCAAAATTTACTTTGTACATAAATAGACATAGGGGGTCCCATGTTCTTTGAATTTCTTGTAAATATTAATATTTTGAATATTTTGGTAGGGAATTGTAATTGTTCTCAAGTCATTTTGAGAACATGAGAAATTGGTTAAGATAGGAATATGAAGAGTCAGTTTAGGGTCAATTCAATTATTGAGTCTGATTTTAGGAATTGGGAATGCTAAGAGTTGCTGAAATGTTTGGAGACCTGAATCGATTCAGGTCATCCTTGTGGTATAAGTGTAATCCTGAAGAATTTAGATAAGGAGAATCAGAGGGAGAGAGAGTCAGAGGTAGAGAACCTCTTCAGCAATAGAGTAGGAAGATAATGGCCACTAAACTGAATGTCTGGCCTGTCATGAAATTGTAATAATTTCTTTTGAGATTTATCGCCTATATGTATATATATCTATTTTGGAGAATTGTTTATAAATCTCGTGTGTGACTTTATGTCTTCTTGGTAAAATCGTATGAGGAAATTATCTCAGTGTAACTGTGCATTTGTTGTTTAAACTCTGTGTGGGGAATACCTTGCGTGTTTGGGCGTTCATTGATTATTTCTGTTCTAATTCTCTGTAATTATGTATAGTATTAATCTCTACGTGTGAAGTTAAAAGTGAAAACCTATTGAGCAATCATGGTGTTGGGATTGGAATTCCAGGTAGAGACCTTATTGTGATGAAGAACTGGCTTAGTTGGATATTTGCAGTCGTGGAATTATTTGGTTGAATATCTGAGGGGTATCTTGAGTACCGTGAGGTGAGCTAATATATAAGCCGAAGCATCATTTCGAAAGGAATCGACGCTTTCAAAAATAGAGCATCCAATTTAAGCGCCAGAGATTTTCACCGAATAAGTGAAGCTGTGTATAGAGGCAAGTCTTCAATGGAAGAGCGGAACCACGAGTCAATGTTGTACACGGAAGTGAGTTGAACGGAACCTAGCACGTTGAGGAAAGAGTGGAACTGTGACCGAATGAACAGTAACGGCGGGTTGGAGTGAATTGGTGGTTTTCGTCACACCACCTTTACATGGTGGGTGGTATTCTCCAATTGCGATCGATTCCATAGAACAGTCGACACGTGGCAAAGGTGGACCCATGAAAACCGCTATCATTGCACGCCATCGCACGTTAATGTTCGACTAAGGAGACCGCATGATATTGTTGAGCGCCGTCGATCTGGAGGGGAGCCATCGGACGGTGGTCGTACAAGGAAGATGCACGAAGGTTAACCAAGGTACATTGCATATATTAGATTGGCTATTGATTATATATGTGGGCCCAAAGTCAAAGGTTCACTATAAGATTGGTTGTTTGAAAGCGTTGGGTATTAATATAAGGTTCAGAGATATTTTTTAATTTTCAAAGGTTGTTGATAATGTTTATTTATCAAATTCCTCGAATTTGATAAATAAAACCAAAGAAGTTGAGGTAGACCACGTGGAGGAGGAGAACGGGGTTTTAGAAGAGAAATGCTGACAGAGCCACGCAAAGAGACCAGCTCTCCTTAGGGGCCAACTTTCAGTTTTTTTGTTGTCAAGAAGAAAATACGTAGAGATACAATCTTGAATATGTTTTTTTAGAAAAATTAACTCAACAATGAGTATAAGAGGAGGAGGCCACTACGAGTAGTTGCAGGAGCTCTAGTGATGACAAGAATGATCAAGAAGAAGAGACCAACAATAATAAAGAAGAATAGGAAGAAAATAACCACAAAAACCTACAAGAATCAGAAGGTGGACACAGTGAGGAAATTGAGAATATTGTGGGACAAAGCACAAGTAACAAGACATAAAAAGAAGAGAAATAATTAATTCTACAAAAAATTCCATTATTTCAAGACTAACATCTAACATTGGTATATAAGTCTAGTAAATATAAAGTTATTCTATGTATTGTTCGACAAATGTAGTAAAAGAAAGCAAGCAGAGATACAATCTTGATACGTTTTTTTTAGAAAAATGAACTCATCAATGAGGAGAAGAGGAGGAGCCCACTATGATTAGTTGCAGGAGCTTGAGTGATGACAACAATGCTCACGAAGAAGCAACCAACAACAATAAACAAGAGGAAGAAACTAATCACAAAAACGTGCAAGAATAAGAAGGCGGACAAAGTGAGGAAACTAAGAATACTATGAGATAGAGAATAAGTAATAAGACACAGGAAGAAGAGACATAATTCATTCTACAAAAAATGTCCCTATTTCAAGACTAGCGTACAAAAAATAACATCTAACATTTGTATATAAGTCTAGCAAATAGAAAGTGATTCTATGTATTGTACAACAAATGTAGTAAAAGAAAGGAAGTAGAGATACAATCTTGAACATGTTTTTTTTAGAAAAATTAGCTCATCAATGAGCAGAAGAGGAGGCCACTATGAGTAGTTGTAGGTGCTGGAGTGATTACAACAATGCTTAAGAAGAAGATACCAACCAAAATAAACAAGAATAGGAAGAAACTAATCACATCAATGTGCAAGAATCGGAAGGTGGAGAGAGTGAGGAAACTAAGAATACTGTGGGACAAAGCACAAGTAACAAGACACAGGAAGAAGAGACACAGTTCAGTATGCATAAAATGTCCTTATTTCAAGTCCAACATCTAAAAACTAACATCTAACCTTTGTATATAAGTCTAGAAAATAGAAAGTGATTCTATGTATTGTACAAAAAATGTAGTAAAAGAACATAAGTAGAGATACAATCTTGAATATGTTTTTTCAAAAAAATTAACTCAGCAATGAGCAGAAGAGGATGGCACTATGAGTAGCTACAGGATCTAGAGTGATGACAACAATGCTCAAGAATAAGAGACCAACAATGATAAGTAAGAAGAGGAAGAAACTAATCACAACAACATGCAAGAATCAGAAGGTGGAAAAAGTGAGGAAATTGAGAATATTGTGGGACAAAGCACAAGTAACAAGACATGGGAAGAAAGGATTTAAAACAATGCATATCATGAAGGAATTAGGTTGCATTCCTACTATTTCGAGTGCAAATCTGAAAATGTACAACGTAAAGTAATGGTAAGATGTACATTCTAATATTAAAGAGAAAATAGCCCAAGAAACACAAGATAATAAGCATTCTTGATACTATCCATTTTTCTCTTCCCTTGAAAGAGTAATTTATTTTAAGATGACCATCCAGAGGAGCTCAAATTTGCTTCAAGATGGTTCATCATGGATGCAAGAATCAACCTATACAAGTTCTTTAATTTGATTTAAGTGATTTTTCCTTTCTTATTTTGTAAGAATGAATTTTACATTTTTTTCTCAATACTTTGTGCACATTCACATTGATGATTATTTCACCCTTATTTAGTATTATTCTCTTAATCTATTTTAAAACCAGTGTTTTAAGATTAAAAAAATAACCATACTTCAATCAGTTAGCGTAATAAAGAACTACAAGGTAGGTCACAAATTTTCCCTTAAAATGCATACATAAAAAAAAGTTAGGAATTTTTTTAGATAAATGTCTTTCTGATTTATCACATCATAAAGAAATCCTTATGATGTGTTAGATCTAAGACTTTTGTGATCCATAACTTAGATAAATTTCTTTCGGATTAATCATGTCATTAGTATTTGGTCGACGTTTCTAACCATCTAATGTGGTTCATCATAAGGACAAGGTGAAACGATGATCAATCTTAATGAATAAATAGTGAGCATGCATCATTGCCTAGTAGATAGCCATTAAAAGCTAGTCGTTGAAAGCTAGCCATTATTAGTTAGAGAAATTAATTACATGGGGTTAATAAATAATAAACAATTTTTATTAAAGAATAATCTATAATGAAAAATCTTTATTAATATTATATAATTATTAATATTATAATTTTCCAGTAATTTATTAATCGCTTGAGGCTTTATTATTAATCCCTTGGGTTTATAATATCAACCATGGTCAAACATGGCCCAATGTCACACTATGAAAAATATTATCTCGATATGAAAATAAATCATGGTCAACCATGGTCCAACATTGCATTATCACAAGGCTTGTCTGAATATGGAAATCAACCATGGTCAACCCTGTTTTATAAATCCAGCCATGGTTAACCATGTTTTATAAATGCAATCATGGTTACCCATATTTTATAAAAGCAATTGATGCATGGGCATTAGGCTCAAGGCAATATTTGTATATAAATAAACATAAGGGGGGTCTCATGTTTTTTATTTCCTATGTATTTATTCATATTTGAGTGATTTTAGTTAAATTTCAAGAGAATTGTAACTGCCCTCGAATGATTAATGGGCATATGAAGAGATAGTCAGCTCAGTTTAGTTAGGATTTAGTCTAGAGTTAGGAATTTGGAAATTTGAAGAGTTTTGTTGGGCTATTAGAGGAGTTGAGTTTATTCAGTGTTTTCTTGTATAAATGTAAGCCAAAAAGGCATTAGTAGGAGACCTGCATAGTCCTGCAGACTTGCAAAGAGCTGCATAGAGCTAGAGAGCCGGAAAGGCGGAGTAGGCAGAGTAAGAAGGCCATTTGAATTGAAGATATGGCCGAATCAGAAATTTGCAAGTAATTTCAAGTATATATTATGAAGAAATTGTTTCAGTATCTCATGTGCATTTGTTGATTTAAATCCTGTGTGAATGGGCTTGAATTTCATAAGCGAGAGTATAAGAATGTGTAATTAGACTCTGTAATTTGAGGGCTTAAATGATGCTCTATATTTGATGAAGAAATTGATGTTCTATATACAATAGGAGAAGTTGATGTTAGTGAAGGTCGTTATTGTGCTTTGAATGATTGACTGGATTATGAGAAATTGTTCAGAATTACATATGTATTGTCTGATTGGATTGTATGAGTATAGACTGTTGAATTCTCTGGGGAAGCACGAGATAATTACTCAGAACTTATGAGCATTGGTTGATTTCGTGTCTGTGTGAGAATGGTTTAATCCCCATGAACTATATATGGATGAGGCTTCGTAGTAGGGGCGAATTATGCTCTGAACGAATTTGAAGGAATCCAGTTCTAATTTGCGTGTACTTGGCTAGTTGAATCATATGTAAGGAATGGTAGAAATTCAATGCGAAACTGTGAATTAAATCCCTGTGTGTCCAACTTCGAGATAGATGGACGAGATCTATTGAGTAAGGGGTTGTTTAACTCTTTTTGCGTTTAAAGAAGCGATTTTTGGTACATAGGCTATGCGTTAATTGGGAGCAAAGGTGTATTAAGTTATAACGTAGAGGAACCGTTTTAAAAGGAATAGAGAGGAACCTCGAGCCGGAGGGATGGAATCATGAGGCACCACAATAACGACAGTTTTGAAAATCCTCAGGTGGGTTTCACATAATTCTAAAGTGGTAAGAGGAATTGAAAATAAAAACGCGATATCAGTTGTTGTTTGCCACATGTCCTGGAGTGGTTTATGAAAACCACTTTTTTCGCGTTATTTTTTAGCGTTAAAGCTCGGGTGGAGAAAAAACGCGATATGCGTTTATAGTCGTCGGATCACCGAAGTGGATGCGACGTCGGTTCAAACGTTGGATTGAAGAGGTATGTTAATTTACCTGTGGGACCCGTATTTAACTTTCAAATAATTGGGTCGTGGAAATGTGAGCATTGATATGGTAATGTGGGGGTGTTAACTTGCAACTAGGTACATATTAGTCGTTGGGGCCCAGATTTTATATATGTTGGTGTTGGCATTTTAAACAAGGTCTGAATGAGAAAATAATTTGATATGCGAACTATAATATGTTAGGACAAAATATTGAGCTTGGTAAATGGCGCTTTGAATATTTGATCCAAACTTTAATTATGTAATGTCAAATATCAATCTTGGGCACTTGGCTTGTTAAGTTGTGTGCATGATAGTATTATGATTTGATTTCTATTCCACAAGCAAGTTGGTATGGTTTTAAACCATTGAGATAAGGTAAAATCGAATATTAATTCAAATAGTTATAAAGTGGGGTTTGTTCATAGTTCACAACCGGAGATCAATAGGTAAGCTTCCTGATGATTGAAAACCTTATAAGTAAGGTTTGTTAGGTTTTCACCTGTCGGAGCATATTATATACATTAGAGTTATTGCTATGTTTTGGACCATAGAAAAGAAACAAGCTTCCACATTTATTTATTTAAATTTCCAGTCAAAAAATAAATTGGAGTTACCCAGATTGTTAAGATAAATTGGGACAAGAAATTTGGACGTGCATTTATATGCACATGAATAGAGGGGACTGTGGGTTTTACCCAGCATCATGTGGTATCAAAGCTAGAATTGGAATAGCTCTTTGAGAATTATTTTTTGATATGCACATGTACTGAAATAGTGAGGAAATTTTGGGTTTTAAATCTTTTTAACATAATTTACAGACATTATTAAGTATGCAGTGAAGGTATTTAAATTTCCAGAATCTGAATTTGGAGACAAAGTGTTTTGAAGATTGCAGTAGATAGAGATGCAGTGCACGTGAAAGAAGAAGCAATATCATTCAGGGATCTTTGGAGGTGAGTTGATGAGCCTCATTTAACTCTGGTTTGAAGGATTTGTTTACAGAATTGCAATTGAGGAAGGAATCTCAGCAAAAGCAGATCACAGCTTTGGGAGCAGTGATGAAGGAGTCTAGTAGAGGATTCTAAAGTGAAGGTGAAGTGTGGCAGAACCTGGAGAATTCCTAACAGAGCTTGGATGAAAGAATAATAGATGTGTTCTTTAAAAGAGTTGCAGAGTGAAGCCTAGAGAGAGCAGAAGAGAGTACTCAAAAGGTTCCAACATAAGGGGACCAATACTTGCCAAAAGCCCAGATCCAGAGGAAAGGATTGGTGAGGTAAGTTGCAGCAAAAGAGCTTGCTGTTGTATAGGCTTAGTGCAGCTTGTGAGTGAAGAACTCATGGAGGCGAAAATGGCTACTGATAGCCACAACAGAGATTACAGAGGTTCTGAGAGAGGCCACAACATAAGAGTGAGGAAAGATGCCAAAGAAAATGGCATGAGGAAGAAACTCACTGGTGAAGAATATTGGAGAGGGGTAGCTGAGATCATAAAGCAGTTCAAAAAATTGGAACTGATGATAAAGGAAAGCCAAAGAGTTGGTTGGCTCATGAAGAAGAAGGTAAAGTGGCAGAGGCTACAAATGAAGAAAGAGCAAGTGAAAAATGCTCAGCTGAAAGAGGAATTACTCAGAATGACTAAGTATCTGGAGAAGGACTTGAAGACTGAAACTTCAACTGAGACCAAGAGGTCAAATGGCCTTACATCTGACAAATTTTGTATGTTTGCAGGAAGAACATGTGGGGAAGAGAAAATTGTTGATGTTGTCACTAAGGAGGAAAGTGAGGCAGCTAGGTGTTTTGAAAATGTCCATGCACAGTTAGAGAAAGGTTCTGCTTTCCAACATATTGTAAGAAGAGGAGATTTAAATTGTGGTGATGGCCAAAATCTGGAAGTTGGACAGCTTGAAGAGACTGAAGAGAAGGCCATTGAAGAATCTATGAAGTGTGTAGAAGACTTGGAACAGCATGAAGATTTGATGATCAAATCATCAAATGAGACCATGGGGTCTTATGATTTTAAAACTAACAAGATTTCTGTGAATTCAGGTATTGAAGAAGACAATTCATATGATGGAACCGTGACAAATGAAGTTGAAAGTTGCCAAGTCAGATATGATGATTATCTTTCAAATGAAGATCATATTGTGTTATTGCAGCAAAAGGAATTCATAAATTCCTTGTTTAATGAAATGGATTGCTTCTATGAGGGCATGAAAGTTATGTTTGAAGATGATGAGTTTGATAATGAAAAATTGTTTTTCTTGAATGACCAGATGGAGAGTCATGGATAGATAGCTGAAGTTATTGGAGATTAGAATTCTATTCTGATGAAGGCTAAAGAGCCAGTGACAGCAGGAGCCTTGATTTGTGATAGAAGGGAAGATAGTGGAGACAGTATGAATGATTCCTCAGATGAAATGACAGGTTTGTGTCATGAGTTAAGTGTTCCGGAGGAGAGGACAGAAACACAAAGAGAAGATGGTCAGATTGTAAAGGCAGAGATGAATGAAAATGATAAATTTCATTTTTATGAACTAGAGCAGAGAGACATCCTTGAAGAGGATGATGCAGAGGAGAGACTAGCTGACAGTCTCAAGAATGTTTTGAAGGATTGGAATCAGCATACTGATGTGCTGAATGAAAAGGAAATAATTTCAGGACAACATACTGAGATGATAGCATAGGAAGGAAAGGCACTGAGGCCTTATGGGTTTTGTTTTAACAACTGTTTTATGAATGCAGATTCTGTTGATGCTGAAAGGAAGTTGACACCATTGGGTAGTCAATTGAAAGAGGAGGAGAATTTTGTGGAAATGTTTAATCCATGGAATGAGGAAATTAAGATGTTGAATCAGCAGGATTCAATGCAATGGTGAGAACCTCGATTTCAGAATTGGGGATTGCAGAATGTGGAGACACAATGGAATAAAGGCAGTGAAGATTTTCTGAGTCTTGGGAAAGACTTAGAATTGCAGGAAGAAGAATTGGTAACTGGATCATCAATTAAGACCATTAAGTCTAGTGATTTAAAATTCGACAATTTGGTTGTGTTGACAGGGACTACAGAAGACAATCCATCACTCGGAGCTGTCTTGAAGGAAGATGAGCTGCTGAAGGAAGGTGGGACAGTCATGTCTCATGTAAAAGAGCTTGTTAATGTTGGTGACAAGGAAGAATTGGCTTGTCTAAATAGCCAAGAGAAGACTGTAAGGCAGACTTTTGGGGCTGCTACAGTAGTAGAGAATCAGAGTTTTACTCTGATAGAAGAGAAAAATACAGTACTCGAAGAACTTGATCTTATTGCTAGAATCAGTCAAGTAGATGAGAGGCAATTGTTGAAGATTGCACAAGAAGAAGAAAAAGATGCTGAACCTAAATTGCAACATGCTGAGGACGTGAAACAAGAAAAAAGGAGATGGATGAGGTGTTTGCTAAAAACATTTGGAGCACATAATGAAATGGCAGAACAACAGCTTGGAGTGTTGCTGGAAGAAATGTTGGAGCAACAAATTGAAGTGTTGCTAGAAGAGGAGAAAGAGATATAAAGATTTTATAATTTTGATGTGTGTCTTATGATTGCAGGTATTGAAAGAAGGACTAAGGGATGTTTAGTCTAGAAGAAGAAAAGAGATGGTGATAGTGACTGGCAATTTAAATACCAGTTTGAAGAATCGCTGAAGTCAGTGTTGAAAATGGAAACAAGAAATAGTGAAGGAGGCCTCCTGAAACATCTTTCCTGATCCTAGTTCGAAAGTGATCACCTAAACTAGGTGGGGACCACACATGTGATTTTTGTCGAAAAGTCTATTTTTAGACTATGTCTATTTTTAGACATATGGAGCATGTTCTAGGAGTTGCAGTATGCTATTCTTGGATGATTGGTTGAGTTGGTAAAAATAGATGGACATCTATTTTTAGACATACAGGTCAAAGTCTATTTTTAGACTGCCTGTCTAAAAATAGAACAGTCAAATATTATTAGCCCTTAATAATATTTGGACTATAAAAATTATCTTATCCTTTCCTTTGGAGCACTTCGGGGCCGAGCTACGTATACGCAATATGCAATGTGGGCAAGGAAATTCGAATTTCTAGGGTTTAGTTGAGCTATTGCATGGTTGACTTCAGCTATAACTCATGTGGCAGAGTTTGGTGGAGTTGATGAGACAGTTGATGGAGTTGTGTTCGTTTAACTTAGTTGAACTAGTTGTATTTAGTCTAACTGATAAATACACTAGTGATGAGTGGTGTGAATTAATTATTAATTAATTCACTAATTATTAACTCATAAATCAACTAAAGAATACATCAAGCACCTGCATGTATAGTTCAGCGCGTACTAGTGCAAGAGATAGGTGAAAGAGCCATAGCTTGTACATTAGTTGTGCATGAGATTTGCAAAATCAGTGGGATGAGTATGCCAATGATGATTGCGCTGTTCAAGAAAGAGGAATTCGAATTGTTTCAACCCATTCTCTCCTTTTGGATTCCGCAGTAGAGGCAGGCAGCTAGTGGAGGAGTTTTGAACCCGTGATCGGTTCAAACTGAGCTAGTTTTGTGTGTAGCTTTTGGAGACAGTACTGAGTACTTGTGAGGAGTATTTTATTGTGCAAAGTTACATGTTTCTAATCCATTATATGATACATATAGCTGGGGGTTTTCAGCTATAAGCTTTCCCCATACATGCTGCGTTCTATGGGTGTGAATTGATGTTCTGCCGCTTGTTTTATTTTCCACATGTGATGATTAATTTGTAGAAGAGATTATGTGTTGTGCAGCAAATCGAATTTGTGTATGATCAGGTTAATCTCGGTGGATAAATATTCATTATTCAGCAAATTTCTACAGTCAGAGAATGAAGAAATTGTCACAAGTGACAATTCGGAAAAAGTTTTCAGTTGCAGAAGACAAGAGGGTATGGATGATTGGGTGGCAGTAAGCATGGCAGTAATAAGAGCTACAGATACATCTGAAGCTAGCACAGGAGCTAGATATAGAGTTAAAGCTAGGACAGCAGTAAGAACTGAACAAGTGAGAGTTCAGCAAATAAGAACTCAGCTTGTCTGAATATGGAAATTGACCCTGGTCAACCATGTTTTATAAATCCAGTCATGGTTACTCATATTTTATAAAAGCAATCATGGTCATCCATGGTAAATCATGGTCCAACGTCACACTATGACAAAGATTATCTCGATATGAAAATCAATCATAGTCAACCATGGTCCAACATTGCATTGTCACAAGGCTTGTCTCAATATGGTCAACCATGTTTTATAAATCCAATCATGTTTTTATAAGGTTTATTATTCTCTTGGGTTTATAATATCAATCATGCTCAAAAATCAACCATGATTTTCATATTGAGATAATCATTGTCAAAATTCAATATTAATAATAAAACCTCAATCAATTAATAAATTACTCACAAATTATAATATTAATAATTTGTATAATATTAATAAAGTTTTTTCATTATAAATTATTCTTTAATAAAAATGATTTATTATCTATTAACCCGTGTAATTAATTTCTCTAACTAATAATGGCTAATCAATTTGCCAGTAATTTGATTTCTCAACCCTAGAACCATGGTGACCGCCTAAACTGCGTTGATATCGTTCAAAAAGTTTTGCAGTAACACCTTAACATGTGGGCCATACTCATCCACACTATTGCTTCTAAGAAAATCTCCAAACACTAAAAGCACTTCGTCTCTTCTTCTATCGCCTCCTTCATAGAGTGCCGCTACAATATTTAAACCAAATTGCACATGAGATGCCCACAGATATTTGAAACCGGCTTGGGCAAGTCTTACCAGCTGGACAATTATGCTTACTATATCTAAATCTTGCAACTTCTGCTTGGATTCCCAGAAAAAATCTTGATCTTTACCCTCAGAAGATGTAACTGCGATTATCGAATTAATTAACCAGAGCCCTTGATTTAGTGATATGGTAATTAAATAGATATTCTTGTCTTTCTCATCAAGTTCATCACAGTAGTGGGGTTTATCACGATCAGCTATAGCTGCATCATGGAGGTCTTTGAGGCGGGAAACGCAAAGATTTACTACGTTGACGATAATGTTAACATAATCATAATCTGAAATGCAGAGAGACTTGTTTTTAAGCCACGCAGCATTGAGAATTGCCATTCCGTTGTACAAGTCTTCATTACGTATCTCGCTAACATTCTCGCGCCCTCCTAACACGTAGAGAGCGATTTGGACCGTGCATGAGCAGAAAACCTTGGTGTGACCAATGTCGCAGTCCGAAAAAACCCGACGGTAAATTCTTAAAACCATACTATGAACTTTCACATATTCGCACTCTGTTGCAAGGTCAGACAGAATGTGAACAGACGCCCACATAAAGTCTTCAGGTACCTTCTCCAAATCGCTGTCATTCAAACCGATAACATCCAGGAACCGAGCCACTTCTTTGCACACTTCCTTTGCATCCTCACATGAAGAGTACCAATTGCGGCATAAATAAAATAGCTCTTCAGTAATTACTTGGTAAAGCCATTCGTATCCTCTGATTGAAGAGAACAGCTCCCTGTTTTCTGGGCTGTACTGGCAATATAGACGAAGAAGATTAAATCTCTGCCACAGGGCCTTCCAGCAAGGATTTTGCTGCAACTTTCTCTTCTTCGCCTTCTTCACATTAATTAGAGACTTGTAGTCTGAAATCAATTGATTCAACAGATTTTGCATATCGCTCTCGCTCAGGACTTTGGTATAGTCGGGAATCACCTGTAGACTTGCGTTGCTGATGACGTATTCACACATCTGTTGCCTCAATTCACCCTGGGGAATAGCATCGTTAATATTGAAGGGCTGGCGGGTGAATGGGTTAAGGGCTTCATGTTTGGCGTCCCAGATGTTCTCCAGTGTCCTGCGGTTGTAAAGTACCTGAGCAGGGTCAATTGTAAGCGGTAGACGAATTGGATCGTAAGCAAATTCCTGTACTAATTGATCAACATAGGCTTCGGGGATACTAACATTCTCCAAAAGCGTTTTGGAACTCGCTACACCCATTTTTGCCATTCCACGAGGAATCTTTGTTTTTTTCTTAATCTTCGTCTGATTTATTTATTTTTGGCCTGTAACTTTATTATTATTTTGTTTCATTTTGAAACTTTATTTATAAGCTAAATATCTCACAAAATTTAGGGTGTGCAATAGATTAGTGCGTCGGCGTGGGCACATGGTTACCTTCTTGAACACAATAGTGCGAGAAGTTGAGAGGTGTTTAAATAACTTGATATATTTAATATTTATTTAATATGAAAAAAAATGGTAGTGTTGATAAAAGGAAATATTATAAATACTCAAGTTATAACATGTTTTTTTTTTTTTTTTTAAAGATTTGACTCAAATGTAACTATTTCATGAATGCAACAAGTAAATGAGGAAATGAATTGTTCACTAAGCCATTCAAATTTAGTTTTTTTTTATTAATAAGTATGTTATTTTATTACTAAGGAAAAAAAAATTATTGTAATAAAATGATTATTATTATCATTATAATAAATAATAATTATTTATGATAATTATTATTTAATAATAATATAATATTAGATCTAAGATTTTTGTGATTCATAATTTAGATAAATGTTTTTTTCATTAATTACATCTTAAGGAAATCTTTATGATGTGTTAGATTTAAGACTTTTGTGATTCATAATTTAGATAAATGTCTTTCGATTAATCAAATCATTAATATCTGTCGACGTTTCGAAACATCTAATATGGTTCATCACCACGACAAGGTGAAACGATGATCTTAATGAATAAATAGTGAGGATGCATTATTGCCCAATAGATACTCATTGAAAACTAGCCATTAAAACTAGCCGTTATTAGAGAAATTAATTACACAAGTTTAATAAATGATAAATATTTTTTATTAAAGAATAATCTATAATGAAAAATCTTTATTAATATTATATAATTATTAATATTATAATTTAATAATAAAAATTTAAACTAAAGGAGGGTTATTTTAATGTTATTATTATATTATTTATAAAAACTCTTATTTATAAGTCAAGAATAAAAATACTAAGAAAATATAAAGGTAAAATAAAAAATAAATAATTAAATAGAAGAGGGTTTTTAATTTATTTTAGAATTAAAAAAAATAAGAAGAAATAATATGGAGAGAGCAGGAGTCCAGCTCTTACTCAATTTCCACCCGTCATCCCTATTGAGATTCTTAGCATGCCTCTCAATCTCAATAGCTTCCGTGAGCTTCTTATGGTGGAAGTGATGAACCCTAGGAATGACTTTTAAATCCTCAATGCATACATGGTGACATTATTTTTCTGCATGCTTTGCCAGAGCTAAGGTGCGGGATCTATTGTTCCTTATGTCTACCGCATGCTCCTAGATTCTCTGTCTAATAGACCGACATGTTTCCCCAATATAGGAAGTACCACATGAACACAGAACCAGAAAAACACCCTTCATGTCTTTAGGGTCAATAGGGTCCTTGACGAAACCGAGTGAGCTTCTAATAGTACAGAGAAGCTTGAAAGAAGAGGAGACATTTATCTAAAATAAAATAATAATTATTTACAATAATTGTTATTTAATAATAATAATCATTCAATAATTAAACAATGCTACTACTGATTATATTAATATTTAATTATTCAATTAAATAATACTTAATATTTAAATATATTAATAATATTAATTCAATAATTCATTGCATAATCATTTAATTAAATAATTAAATAATTCATTTCATTAATTAATAAATTAACCTTTAGATTAATAAACTAACCCTTACATAAAGTAATAAATTAAATTAATCAATGATTGACCATGATTGATATTCAACACCCAAGGGAATAATAAATGCAAGGGATTGATAATATAAACCCAAGGGATTAATAATAAAACCCCAAGGGATTATGAACCCAAGGTAATAATGTGAAACCCAAGGGACTAATATTATAAACCCAGATGATTATTTTTTGTGTGCTTTTCTATTAAATATTTTCAAAGTCGATCTCAGAGTTAAAAAACGATGGAAAGCGCAACTGTTAGGGTTCACCATAATGGGCTCCTCTGCGGCACTGGGTCAGCCACCCCCACGCGATCTGAAGACTGGAGGCTTTTGTCCGGCCTGGAGATTCTATGCCCCAAATGCAGGCTTCCCGCTATCGACAAACCTCCACGCGCTTGCAAAGGTAAAAGTCATGCGCTTCTTGCAGATTCACGCCCTTCTCGAGCTTTCTCCCGCTTGGGGCCTTGAATAGCCCCTATTACCCATGTTATCTGCATGGTCCTCTGCGATAAAGAGGTTAGTACCTCTTCAGATCTGCTAGTTGTTCTCCGCATGGTAAAACTTTCTGTTGCAAACCCAACTTTGAAGGGCTGCAGAATCCAGCAATGGCCTCTCCTCGGCACAAAGGCGGATGATGTGGGTGTGGATCCTTATCTTGCAATCAATTCTGACAGATCTGCAAAAGCCGCCCTCATAGTTTGGAGACGGATTTCAGATGATGCCCATTATTGGGGTTTTTTTCCTCCTCTCTGGGTTGCCGCCTACCTTTTTGTTGATTGGACTTTTGTGGCTTTCTCTAATGGCTCAGCCACATTAGAGATGACCCATCTCCACAACAGAACTGTGGATTGTTGTTGGACAGAGGATGCTTCAGAACATACGATCCACACAGGTGAGGCTTCAGACTCTACCTCCACAGCTTGTCGGAAGAAGATTTGTTTCTCGGATCAGCCAGATCTGCCAGAAGAAGAACTTGCATTTTAGATCCAAATCACACTCCTATCTGGCAAAACAATGATGCATTGGGTGCGTGCTACTGATCTTGTGGAGGATCTTATGCTAAAGCTCGAACTCCATCTGGGGATCCCCTCCTCTTTCTAGAGATTGTTATATAAAGGTAAACAGCTAAAGGATCCCCTTCCCCTCTCCTTTTACTGTATTCAAAAGGATGCTTCTATTATGGTTACCTCTCGTCTAAGAGGAGGGTCCTTTGGGCAGACCTCCTCTGTTCCTCCTTTCTCTTTTAAAGATGTTTTCCATAAAGATGTTGCCCATCCTCAGTCCTCTTCAAAAGCAACTCAACCAACTATGGCTCCCAAGACATTTTTGGTGGATAAATTGGAGGAAATACCTTCCATCGAATTCTCTCATCCTGCGATTGACGGTCACTCCAGCAATTTGCAGAATCCACAATCATATGCAGATTTAATGGTCTTTGGCCTCACAGAGCAGATTTATACCAATGGATCCATACCAACTGGACTAATAAAAGCAAGATCTACTTATGCTCGAAAGGCTTCTTCACTGTGGCTTTTAACTTTGATGAAGATTACCAGAAAGCCTTAATGGGAGGCCCTTGGTTTTGGGGCACGGTTGGACTTTCCTCACTCCATGGTTTCCTGACTTCAACCCTTCTACAGTTGTCATCACCAAACTTCCCATATGGGTTAGGCTCTCAAACCTTCCGGCGCATCTATGGCACGTCTCTGTTTTCATAGCCATTGGAGACACCTTAGGAATCTATCTCGCTACAGATTCCTCGAGGAAGGAGAATGGACTCTACACCTACGACAGATTATGTGTGGAAATAGATATCAGCAAAGGGTGGCCGGATCAGATCAATCTCAAGATTGGGGATTTCCACTGGACACAAACCTTGGACTATGAAAATATAGCCTTCCGTTGCTGCCATTGTCATCAAATGGGGCAACTCCAAAATGCATGTACCAAGTTCCACGACAAAAAGAAGAATCTGAATCGCAAGCCCAAATCCAAGAGCTGGAATCCTTGTGTTCCTCCCCCCCCCCCCCATGGATGATTCTGATTCCTCCAGCTCGGATGAGGAGGAAATTGAAGCAGCTGGGAAAAATGTTGGGTCTCCGTTGGTTGCTCCCTCAGCCAATCCTGCGGATCCCTCTGCCCCACCGATCTCTCAGAAACACACTCACGTATCTTCGTCCTTGGACTCTGATAAGGATATTCTGCCCCCAGGGAAAAATAGTCTACAACTGGTCATGGCTCAGCCAAATTCCACTGGCTGCGTCAAAGCAACAAGAAAAAAGGGAAAAAATGTCGTTTGGCAGTATCCACCCACACTGGGTAGATACCTCTGTTCTGCTCTAGATTCTCTGTTATTCTGTGTTATCTTTTTGCTCATTCTCTATTTGTCATCCAGGAGAAAGGTTGATAGCCTATCACCTTCGTCTCCCATGCTTTTCAGCTTCACTTGCATGCAATCTTGATTGTACCATATATTTCTCCTCTTAATAGAATTAGTCTTATTCAGAAAAAATAAAATAAAAAAAAAAATAAAAAAAAATATATATATATATATATTATAAACCCAAGGTATATAAAGTCAAAGATATTGACACAATCATTGTCACAATACGACATTAGTATTTTGTTGACCATGGTTGACAATGGCTATGACTCACCATTGTTGAGCATGATTAATATTATAAACCCAAGAGAATAATAAACCTTATGGAATGATATTATGAACCTAAGGGATTAATACTAAAACCCAAGGGATTATGAACCAAATGGAATAATATTAAACAAAAGAGACTAATATTATAAACCCAAGGTATATAAATCCTAAGATAACTATTAAAAATACTAAAGTAAGCATGGTTGACCATGGTTGATTTTCATATTAAGACAATCTGTGGTTGGACCGTCGTTCAACCATGCTTGACTATCGTTGGACCATGCTTAACCATCATTGATTTTCATATCAAGGTAATCTTTGTCACAATGCAAATTTTGACCATGGTTGACCATGATCTACCATGGAGGACCATGATTTATTTTATAAAATATGGGTAACCATGATTGGATTTATAAAACAGGGTTGACCATGGTTGGATTTATAAAACATGGCTGACCATGGTCGATTTCCATATTGAGACAGGCCTTGTGACAATGCAACATTGGACCATGGTTGATTTTCGTATCGAGATAATCTTTGTCACATTGTGATGTTGGGCCATGCTTGACCATGGTTGAATTTCATATTGAGATAATCATTGCCAAAATGCAACATTCAACCAGGGTTGAAAATGGTTGGCCACGATTGACCATTTTTTACCATGGTTGATATTATAAACCCAAGGGATTAATAATAAAACCTCAAGCGATTAATAATAAAACCCCATGGGATTATGAACCCAAGGGAATAATATTAAATCCAAGGGACTAATATTGTAAACCCAAGGGACTAATATTGTAACCCAAGGTATATAAACCCTAACATAAATATTATAAACATTAAAATATACATGGTTGGCCATAGTTTATTTTGATATTGAGACACTCCTTGTCACAACACAACATTTCACCATGGTTGACCATGCTTAACCATGGTTTGTTTTCATTGCAAAAAAATATTTGTCACAATGTGATGTTTGACCATGGTTGACAATGATTGATAATGGATGACCATGCTTGATTTTATAAAATATGGATGACCATTTTTAACCATGATTATCATATTGAGACAATGTTTTTCATAATGCGCAATTGTACTATGGTTGATACAATATTTATCATGATTGATTCCCATAATGTGACGTTGGACCATGGTTGACCATAACTTATTTTCATATCAGTGGAATCTTTATCACAAAAAGATGTTGGACTAGTTTTGACGCTGACTGATTTTAATATTGAGACAATCATTGTCACAATGAGACATTCGACCATGGTTGATCATGATTGATATTATAAACCCAAGGGAATAATAACCAAAAGAGATTAATATTATTAACCCCAGGGATTAATACTAAAACCCCAAGGGACTAATATTAAACCCAATAATCTGATATTATAAACACAAGGTATATAAACCCTAACATAAATATTATAAACATTAAAATAAGCACGGTTGGCCATGGTTGACCATGGTTGAGACAACCCTTTACACAATGTGATGTTCGATCATGCTTGACCATACTTAACCATGGTTGATTTTCATATCAACACAATCTTTGTGACAAAGCGACATTTGACCATGGTTGACCAAGATTGACTATGGATGACCAAGGTTGAACATAATTGACCATAGTTTAGAATGGTTAATCACAAGGCATTAATATTATAAACCTAACGGAATAATAAACCAAAGGGGTTAATACTAAAACCCCTAGTGATTATAAATTGGAGGGATTAATATTAAACCCAACGGTCTAATATTATAAAACCAAGGTATATAAACCCTAAGGTAAATATTATAAACATTAAAATAAATATGGTTGACCATGGTTTACCGTGGTTGAGAAAATCCTTGTCACAATGCGACATTGCATCATGGTTGACCATGCTTAATCATGGTCTATTTTCATATCAACGAAATCTTTGTGATAATGCGATGTTTGACCATGGTTGACCATGATTGACCATGGATGATCATGTTTGACTTGATAAAACATGGTTGACCATGGTTGACCAAGGTTAACCATAATTGACCATGGTTTAGCATGGTTGACGATCATTTCCATATTGAAACAATATTTGTCATAATGCAACATTGGACCACGGTTGAGACAATATTTGATTTTCATATTGAGACATATTTTTCACAATGCGATGTTGGACCATTGTTGACCATGATTAACCATGTATGACCATGATTGATTTCATAAAATGTGGTTGACCATGGTTGACCATGAGTGAATTTATAAAACATGGTTGACCATGATTGATATTAAACCCCTAGGATAAATATTATAAACCCTAAAATAAACATGGTTGACCATGCTTGACAATGCTTGATTTCCATATTGAGACAATCCTTGTCAGAATGCAACAATGCACCATGCTTGACCATGCTTTACCATAATTTATTTTCATATCGAAACAATATTTATCACCATGGGACATTGGACCATGGTTGACCATGGTTGATTTTCATAGTGAGACAATCATTGTCACCATGTGACATTCGTACTTTGTTGACCATGGTTAACCATGTTTGGTTATGATTGACCATGGTTGAGCAAGATTGATATTATAAACCCAAGGGAATGATAAACCTAAGGGATTGACCATGGTTGATTTTCATAATGAGACATTCCTTGTCACAGTGCGACATTGGACCATGCTTGACCATGCTTGATTTTATTATCATGACAATCTTTGTCACAATGAGATGTTCTATTACTAAATGTGACCATGCTTGGCCATTCTTGATTTTCATATCATGACAATATTTGTCAGAATGCGACAATGATTTTCATATCATGACAATAAATTTTTTATTTTATTAGTAATGATTACCTCAGAAAAAAGTGGTTGATATAAGTTACTTTATTAACTTTTAGAAGATGACTATATCAACAAATTTTACGTAAGTGGTTGTTGTTAATTGACGGTGAAGGTTTGTGGAAGGATTAGTAGACCATAGTTGATTATGGGTGACCTTTTTTGGTTATGGTTGGCTAATGTTAGACATTCTCAAGTTATGGTTGATGAGGTTTTATTATGCTTGACTATGTTTTTCCATGGTTGATTATGGTTGTTAACATTTTATTATAGTTTGTTATGATAGATAATGGGTCATCCCGTTGACCATGCTTGATCAAATTGACCGTGGTCATCCTTGGTTTGACAACAATTAAACATGGATTGACCATTGTTGAATATGGTACATCACCTCATCATAATTTACCATAGTTTACCATGGTTGACCACTTAACTTTGGTTGAACACTTGAGGTTGGTTGATTACTTGGCCACGCTTCATTATGTTTTCGATGGTTCAATATGGTTTTCCATGGTCTATCATGGTAGACCATGTTGACTATTGTAGACCATTTTTTCTATGTTTGACCATGAATATAGAGTATGATTGCATTACTCATGTTTGAACATGGTAAACTATGGTTGCTTATGGATGCCCACGAAAAGCTAGAGTTGATCATGGTTAACCATGTTTGAGTATATCTGACCATGGTTAACCATCGTTGTCCATGGTTACCGATTTTTTACCATGATGACCATATTATCTAAGGTCATACCATGGTTGACCATGGTTGTCCACTTGACCATGATTAATCATTTAACCATCGTTGACCACCATAGCTAAGGTTAACCATAATTGAAAATTGGTTTCCATGCATGACCATGTTTATTGATGGTCGACCATGATCAAATCATTAACCATGGACAATTCATCAACCATGTATACCCATGGCTGAGCATTGTTGATGATGTTTACATATGATTGTCTATGTTTGATCGTGGAATATGCAAATAGCATGGTATCGAACTCGCATAGGATGGGGTTGATTCCATCCACTAACACTAATCCCATTAGGTGCATCACACTTTCCCTAATGTAGATAGCTGAATTGAGTAGTCGAACAATAGACCTCATAATATTTTACATAACACAATTACATATTTTTCCAAGTGAGCTACCTCAACCTTATTTATTAATATCAATAACAATGGTAAATAACATTGTTAATATTAATATTGACATTAAAAGTAATAATAATATTAATGATTAAATCCTTACGAATTGATCCGGATTTTATGCAGGAACGCAACAGAATACAGATATAACCATAGATACAGAGATGCAGCGGAAATAATGCTTCAATTTATTAA
Source organism: Pinus albicaulis (assembly GCA_034641835.2). Classification (NCBI taxonomy): domain Eukaryota; kingdom Viridiplantae; phylum Streptophyta; class Pinopsida; order Pinales; family Pinaceae; genus Pinus; species Pinus albicaulis. Next base: position 394,778,075 of record CM076571.1, read on the forward strand.
TAAATGAATGACTAAAATAAGCTTACAAACATAATGGAAACAAGCTAGGGTGCTGGTAGCGTATCTCTGAGAAGAGATGTGGCGTACGCAGGCCTCTGAACTGTGTTACATTGAGGCTTGCAGGCCCATTACAGACATAATGGAAATAAAAGAGCTATGGTACTGGCAGCGTATCCCTGAGAAGAGATGTGGCGGCTACCAGCCCCTGAACTGTGGTACAATGCAGACATGATAGAGATGTGGCGAGCTAGGGCACTGGTCGCGCTTATCTCTGAGAAGAGATGTGTCAGCTCCCAACCCCCTAAACTGTGTTACAATGAGGCTCAAGGGCCTATTTATTGCTGAGAAACAATGTAGAATCTGAAACGTCCAAAACCCTAACTGTAGGAGATGAAGCGCCAAAACTGTGGGCCTCGTTTGGGTAAATTGGTGGTTCAACTTCCCGGGGACGTAACTTTGGCATCTGATCTCCGTTTGATGCGCTCAATAGCTTGTTATAAAGATCTGTCCAAGGAGTACAACTTTTGAACGAGAAACATCGGTCCATGGACCCATGTTTCTCTTTGTTTTCCCAAAAACTGTCGTTTAGGGCCTCAGAACAGCTCCGGAAGTTTAAGACCCGAAAAACTGCTAAAAACAGTAAGTTGTGCCAAAGCTTACAAACTGAAATAACTGATGGTGGGGGTTCAAATGGACTCGATGGGTGGCCACCAATATCCACCTGGATTATTAATGCCCCAAAACGGCTCTAGGTGTGCAAGACCCGAAAACCTGCTATAAATAGTAAGCTGTGATGAAGCTGAAAAACTGAAAGAATTGATGTTGCGGGTGCAAATGGAATAGGTGGGAGGCCACCAATATCTACCTGGATCATGAATCTAGCTAATAAAAAAATTATTATTAATCATAATGTTAACCTCATTTAATTTTATTAATAACAATAAAAATATTGTTAATGTTAATATTATTATTTAGATAATTAACATTAATATAATTGAACAAAGTGATTAGGAAATTCGATCCAATATTTCCAATTCTCAAATTGACATTTTGAGTTAAAAATAAGACTCATCATTAGGAGCCATCTCACTCTCTTTAATTTCCAATCACCACAAAAGCACAAAAACAAGGATTAATATTATAACTAATAATAAAATATAGTTAACATTAATATTATTAATAATATTTTATTAGCAGTAAAATTAATAACATATCACATTTTATTAGGGAGCTATGTAATTCCTAGTCCTATCTTCAAACCCTAGCTAGTATGTTTCTGGTACTCACGAGGTTTACTCATCCTATGGAAAATTCCATTGGAATTAGCGGAATTTTGAGGTCTAAAATGGACCTCAAGAAATTATAAAATAATAGTGGAAAAGATAGAATAAGATTACATTACATCATCAAATTTTAGAGGGAAAAAAATTGTTTTTCCAACTCGTATCTTCAACTTATCTCCCTATGGGTTTACTCAAATTTCGAGTGGGAATACTTGTTGGATGTAGAATTTGAATCCTCATCCAAGGAGTACCCATGTTGCATACTTTTGAAGGATACTACTACATGAAAAATGAGAAATACATGAAAATCGTGATTGCAATCATGTTTTTTCATGTAGCAGGGTCCATCAAAAGTATTCAACATGGGTACACTTTGGATGGGGAATTAAATTTTGGATCCAATGAGTACGCCTGCTTGAAATTTGAGTAAAACCTTAAGGAGATAAGTTGAAAATACAAGTTGAAAAGAAATTTTATTATTTTATTATTTTTTGATCATTTTAATTTTTTAACCCCAAAAATGAGGAATCATCCCCCATAATTGACATCATCAACTTCAATCCTATTGGTTCTTGTAAAGTTTAACTTGGCTATATATTTTTCTTAGGGGGCCTATATTAGACCTCAAAATATCTCTAATGAGGGAGTGGTGCTCCTTCCTAAAACAAGAGTATTGTATGGGTCAATATCTTAGGACAACCACTTTCTACAAACCCCATTATTCATGTTGGTAACCTTAATAGTGATTAAATTAACCTTAAACGGCCTCGTTCTTAAACAAGGAAGAAGAAATCGAGAAGTTGTCTGCCAAAAGTTGTGATATACCCAAAATTTTAGTTCCACTCAAGCTGTGTTAGAGAATACATATAGTATGTGTGGGATCATGCACTAATTGGGAAATTTTAGGGCATATTTCCTTCATAGGAATCTCTCTCCCATTAATTCCAATTTAAGTAGAAACCCAAAGGTCAAATCAAACTTGAACTGGGAGCTAAGGGATTCTTTACTATAATATTTTCCAACATAGAAGATAAAAAGGGGGTATTCGAGAATGACCCATATTTTTCCAATTCAACATGGTTATATATATATATATATATATATATATATATATATATATATATATATATATATATATATATATATATATATATTTAGAAAGAACGTTTTGTGCTAAAGGGTTTCATAGTGGCACCAATTTATATATAATCATTAACATGGGCGTTTTGGGACAAGGAAACCCTCACTGGCATCAACTATTCCCTTGGACACTCTATTAAAGCCTCTAGAGCAAGTAACATATATCTAAGTCGATATGAACATTTATAAGCCACTCCCATAATATGTCAATATTTACTACAATAATGAGCTCTAGAAGAAAACCCTAGATTACAAGAACATCTTCGTATGTTGTCATATATGCCATGAATATCACCATCTTTATCATAAATTTCTTTTTCTAGCCTCAATTATGTAGAAATTAATAGAAATTTTCTACTATAGATGTATTCAAATTGAAAACAAGAGATTGCAATTTTTCTCTACTATTATATGGAATAAAAAACCATAATTTAGAACAAGATGGATAGGCATGCAATAAGGAAAACCACAAGTACAAAGTGATTTTTAGGGGAACCCAACTGGGAAAATCCCCTTCACTTTTTTTTCATTAATTAAATGAAAAAAATAATAATTACAATGTCTTTCTTTGAATCTGAAACACACTCTACATTAAAATCCAGTTCTTATGCTTTCTAACTTGTTCTATCCCACACTTAACCGATTCAAGAGTTAGCCAAGACCTTATTTCCTTGAGCAATCCTAAAGGAATTATATAATAAAAAATAGGATAAATTCCCTATTTCGTTGCACAATAGCTTTAGGATTTGATCACCTACTAAGTACAAAATCATTGTACACTCATCAATATAAAAATATCAATACAAGCATTCATTTTCCCCCACCTCAAATAGGAAATTCAAATTCCATGAATGACTGTGTCTATTTTTGGCTGATTGATTAGTTAACTAAGAGATCAGTGAATTAAAAAAAAATCTTAACTACTCAATTAACTTTCCTATGACTCAGCTAATTACTAGAGTTCAGTTAAATGAGTTCAACTAACGATAACTCATCTAGATTTCTAAATATTATCAATCACTACATGCACAACTGTACTTCTAGCCTATAACTCAAATTTACTAAGTAAACTAGTAGACAAGGCCATGTCACACAATTTAACTACCTCCAAGTTTTCGTGTTGATGTGGAAATTCAATCTAGTCAATTTAACTAAGGAAAAAGTCAAAATTGAGCCTTTTTCTTGCTACAATTTAAACACTCCTTATTAGAAAGAAAAGGGCTCCGTAGAGCCCCAATCTAGTTCCTAAAAGAATTTGCTATAAAAAGTATCCCTCTCACTATTGTTGTTGCTATTACAAATAATGCAACTGAGAAGCATCCAAAATATTGAATCACCTATGTATCTGAAACTGTCTACTGGGAAAACCATAGTGTTTTTTATTCTACACTATCCCTCTTGCACTATTATCAACACTGTAATGTGCTCCTTAGGATCAGATTGCAGCTAGTTTGCAATTGTCACTCCAGAATCTGACTACATCACTAAAATTGTTCCATCCTGTTACTATATACTATGGGCCCTTATAGCAAGGGTAATGACACATGAGAAGAGAATAATTCAGTTGTTACTCCTCTCATATGGACCCTACCCAAATATTTGCAACTCTAGGACTAGGGCTCTACATCGTCCCACCTCACTCTTGTAGGTATAGCTACATGCATGGATAAACATGATCTACTCATACTATTTTTGCTGCTTATTTTTCCCTATTGCTTCAACTACTACAATAATGAGGTTGATCTCCCTATATCCTTAAGTACTAGCTTCCATAGGGTTGCTCCCTCTGAAACTAGAATCCCTATGAGTATCGATCTCCCTGTGGAAGATATATATGCTCCTCAATATTAAAATATCAATGATAACAAATCCTTTTGTGTCACTAAACATTAGTTCATTGATCTTCACACAAGCAACCTTCTAGCTCCATTAAGAAGTATGCACATAGGGTCTTATGGATATGTCATTAACTAGGGCTCCATAACTCTACCTCCTAACAACTCACTAGTTCTTCAATGCTCACTATACATGAGGAGTTCAAGGACTACCAACTTTTCAAGATACTGGGTGATCCATAATGCTACTCCTAGGGAACTTGTAATGATCCTAAATATTTTCCAAGCTCATAAATTCTAAACTCCCTCGAGGGCATACATCAGTCTCAATTTGGTCAGACATACTCTTGAATCTGAGGAAAAATTATACACTAAAGATGTAGTTTGAAATTCCTGAAGAAGAAATTTGAAATACTAGTTATAATTTGATTTCAAGGCTCTGATACCATGTATACATTAATATAATTTTTTTAGTACTGATGTATTCAAGTTGAAAACAAGATATTAAAAATTTCCTGTACTATTCTACGGAATAAAAATTCACAGTTTAGAACAACATGCATAGACATGCAACAAGAAAACCCACAAGTAAACAATGACTTCTAGGGGAACCCAACTTGGAAAAAACCCTCTGCTTCTTTTGCATTAATTATATGAACAGAGAAACCCCTTCCTTCCTTTCCACAACCTGCACTACAAGCCAATTCTCCTTCTTCCTAACGTGTTCTAGCCATTACTTAGCTAATTCAACCCTCAACCACGCCCCAATTTCCTCATGCAATACTAGAGGAATTATCTAATAAACAATAGGAGAGATTCCCTATTTCCTTATGCTGTAGCATGAGGAATTGACCACATGCTCAGAGAAAAATCATTTTACACTTAAAAATATATAAATATAAATGAAACATGCCTTTTCATCCTCCTTAACTAGTAAATTTTAATTCCATGCATGATTGTGTCTATTTTCAGTTGATTGACTAGTAATATAAGATATCAGTGATATAAAAATAGTCTTAGCTACTCAACTAATCTTGAAGAAACTCAACTAATGACTAGAGCTCAGTTAAATAATTTCAACTAACAATAACTCAAAAAATATTGTTATATTTTAGCAATCACTACATTAACAACTCTACTTCTAGCATATAACTTGAATTTACTAAATAAACTAGTAGACAAGGCCATGTCACACAAGTTAACTACCTCCAAGTTGTGTCGCTGATGTGGAAATTTTATTTACTCAATTTAACTAAGGTACAATTCAAAATTGATCCTTTTTCTTGCTACAATTTATACAAATTGTAAACCTTGATCTACCTCCTATTCCTAACAACAAGGGTTTCATCAAAGTGAGAAACAAAAAAAGAACACTAAAGATCCTCCCTCACAATCCCCTTCCTATGGGGATAAATCCTCTACTTCAAATCGCTTTTATATACTCTCATCTCTTAAACCCTCTAATCCCCCCAACCCCATCTAACGATCATATTGAAATAATTGTGTATATTTCCTCATTACCTCGCTCGACTTATAACCTACCCTCCCCTGCACCACCACCCATTTGTTGCTCCCTTGTTGCCCCTATTATTTAAAATTCCCCCCTCCATTATGCCGCATCCATCATCCATTAATGGAAGGGATATATCTAACTTCGCAACTTCCACACCATCGCATTTCGTATTTCACTTCCTCTCACGAAAAACACTTCCACTATCCCTCCATATTTGTGATATTTCAATTGCGATATCCCATATCGCATATCGCACTTCCATCCTCCGTTGCAACTCTTCCATCGCACTTTTCAAATAATTCCGCTCTGAATAATTTTTGCGCTATAATAGAGTTTTAATAAGGTTTAAACCCATCTCTTCACTTCCAAACCTTATTTCATGTGTTTATCCCTTCATTATCACCTTTACCCCTTTCTTCTCCAAGCTCCAAATCAACACTTTTTCAATTAGAATTAAGTCATGTTTAGCGTAGCTACATGGATAGAAGCATGGTAGATAGAGCATAAGATAACTAGGGTCTATTTAGCTGATTGGGCAAGTTAACTGTGGTTTATATTAGTTTCCTTTATGCAATTTAAATTAGTTACCTTTTGCAATTTAAATTATTTTTCTTTATGCAATTTAAATTAGTTTCCTTTCTGTCATTTCCTTTCAGCAATTTAGTTTAGTTTCCTTCCTGTCATTTCTTTTCGGCAATTTAAATTACTTTCCTTTTGGTCATTTCCTTTCAAAATTTTAGTTTAGTTTCCTTTATGTAATTTCTTTTTAGAAATTTAGTTTAGTTTCCTTCCTGTCATTTCTTTTCAGAAATTTAATTTAGTTTCCTTTTGTCATTTCCTTTCTACAATTTAGTTTTAGTTTCACTGAAATGTGATAAACTATCGCCAAGAAACCATACAAGTAGCACCCTTTTGTAGAGCGGAAGAGGATGACATGAGTAGAATGCATCTGTTGTGTATATAGCACTGTCACCTCCAAGTTTGTATGAACCCCAAGTTGATAAAGTAAAGTAGCGCAACCCCTCGGAGTTGTAGTACTCTTGGAGCAATACCAGGGCTCACCACTTTTTGGCGTCATTTCCAGGGAGGTGTCTTGTAGATGTTTTGATTTTGTTTTAGCATTATTTTCTTTTTATTTTTTTATTTTAATGTCATTTGAGAAATATTAAAAAAATACAAAAATATCTGATTTTCATGCCTCATAGGAGTATGAATACTCAAAGACAAATCTTACCTGAAACCCCCACATCACCTCCTAGCCATCCTTCACTCTTCTTCACGGGCAGTGAGATTCAACCCCCTATATGAGAGCCTTCTGAATATTTTGAGGATCCTATTGGGGAAGAAGAAGAAGACCTTGTTTCAACTGAGGTACCTACTTTACCTATCTTAACCATGGCTGGGATCTACAGAGCCTTTCCCATAAGAGAGGCAGATGGGAAAACTAAGATGAAAAATAGTATCCCCTCATCTCTTCTAGACTTTCATGGACTTACTTTGAGGACCCTGACACATTTATGTTGTTTGTAGGACTTATGACTACACCTCTAATGATCAGAATTTTAAGCTATTCCCATTCACCCTTAAGGATGTAGCCTTGTGCTGGTTCATGGTTCTTCCTGGGATATCATAACTACCTAGGAACAGATGAAAGAGACCTTCAACAAAAAATATAGAGACTACTGTAGGTCCAAGGAAACTAAGGATAGAATATTTAGAATGACTCTAGGACTTGATGAATCCCTAGAAGACTATGAAGAGAGGTTTCAATTAAACTATAAGAGAGCCAACTGTACTCTTTATTGTGCATCACTTAAACTTGTACTTCTTCGAGGGATCAGTGAAGAGATGATTCAAACCTTGAATATGCTATCAAGGGGAGATATATACCAACTTCCTTATTAAACAATCAAAATTATCTTCTGAAACCATTCTAGGGCATTTAGGAAGATGGGCGGAGTTGGCCAAACCACACCTAATACCCCTTCGTCTTCCACCTTCATAAAACATTAGAATGGAAACATGCTAGAGGACTTCAAGAGTGACATGCTTCACATCTTTGATTTGTAAATGGACACAATGTTGGTCAAAAGGAAGCAAGAGGAAGAATAGAGAGCCCTGGCCATATTTTGTCCTACATGTACCAGGAAGCACCCAAGAAATGAATGTCCATTGAATGTCATAGAGGTTCACTTAGTCTGTGAGGAGAATCATGCCACAAAAAAGTGTCCCTCCTTACTTAGACATAAATTTGTATATCAAGGTGGGGAAGAAAAGTCAGAGCAAATCTATTTCATCAACCAGTGAAGGCTAAAAGGCCCTCGATCATATCAACAAGGTATGCAAGGTGCACCTGACCCTTACTATCACAGCAATAAGAGTGTACCCATGCAACCTTGGTACACCCCTACTCCTCCATCCTGTTCTACACCTCCAACTTGGCCTTGCAACCCTTCATATCATCCTTAACTAGTAAAATGACCATTTTAGTAATATGTTCCACAACAACCTTAATGGAAAAATCCATCCCAAGGGTAGAGGCCTCAACAAAATAAACCACCTGCTCTAATGTCTCCACTCCAACCTCAACCTGAGCTTACTCATGCTGCTCCACCTAGGTTACTTATACCTGCAAAACCCAATCCGAACTTGAACAACAGATAGGCATAACAGGCTCTCAATGGAGAAACGTATTATCCAGCTTATGTTATGGAGATAGAGGAGGTTACTCTCAGGTTGGGAAGAGTACTCCAAGACAACCATCCTCCATCTCCATCTGTAGAGGTTGAGGAGGAAAAGGAAGAAGGTAAAACTTAGATCCAACAACCTCCTTTTTATGAGTGCTTGGTCCACCCTAGTCAGCACACCCTAGAGGAGACTGAACTCCTGGGAGAATAAAAAAATTTATGTGTAAATATACCTCTTCTACAAGCCAATAAGGATGTCCCTATATAAAATAGGCTCATCAAATAAAAGTGCTTCAAGAAACCTCAAAGAAGGAAGATAGATACCCCAACTATCATTGTTCTATGACAACTATCTGACCTAATGTTGTGGAAGGTAATATTTCTAAAGTACTTTGACCCTGGTAGTCCAGTTTTTGATGTGCATATAGATGGTGTCATAGTCCCCAACACTCTGATTGATCTAGGGGTTTCCATCAATATCATGACGAAGGAAACTATGTTGAAACTTAATCTCCAAGAGACTTTGAGGAAAACCACAACAGTTATGCAACTTGCAGATCAATCCACACTAACTCCGGAAGTAATTTTTGAGGATGTTAAGGTTACCATTGAATCTTGGGAGTATCCTACAGATTTCTTGGTCCTGCAACCAAAAAACAAGTTTAATGGTTATCCTGTCATTGTAAGGAGACCTTGGTTATCCATTGCAGATTCTTATATTAGTTGTCGGGCCAGAAACATGACTATAAAAAATGGGCCTTCATTTTAACAACTAGTGTTATATCCTCCAGCCTAACCTTCCATTGATCATGACGTCCCTATATGGGTTGAGGATGAAGAAGATTATTTATATAACACTACCCCTATGTATACCATAGATGTTATTCTTAGAGGGGTGAAACTTGATGAAGATGAAATCATCGACCATGCCATTCAAAACCGGTCCTCCACTAACATTCCTCTCGAAACCTTATTCAAAGATTTTGAAAGCCAACCTTGGATGGAAGTGAAATCGGTTGAGACAACCTCTAAACCCACCAAGGCTATTGATTTTTCCCCATGCACATATCTTAAAATCAACCCAAACATCTTGAATGGAGAAGAGAAGTAGTTATGCCAGCTTTTGAAAGATAACCTTGAAGCAATTTCTTGGGATTACAAGTACATGAAAGGGGTGCATCCTTTAGTGTGAAAACATCATATTTACATCAAAGAAGGATGCAAGCCTATGAAAAAACCCCAAATAAGGATAAACCTGACTCTGAAGGACATAGTCAAAGAAGAGCTGTAGAAACTATTGGATGCAGGGTTCATATATCCTATATCCGACAGTGAGTGGGTATCCCCTCTTGTCCTAGTCCCAAAGGAGAATGGGAAGTGTTGAATTTCTGTTACTATCGAGAAATTAAAAAATCCACCAAGAAATACCATTTCCCTTTGCCCTTTATAGACCAAATCCTGGATGGCATTGCGGGGAGGAATTTATTGTCCTTCTTAGATGGGTTCAATGGGTACAGTCAGATTCAAATCAGCCGTGAAGTCCAAGATAATACTACTTTCACTTGCCCTTGGGGTACCTTTTCTTATAGATTCCTACCCTTTAGGTTGTGTAATGCCCCAACTACCTTCCAAATAAATCTCTTGAGAATATTTTATGAGTTATTCCATGACTTTGTCGAAATCTACATGGATGATTTCACACCATATGGGGATGACTTCTAGGAAGCTCTCTCCAATTTGGGTAATTTACTAAGAAGGTTCATTGAGATGCATCTCTCCTTGAGGCCAGAAAAATTTAAATTCCTAATGAAATAATGGGTTGTATTAGGACACTCCATATCCCAAGTAGGAATATAGGTAGACCCGAACAAAATCCCTATCATCAAAAGTGTACGTGCTCCTCAAAAGCATAAATATGAAAGGAGTTTCTTAGGCTTAGCTGGTTACTATAGAATGTTCATCAAATATTTCAACAACATGGCTTTGCCATTATTTGGGTTATTGGCCAAGGATTCTAAGTTTATTTGGTCTGGTATTTGTTAAGAGGCTTTCGAGATCATTAAGGGAAATTTGACTACTGCCTCCATCCTATGAGGTCCAAATTGGAATCTCCCTTTCTACATCCACACTGATGCATTCGACAAAGTTTTAGGGGCAACATTAGGACAATTATAGGACAAAATTTCTTATGAAATTTATTTCATCAGCAAGAACTTGTCCAAGGTGAAATTCAGGCATTATGTAACTAGATATCAGACCTTTTCTCACACTGACCATTCAGCCATCAAGTATTTAATGAAAAAACCAGATGTTAATGCTAGGATAATTAGATGAATGTTACTTTTGCAGCAATTTGATTTGACTATTGTTGATAAACCTGGAAAGGAGAATGTTGTTGCAGATTTTTTGCCCAAGTTAGCTCTCCCTACAAGTGAAGAAGGAATGGTGGATGAATAGCTTCTAGATGAGCATCTCTTTGCTATACTAGCACTCTCACCATGGTTTTATGATATAGCCAACTACTTGGTTGCACAGAGACTTTCTCCTAATATTTCATTTAGGGAGAGGAGCAGAATCATCAAATAAATCTCCCCTTTCACATGGATTGGGGGAAGCCTTTTCAAGCTAGGCCCTGATCAAATTCTAAGGATATGTATGAAGGAGTAAGAATTTTTTGATATCCTCTCTCCACGTCATGATAGCCCATGTGGAGGCCATTTTTGTGTAAAGATAACTTCTTCCAAAATTCTGTAGGCATGATACTATTGGCCTATGCTTCACTAAGATTCCAGAAGATACACCAGCAAGTGTGACTAATGCCAAAGGATGGGGAAACCCACGCAAAGGGAAGAGATGCCTTTCCACCCTCAGGTGGCTCTTGAGCCATTTGAAAAGTGGGGCCTGGAATTTGTTGCACCTATCAATCTACCATCCAGACAAAAGAATTATATCATAGTCTGCACTGATTACCTAACAAAGTGGGCTAAAAAAAAAGTAGTGAAGGTAGCAATCGAGGAGAAATTACCAGAATTTCTGAGGGAGAATGTGTTTTACAAGTTTGGGTACCCCAGAGAAATATTCACTGATCAGGGAGCACAATTCACCTCTCACCTCATTGAGAATTTTTTGAGGAAGTGCAAGATTAAGCATAGAACTTCTACTTCCTATCACCCTCAGCCGAATGGCCAAGTAGAAGTATCTAACAAATATTTAGAGAGCATCCTCATGAAGGTTGTGAGCAGCATCAGAAAATATTGGACAGACAGGTTGGTGGAAGATACTTGGGCCTACAACACTACTTGGAAGACAACAATAGGATTCACTCCTTATGAACTAGTCTATGGTAAGAAAGCTCTACTCTTAGTTGAGTTTGAATTCAATAATTTAAGAATGGCAGCTGAATTAAATCTAGATCTATAAAATTCCCAAAAAGAGAGGTTGTTGCAACTAAATGGATTGGATGAGTTCAGAAAGAAAGCACTTCTTCACACAGAGGCAGTTCAGCTGTAAAGGAAGGTATGGAATGACAATAACATCAAAGGGAAGGCCTTCCAAGAAGGATATTGGGAATTTTTGTATGATTTAAGGTTTAAATACTTTAAGGGAGAATTGATGACAAGATGTTTGGGACCTTACATAGTGGAATTTTTTTTTGATAATGGTGCAGTTCAAATCAAAACCATGGATGAGGAAGGAATCCCCTTGCTTTTCATTAGTCACAGAATAAAAATTTACAAGAAGCCTTTTTCAAGGGAAGAGTTCATAAATTCAATAAGCAGAGAGGTTTATGTGATGGGAAAATCCATAGTTTCCCACCCCTCCTAACAAAAAAAAAAAAAAAGGAAGATTCATGGATGAAAACCTCTTTGAGTACCCAAGGCAAGCTTGTGGGTTGAAAAAATCGATGGAGGTAGCTCACTTTCTCTCTCAAAATAAAAAATAAAATAAAGATACATGAGTGAAAACCTCTCTGAGGTGCCCAAGGAAAGTTTGTGGGTTGAAAACCTCCATGGAGGTAGCCCACTTTCTTTCAAAAAAAAAACAAACAAAAAAATACATATGCATCTCTATGTTTTCGGTATTTTTTGTTTTGCAAGTTATTAATTGTTTTTGGAAACACATGGAAGCATTCATCTTCTTTTCCATTCTTCTATTTTACCATCCATCCCATCATTGACTACATTCATTTTCATAACTTTCTCCATCACCTCCATACACCACGTTCCTCCATTCCTTAGCACAATGTAGCAAGGAAAGAAAAACACAGACTACTACCAAAATCAAGGAATTCCTATAGCACAAAAATATGTTCATAAACAACAAGAAAAAAAAAAGAGAGGAGCTGATAAATCAGACCCAAAGAAATACAAGAGTGCCACCCATGGCATCTGGAGCACCCCCAAGCAGCATCTACAATGGGAAGAAATAGCAATAAATATCAGCAGCTCATTCAGAGAGTTTCTCATTCAGGAAGCTGCTCACTCAGAAAACAGGAAAATAAGGAAGAACACAACATATAAGAGGCATGTCTCCAAATTCTAGCTCTTGTAAAAGCCTTGAAAACAACAGGTAAACTCAGTTATAGCTTCTCACCCCTCGCTATGCATCCATAATAGCCAAAAATAATTAAGTTTTTAGAATTAGAGTTTAAGGGGCAGAAAGGAGGCCAGCTAGCTTGGCCACCATTGTGAATTATGACTAAGGATAACTACAAATTCAGACCACCTAGGCATGCAAAAGAAAAATTAAATCAAGTGGAGTAGAGGAGGAGGGGAGGAGACATGCTGTATCAATCAACTAACAAGAAGAGGGTCCAACTATCTACAACAGAAACTAGAACTGAGTTGAATTACATAAGCACCTCAAAATTAGTTGCGCAATATAATAAAAAGGGATCCCGTCTCCTCCAAAATAATGAATTGAGAAATTTTGAGGAAAATAGACTAAAGGGAGCCACAACATAGCAGTACCGAGAGTGGGCTTCATATTTGAATAGCGTGCAGTAGCAACAGTAGAACAACATCACCCGCAGTCGAGTTAGCTTTCCGAAGTATATTGCATATCAGACACAGTAAAAGGGGACCAAGGGAATATTTTCATCTAGCCATAGAGAAGAAAGAGAATAAGGAGAAGAAGATCCAGAAGAAGAGCCAGAAGAAGAAACAAAAGAAGAACCAAGAGAGGAACAAGAAGAAGAAGAGGAAGAGACAGAGGGCCAAGGAGAAATAGAAGAAATGGATATAGAGACAGAAGTCATAAAGGTAGTGGAAACTTAGCAAGAAGCAGAGTCACAACACAACACCACATCCTCTGAAGACAAAGAGGTAGTTGCCACCAGAGCTCCTCTTAGCGTAAAGAGAAAAAGGTAGACCTCCATGTCTTTCAGAAGCTGACAAGAGTTAGAAAATAAGTTAGAGAGAGACAGAAACTCCTCCCATAAGCCCAAATATCATTGAAGAATCATCAAGGGAGGAGGAAAGAATTGAAGAAATAGTTCTGAAGGAGGAGTTGTAGAAGGCACAGGTAGAGAATGTAGCACTAAAGGAGAAATTGTAGCAAAAAGGGCAGCAAGTAGCCACCATTTTAGACTTATGAATAGAAGCCCTTCAGAATAGATTCCCTTCTGACTCATATGCTGTGTACCTCAAGGAGCAATGGCTCCTATTCCAAATCAAAACTCTAGCCTCCCATGGATCCTACCTTTCCAATATTGTAGGAAATTCATGGATTTCTACAGGCAAGCTAACATGGTTTATTAGGAAAATATGGCAGAGTTTTATGTGCATAACCCTGTGCTGACAAATCTAGTTACTTGGGACCCCAATCCTACAATGGGGGATATGAAATTTATGGCTTTAGTACCTTGGATTATGAATGAGGAAATTAGAGCAAAAGAGAAATGGAGGGTCATGATAAGAAGAAATAGAGAACTCTTACTTATCAGAAAGGAATTGTTCAACCCAAGAAGATTCATCCTTACCCGTCGAGAGATTGAAAGGGACCCTCAACTAGTTGAAAGCTACCTTCAGACTCAAACACAATTAATAGGCCACTTTGATGATGTTTCTAGGAAAATAGAAGATGAGTGCATTATGGCCAGCTTGAGGAGATGGAACAACCTCCCTCATAGCCAGAAGAACAGGGAGTAACATACTCCAGAAAAACTGAGGGGTTCATTGGAAAGGGCACCATTATACAAGAGGGCCATGTAGGCGAAAAAGATCCAATGGTTGGGACTAAATCTCAACCAACCTTTGTTGTTGGGACTGAATGATGAAAAGGACACAGACACACAAGATAGAGAATGGGAGAATTCAGAAAATAATAATGTTTTTACCCCCTTTGGAAAACTCCCACACTTCTTCCTCAGGAAATCATGGGGGTTGTCAAAGCCGTAAAGGAAATTTGGGAGGAGGATTAGTTTCTCATAGGATGAGCAACTGTTCAATAGGGGGGTGATGATGAGCTCCATCATTAAACATATTTGGAGGGGTTAATGGTCACCTTTTTTCCTCCTTATATCTCTATTTCTTACATTTTTATTATTATTTGGTTTTATGATGCTAGTATAGGGGGTCATTAAGGCCAACATACTTTGAGTGCCTAATATGAGTTTGAGTGCAGAAAATCATGAATTATTAGCATTTTTATAAGGATTTTATCATAAATACTTGAAGGCGACAACAAGTAGAAATCATAGGAGGATTTTCCACCCTCCTTAGCTCTCAAAGGTAGCCAAAGGATCCCAAGGATTATCTCTAGCAATTCAAATTCCAGAGGCATCCAATCAAATCAAATAGGAGTGCACTCAATATTTATTTACTTGGACTCAAGTGGACTCAATCACTATTTTATAGGGAGTTGTTGGTAGATACCCTGTAGAATAAATAGAGAAAATATAGAGCTAGGAAGGGTCGTGTTAGTCGTCAGTAATTTTTTCTTTCTATAGATGAATAAATTTTTATCCTAGATTTCTAGAAACAAAATTCATGAATTATTGTGAGTTCTAGAAATCTTATTGCCTTCATTATCCTTAGATAATTTTTTCACTATTTTACCATCCTATCATGTCAAGGTCAACCTATCACTCCCAAAAGACCAATCATAGGCTCATGCCACTCATTTTCACTATGTTTTACCACCTCTGACCTTACCACTCTGTTTTGACTTGTCTAACCCTTCTACTTACACCTTGGATTGCCAAGTAGCCTAACCTTTTCCCCTATTCACCAAATTCCTCAAGAATAGGTGGTTTCAAGCTACATTTCTAGGCTCTTTAGATAAATCAAATCAGTATTTTTTGGTCTGTAATGCATAAAGTCTGTCAAAAACTCTATTTTACACCTAAAAAGCCTAAGTCAATTTTTCAGCCAAAGGCCAAGTCTAGAAAGGCCTCCCACTAGGTCATTTAGGATTTCATAGGTTATATATTGTTTCGGTGTTCTAAATCTTTGTTTTTCCTGTGCCAAGAGGCTGCAATCAAAGATGAAGAAGGACATCACATGATTGTCCAAATGGATCAGAAAATCCTTCAAGGAACGCCTCCTTGGTCAGAGCACAACTTCTATAAAGGACAACTACCCATCTTAAACATTTCTGCAGGAATGATTGAGATGGCTATCAGAAGAAAAAGAGGTAAGGTAAGAGGCTAAGTCATCAGTAAGGAAAACCAAAACAAAGGAAGAGGTAGCAGGCCTATGTACAAAGAGAATCAGGGTTTTGGGATTGATTGGAAAAATAGTGTTTCCAAGCAAGGAGCCAGTGTAAAGATCACAAGGACAAAGGCACAACAGCACAACCAAGCACACATTGAATATTTTTAAAAATTATAAATGAAAAGGGGAAAAAGGTGAGGTGGAATGAACATAAATAAGTAAACTTGAAAGGGCTATAGAGAACTTAGAAGACAACACTAATTATTTGTCTCTAACATCCCTAAAATCTAAAGTTTTGGAAGGTAGGCAAAGCAGGTGAAAAGAGGATGGTGGGCCTCCATCATGATATGAAAAGGTTTTCAAAAGACCTTTTAAGGTGATTTATAGGGTTTTTCAAGATAATAGTGCTTCACTGCACCAATGGGAGGATAATGCAAAGAGTATCAGTATGAGGGAGACTAAACCTTCAAGTACAGTCAAGTTCCCTCAAAATGGTCAAAAGTAGGAAATCATGAGGTCAAGTGTCAAAATGACAAATCAAGCTGAGCATGGGTTCACTGTTGAGTGAATAAAGGTTACTAAAATCCAAATAATGACAAAAAGACCAAAGGAAAATGTGTTATAGGCACTTGCAAAAATCAGAAGTCACCAAGGGAAGACATAGCATGGTATGATTGCCAATATTTGTCAAAATGAACATGTCATTGTCAAAATCAGCAAGAAGGTGAAAATATATGTTTCAGGTCACTTTCACTCAAGCATGCCAAAAAGGGTAAAAACAGTGGTTTCACTTTATCAGTGCATGCCAAAAGGTTTAGTAGTGCCAACGCTCCCAAATTTAAAGGAACATCTTCATCTCTTTAAGCACACTTTCACCAAAGGAGGAAAAACACTTTGACAAGTTCAAAATCACCTACAAAAATGCTAAAGGGACATCAGTGAAAATTATAAAGTGACAAAAAGAAAACATATTAAAAATGGGTTTTATAAGTTTGATTTATCTCTAAAAAGGTATAAAAGTTCTTCTCTGTCTTTTTCCTTCTTATTTTGCCTTTACAAGAGAAAATAAGGCTTCCAAGAGAAAAAATAGAGTTTGTTACCATTTTTGGGAAAAGGGTTACTGGCGTTGCATGAATAAATGTCGCTCCGCTTACCAGGTTTGGCGCTGCGCTTATCAGGCATTTCCCCGTTCATATTAACACTGCGCTGCACTAATCCGGGGTGGCACTACGCTAATACTCGACCGACACACAAAGGACCCGACTCACAAGACTGCACACGCTTGACGCTACACTAATCCACGGGCATGACTGTTGGTGCTACACCCACAGGCTGACCCGACTACTCAGGTAAGGCACTGCACTAATGCAAAAACCTTTCAACAAGCAAAACAATTTCCCTAAGGCTTAAAGTTACCCTCCAAATTTTCCTCCAAGGCTAGCAAAGGAGCTAACATTATAGGTACACCCTCTTTCTCCTCCTCTCAAATAATTTTAATTCTTTTGGTGTCTATGAGTAATTAAACCCTAGGTGTGCAAACCCTAGGTCTCAAATGCATATTACACCTTTGTTTTTGGCCTCCTTGAACAAAGTTAAGTATCATTTGAGGGAGTGTAAGCTAGTGTGGTTACAATTCATTTTCAAAAGAAGCCCCCTTAAGCTCTAAAGAAAAAAATCCTAAAACCTAGCCTCCATATCACTCATCTGTAAAGGTTTTTTTTGGAGAGGTAAATCCCCTCTATGGACAGAGGCAATCCCTACTAGCCCAGACCGGGTCTAACAACAATCGTCACACGCTATAGTGCAGGTTCCTAATTGCAAATAAACCAACTAGCGATGAATTCTTACATGGAATCCAACGCTGTCGCTTGTAGAGAAAGTAGCACTCCCGTTCCTTAGCTCTAGTAGATCACGATCCTCACGATCTCCATGACCGGATAACTACACATGTAAGAAACGCAAAAAACGCAAGCGTAAAATCCAGTAGATGAAACTATATGTCAGTCAGAGAAGACATAACTCATCATCATAATCAACAACAGGAGTGGAACCATAACCGATAGTCGTTTATTATTAATCAATCAAAGAAGGATACAACTTGGCTCTGACGTTGAATTCTCCTTCGGAAGGTCGCCATCGGAACACGTTTCAAAAAAGCCTGTTGGGGATGGGACAAGCCTCTCTCTTCAGATGTCTTGAAAATAATCTCCTTGCTTGGATTTGGCCTTATGGGAATGAATTACGGCTCTTGCAGCATAAGGCTTTGATGGCTCTTGGGAACTAGCTTGCAAAGGAGATGAGCAAGATTTTATAGATGGAGGAAGGGGAGTTGGGATCCCTATAATCATGGGATTGGCCTTATCCTCAAGGAAGCTTCCATGAGAGGTGGCAAACCACTTCCTCTACATGGAGATCTGGAGCCAAACCACCCAACTCAGATTAGATACCAATTTATGAATTGGTTAGGATGAAACTTCCACCATTTATTTTTTTAAAAACTCCTTAAAATGGCTGGCACGAGTGTGACTCTGAGACAGAGCGCCAATTGGCATGCCCTATTTGAAGGATTTCCCCCATTGGCGCAGGTACTGAACTGTCTACCCACGCCAATGCAAAAAGGGGTGTTTTTAGGGTGTTTTACAAGGAGTTATATTCAGGGCAATGAGAGCTCATGTTCAGAGGGATGTCATGAGAGTGGTTTCAAGTCATGTCACTGCTCACAGGTCATGGAATGAGCCCTACAATTGTGCGGGATGGGGGATTGCAGGGACGGTGACAAATTACTGTGTAACAGATGCCCCCTAAAGAATGAGGCTCGAAAGAGAGAGAGGGGTGAAATGCTTTACAAGAATGTGTCCAAATGAAAACACCGCCATCGAAAAACCTGAATAGAGAAGTACAACTGATATCTCAAATACATGATAGATACATGGTATGGGCGCAGCCATCCATAACAGAGTATGCAATAATCCAGATCTAAGGCATGGACGCAGCCATCGAGTGAGGATCGATAAATAGACTTAGGTATGGTTGCAGCCATCCAATCAGTGAGTCATGTAACTAATCATAAGAATCCACAAAATCGCAGCCTGGATTATAACAGACAGGAATCCAGGGTCTTGCGCTCCATCTCGACCCGAACAAAGTACAAGTTCAAGCATGAAAATATGTGAGCTGAAGTCGAACATGCAAGAACATCGCCTGATTACCAGAAAATGATGAAAATTGTTAACAGACGTGAGAGTTACCACCAATAATGACAATGGTCCTCAAGGTACTATAGGTACAATCCACAGCATGTGAATGAATGAGCTGGCGTCGAACACTCGTAGAATCACTCGATCGAAGGCCAATGATGAAAACCTTACGTCGAATGCGAAGAACCGGCCATTGAGGCATGCAGGCTCCAAGGTACCAGAAGGGAGCCTCTAGATCGGCTTCCTGGATAATGAGCTGAAGTCGACAGGAAGTGACCTTGATCGAAGGTGGGCCATAGTGTTTCCCACATCATCGACGCGAGACAGATGAACATAGTGCCTTTGTGAATCAGGACCAGATGAGAATCAGAGGAAGGTTGATACTTGCAGAGGTCAACTTCTCTTGAACATATGGCGGCACGACAGTGAGTTTGTCCATATTTGACATCAATGGATCAGAGGTCATGGAGACGAGGCAAAGAGCAGATGAGAGGTCAAAAAGGATCACCCAAACCCATGGAGGAAAGTGAAAAATGAGATGAGATGTCCCCAACCCGACACGAATGCAGAGAAATGCCATGTTTAAGAGCGACATACTACCGACACGACAATTATTCTGGTTCCATTTCCCCCCACCATTTTTTGCGAGTACCCCAATTATTTTGATAACAAGCTTGAAGGGGATAGCATATGCTTGTAATATAAGTTCGTCCTTCGGACAAATCCATCCTAGTACATTTAATGAGCCCTAGGAAGGAGTGACTCGAATAACGTCATTACGACTGAATCCAATGTCATCAGGGTTTAACGAGTCTAACAGAGGAAGAACTCGGCGTCTTTTCATGTTTAGAGAGTTTGAAAAGATAGCGGAAAATTAAACTCCAACTATCCCTTTTTGTAAATAGTTCCTCAGATCCGAAAAGGTAGAAAAATATGTCTGAGAAAACCTCCTAGTCGCGATAGACTAGGGTATTCCTTTTTTGTAAATAATCTATCCTAGCCCAAAAAAGGGGTAAACGTATACTGGGTAGATGTCGTTTCGTGGCCACTTTAACGGGATCGAATCGAAACGATAAGGGCCTCGACAATCTTTTCATGTTTAGAGAGTCAGAAAAGAGCTAAAAGATGACTCCTCCTGGAGGAACGAGTGGTATAAAGGGTAGCTACTCATTCTGGTGATGATGGAACTGCTCAGAATATGATAAAATTCAATAGGCTGGCTAACAAGACCACTCATGGCAGCGGTTCCTCAGGAATGGGTAAAACAACCGAGTGAAGGCATATGATCGGCCAAGTAGATAGTGACGATGGAGTGAGAAAACTAAGGCTCATCTGGCAAAATAGGATGATAAAATGGCAATCACAAAAGGTAAAATGGGAAAGGTTTCATTTTTACACAAGCTTGAAATCAAGAAACTCTGCTTGAAGTTGGTTTAATTTTTACACAAGCTTGAAACAAAGATAAAATATGCTTGAAACTGGTTTCATTTTTACACAAGATTGAAATGGAAACAAACTATGCTTGAAAAATTTAAGCATGCCCCTAGCATGGTGACTCAATTCAAGGTACATGCCCCCCAAGCTTCAGTTCATATGAAAGGCAGATGGAGTGAAGGTTCAAGTTACGAGATCTAAGAAAGACTCGACTGGGATTTTATGAGATCTGATCAAAGACTCGAATTGAACAGGAAAGTGTTTCATTGTTTTAACAAGGTTGACACATTAAAATAACTATCCTCATAGCAACCTTGTTTCAAGGTTTAAGGAGCTCGGCACAAGACAAGGAACTCTGCTCCGACCAGCTTGTTTCATTTTTTAAGGAGCTTGACATAAGAAAACGAACTGTGCTTCGACAACCTTGTTTCATTTTTTAGGGAGCTTGAAACAGGAAAGGAACCATGCTCCGACCGACCTCATCATAATGAAAAAGAATTCATCGCTTCCAAGAGTTCCACTCCTGATGGAAGGAAAACATCCTGGAAGTCAGGACCCAACGCCCCCAGCACACGATGCACGATGACACCATTACTGAGTACAGGCACAGGGTAGGTAGCCACATAGTTTACCTGCGGTGGGGCAGATAAAATGGGTGGATAAAAACTAGGAAGGGATGATGGCAGCCCAGCTGCCACATCAGGACCAAAGAACGAAAGATGATCAATGGTCATGATCCGTCCTTCATGTGGAAAACAGACCACACGAAAAAGGGAGGAGACAAGCGCTCCCATGGCATAAGTGTAAACGTGCACCAAGAGCAGATTGAAATCCAAGGGGCCTGGAACAACCATCACGTCCATATGGACAGTTTTTCCTCCCAAAGTAACAGGTAACTTTGGAAGGATCCCTAATGGTTGACTAGTTCTTCTGTTAAATGCCAACAGATTCTGTGTAACAGGCACAAGCGGCGGCGAACCAAAAGCTTGCCAAGTAGTTGAGGACATAATACTAATAGACGCACCTTCGTCTATAACTGTGCTGGGTATGACCAAACCAAAGGCATGTACCGTTATCTCAAAAGGCAAATAAGACAGAAGGCGGTATCCTGTAAACCGACTCCAATCAAAGGAACCGACCAAACTACTCGGAGGGGCTACCATCGAACCAAGATGGTCTTCCCCAGGTGTTACGGAAGAAGAACGAGCATCCTCCACAAACTCCATCTCGAAGGTGGGAGGAGTATCCTCTGGGACCTCCATCACGGGAGGTGGAGGAGCAACTTCTTGTGGTATAGGGATAGGAGAATCTTTCTCCAAGTCCGAAGAATTTGAAGAAACCAGAAGGACATGGGGGGTGTGAGATCCACTCTCAACGGAAAAGACCTAGTGCATCGTAGACAGGTGTAGTTCAACTGATCTCGCGACCAATGGTTGGTCGGGAATGGATTCCTAAATTTTAATTTCCGAGGGAGTGGGATCAACTAAGGATGACTCTTGACTAATCATAGGATCAGCTGGTGGAGGAATCAAAGAAAGCTGTTTGTAACCAGCTGGAAGGCATGGCGCAGAAACAGCCGAGTTGTCCAAAACTCGCTTGGCTTCATCCATATATGGAAAAAGGTGAATGGCATGATGCCCTTCACACAACTTACAAGGATTGGTGAGCTTACCCTGCTTCTTAGGAGCCTTACCAGCACCAGTTGTTGACGTGCCCCCAACCTAACTCCCAGAAGCCAAAGGCAACGGTGGACGACCGTTGGACCAAACTTCGAGTACCTTGGGAATGCCAGGGAAATCTCGAAGAAGATGATCTCCTGTGCACAACCTGCAAGGGAACTTGAATTTCCGTGGAGGGTTGGGAGGTTTATCAATGGAAGGCTTCTTAGGCGCAATAGCCGCAGAGCTAGCCTCTCCTTTATCTGACTTCTTCTTCTTTTTGTTCTTCTTCCTCTTCTTAGCCACCTGGTTACTCAAATCTATACTTTCACCAGGAAAAGTAGAAGAGGAGGATGCAGAAACAAGCGAAGAAGGGGAGAGGTCCACCTTGGAATCAACATGATGTTCTTCAGGTGGAGGAGATGGTTGAACAGTATGCGGGACATTTCGGACCACAGAGGTTGAAAAAAACCAAACAGGCAAGCCAACAGTTAACCCAGGAAGGGACAACGTTGCCATGTAAGGAGCACCAACATTTACAAAAGGAGGAAAAGGACTAGGATTCCCTTCGGAGGGGATTCCTTGGTTGATGAACTCTGAAAAAGTTGCCATTGGAAACGACCCAAAACAACACCCTAAGGAAACTAACTTTAACCGGGAATATTTCGTGGGCAGTTAATTTTTAAAACATTGAAACAAAACTCTACCGTTTCATATTTTAAGAGTCAAGAAATAGGAAAAAGGTGACTTTGTCACTTTCAGATTGGAAAAAAGCGTGAAAGGACAAGCGCTTGATGACCTTTTCAAATTTAAAGAGTCAGCAAAGATCGAAATGACTACTCAGGAATTCTAGGCAAAGGGTGTACCAAATAACCGTGAACTGCAATATACACCTTGGTTTCAAAATGAAATAGAAATCAACCAAGGACTTAACGTACGTGTAGGAAATCTCCCCGAATGCTATGTCCGGTGTATCACGGGTATAGGGCGGCAGACTCAGCTTCCTATGGATAAAGGATAGCAACCTAGTGGGGTCTCCCTTTATATACGTGATGGTACGGGGAGCACAAGTCCGTACTAGTGCTGTCTAAAGCCAAGAGGCGAATGACAACTACTAGGTTTAAAGACGTCGGAACACGTCTCTAGCCTAGACCTCTAAAAATGTTTCGTTAGGTTTCAATGCTTCCTTAGGTTGATTGAATAAATTTTACAGTTTATCTTCAATTATGTCTCAGTTTCAAGGCTCTACCATATGTGATCTGACAATCTCCTGTATGCAGCTATATGAGAAAATAAAACTTTTCAATTCGATGAATGCTGTTAGTATGAATTCTTTGTCGAAGCGTACGAAAAAGAACCACTTTAGCTACGCATAACTAATAGCCCTAACAACAATAATGGCTGCAAAACATCTTCAGATCTGCAATTAGTAGTTAAAGTACAGCAACGAACAGATCTATAAATGGAAAGACATTAAGCAGTAAAGTAAAGAGTTTGCTCCATGCATCCAATAGACAAGACAAGAACACGATTTTTGAATGAATTTTTATATTACAGGGCACCTGGGAGGAAACAAGAAGGTGTATCCAAATCTCCTCAATGGGATGGGTTCTTTGTAGTCCTCAACACTTCAGATCTAAGCTTTCTCTCTCTTGTAGATGTAGAAAACCCAATGTAGAAGATAGAGCTCAATGGGAGCAAAATGGCGGAAAAATGAGACCAAGTGTATAGATCCAGAGTGATCTAATAGGCAACAAAAGGTGAAGAATGATGGGGAAAACCCTCCTATTTATAACAAAATATTGGGTCCTTCTAGATCTTGGTGCATGATTAAAATAATGTTAATCACATCTGGATCCACCTCTATGGAATATTTTATTATTATTTGTTGGAGGGAAAGGGTGTTTGACTTGGGTCAAATCCCTTGATTAGTGAAAAATAAATAAACAAATGATTTATTTATCTTTTTAAGGAAGTGGTTGGGATATAATCAAATAAATAATGATTTATTTGATTAATGGTGGTTGATTTGGTCATATTTAACAAGGAATATTATCTAAATAAGATTTAAATAATTGTTCCTAGAAAATAATAAGATAACTATGGGTTTATCTCATTAATTTCTTTGTTTTTGGGTTAAACATGACTGGGAATAATAATTAAATTATGGTTTAATTAATTATTCCTTTTGGGGTTTCCTAATTAATCATAGTGAAAGCAGTTTTACTTGGGGTAAAACTGGTCTTACATGGTGTACTTGGGTCCATCTAATGATGAAAAGTTAGATGACCAAAAAATGGTGTAACAAATGCTATCTAGTGAAGGGAAGAGCTTCAAACAATGATGCGACATAAAACAACAATGCAAATGAAATATTTTCCAAACTAGATGACTTTGACTATCCAAAAGTAATTTCAAACATTCAACGATGTGAATAATGCAATGTAATCTATGCAAAATCCTCTTTTCTGAAAACTATGCAATTGTAATCTATGCACAATTCCCTTTTCTTTTCAAATGATAAGAATGCACTCAATGCATTTTTCGATGAAATGAGAATCTACTTAATGCATGCTTTTAATGAAAGAGAATGCACTCAATGCGATTTTTAGCTTTCAATCATTAAACAATGTGATCTAAGTTCAATGATAAATCTAAAAAATACCTTTCAATGCAATGTGATCTAATGCATTTTAACAAAAAGAACACTTTGAGACGAAAACTAAATAAACGCAAATCTCCTTAATGAAGGATGAATGCAAAAGAGATGTAAACAAACACTAAGAATGAAAACGTTGTTTCAAAACACTTTGTAACGAAATTCCTTAAAAGGTGACAAAACACAAATAGGACTTCCAAAGCATGAGTTCAAAACAAGGCATCATTCCCTTTTACATCAAGAAATCATGGAGAGAAGACATTTCAAACAATGAGAAATGTAATCTATGCTCATACAGTGAAAAGACTAGAAGGGAAAGACACACTGGTGAAGGATTTAGGGAAAAAATCTCAATTTTCATACACCCTGAAATTGGCACGACTTTGTCATTGACAACTAGCGCCAACTTGCACGACTTGGTCACTGACAACTAGTGCGAATGGAAAATTGGCGCGGGTTGCTAACTGACAACAAGCGCCAATGCCTGAAAATGAAAAAACAAAGAATTTCTCCCAACCAAGACCAGACTCAACACTTCAAGCAGAATCTCCAAGACTCAAATGGACCATGTAATCTAGGCCCAAAGCAAGACAAAGTGAAACTCGAATGAAGAGGAGAAAAATCACCCAAATAACGCAATAAAATGATAAAAAACCGCTAAAGGAATGCATAGGAGCAATCAAAAGGTTGACTGAACAAATAGAAAGCAAAAAATCCCAAGGGAGGCTCGACACACAAGAGCACCTAGATGCCCTAGGGCTAGAATGTGAAATCGATGGAAACATGCAAACAACCAAAGGATGAAGGTCACAGCCATTCAAACAAGGCTCCAGAACACTCAAGCAGTCGAAAAAACAATACCAAACACACTGATCAAGCTCAGGAAGGTCAGAACAGAGCAAACCCTAGTACCTCATAGGATTGGCGCGACTGTGAGGCTGAAACTAGCGCTAGAAATGAATTGGCATGGGTAATACACTAGCAACTTGCGCCAATGGGCGCGACTGTCAGGCTGTAAACCGCACCAGTCGAGTTTGCTATGGAAAAATAAAAATAGGCAATCCAACAAGCAGACCAGTGATGATCAAGCTGACCAAAAGCCAAAATCACAAAAAGAGCCGATCAAGCAAGCAGAATCGAGAAACAACCAAAAAGACAAGACAATACTCCAAGCGTTCAGTTCATAAACTAAACCGGAGATTGACTGAAGCAGCTTTGATCTACTTCGCTAATGCAGAGCAATAGCATTTCGAGGGTTATCTGGCTAGCTTCAGGCTCTGTCTGTAGCTTACAAAGCAAAACAAAAACAAACTAGACAATCCCCAGTGGAGTCGCCAATTTGTTGTGGAGGTAAATCCCCTCTGTGGACAGAGGTGATCCCTACTAGCCTAGACCGGGTCTAGAAACAATCTTCACACGCTATAGTGTAGGTTCCTAATTGCAAATAAACCAACTAGCGATGAATTCTTACCTGGAATCCAACGTTGTCGCTTGTAGAGAAAGTAGTGCCCCCGTTGCCTAGCTCTGGCAGATCACGATCCTCACGATCTCTGTGACTGGATACCTGCACATGCGAGAAACACAACAAACGCAAGCATAAAATCCAGTATATGCAACTATATGTCAGTCAGAGAAGACATAACTCATCATCATAATCAACAACAGGAGTGGAACCATAACCAATAGTCGTTTATTATTAATCAATCAAAGGAGGATACAACCTGGCTCTGACGCTGAATTCTCCTTCGGAAGGTCACCAACGGAACACGTCTCAAAAAATCCTGTCGGGGATGGGACAAGCCTCTCTCTTCGGATGTCTCGACAATAATCTCCTTGCTTGGATTTGGCCTTAAGGGAATGAATCAAGGCTCTTGCAGCATAAGGCTCTGACGGCTCTTGGGAACTAGCTTGCAAAGGAGATGAGCAAGCTTTTATAGATGGAGGAAGCAGAGTTGGGATCCCTATAATCATGGGATTGGCCCTATCCTCAAGGAAGCTTCCATGAGAGGTGGCAAACCACTTCCTCTACATGGAGATCTAGAGCCAAACCACCCAACTCAAATTAGATACCAGTTTATGAATTGGTTAGGATGAAACTTCCACCATTTATTTTTAAAAAACACTCCTTAAAATGGCTAGCGCGAGTGCGAATATGAGACAGAGCACCAATTGGCATGCCCTATTTGAAGGATTTCCCCCATTGGCGCGGGTACTGAACTTTCTACCCGCGCCAATGCAAAAAGGGGTGTTTTAGGGTTTTTTACAAGGTGTTTTCTTCAGGGCAATGAAATCTCATGTTCAGAGGGATGTCATGAAAGTGGTTTCAAGTCATGTCACTGCTCACAGGTCACAGAATGAGCCCTTCAATTGTGCAGGATGGGGGATTGCAGGGATGGTGACAAATTACTGTGTAACAGTTTCCATCACCACCTTCTTCATTTTGCTCATCCAAACCCTAGTTTGTCCACAAGCATCTCCTCTCACCATGTCAGGGGCAGAAAACAATAGTAGAAGTGATAGAGGTCAAGCGCCTATGACGCCAAATCACAAGGGAGGAAAAGTGAACAGAGTTGAACCCCAGAACACAATGGTTATGACCTCATCTCCCATGATCCTCTCATGTTTCCAGAATATGGGATGTTTTCAATTTTGTGAGAAGGTCAAACTAGTACAACACCACCCATAGCTTACAAGGTTGTTTGTCCTCAACCTACACAATAAACAGGTGAATATTGCAGGGGTGGATTTTGAAATATCAACAAATACCATCTCTAATGCTATAGATATCGCTGTTGTTGGTGAAAAATGGTTTAAGAAGGTGAAATTGGACAAGGATATTATGAGCCATTTATCAAGACTAGGTATAGACAAGGCTGCAAGTTGGTTTTTCCCTTCTCACACATCAAATAGATATTTTCACCCTTGATGAAAGTTATGATGAAGTACTTCACCTGTGAGGGGAGGTACTCCAGGCTTTATTCCTACCATATTAGACTCCTCATGCATTTCACAAGGGTTAAGAGGCTTAACTTCCTCTACTACCTCTATATAAGTATGGAAAAAATGTCTTATGTTGTCCGGAGAAGGAGTCCTTCCCAACAAATGCAAAGTGTATTTCACCATTCCTTGATCAAGATGGTGGTATTAAATCAGTTGGAACAATAGGGTATACCTTGGGAGGTATTCATAGCACATGAAGTCTTCACAAGCCCATAGCTTCCTCATCTACCAAACTTGCTCTCCTCATCTGCACAAGTTCCTTCACCTGAAGGAAACCTCCCTTCTTCCCCTTCTCTTGATGCATAAAATGAAGAGGATGAGAGTGGAAATAATGGAAAAATTAATGACAGTGAGGATAATGGTGCAAATGAGTCAACCCAAAGTGAGGAAATAAGTGAAGATGATGAAGAGAACGTTGACAATGAAGGTGATGAAATCAGTGAGGCAGAGACAAAAATTGATGAGGAAGAAGAAGAAGGAAATGATGATGAAGAAGAGGGTAGTGAACATAGTCGTGATGAAGATAAAAACGGTGATAATATGGAAGAGGATAGTGAGGAAAATGATAAGGTAGAGATAGAGGATAAAGAGGAAGACAATAAGGGTAGCATAGAAATTGAAGGCAGTAGTGAGGAAAATGATACAGATCGCAGTGAGGATGAGGTAAAAGATAGTGAAAAAGAGGCAGATGATAAGGAAGACAGTGAGGAACAAGACAAAAAAGAGGAAAATAGTCATGACATTCATGACAGCTATCATGACAGTCGTGACAACAATCAACCTGTCATTTATTATGACATTGATTATGGTGAAAAAGGGAAAGATGCTCATAGTCTAAATGATGACCACAACCATGACAAGGACACCAAAAAGACCACCATCGCACCTCTTTCATTCACTTACCAAAGAGGACCAAGGCTAGTGTTTGCTGCCTCCAAGAGGCAAGGGACCATGCCAACTTCTTCAGCTTAGAATCCTGACAAGAGCAAACAAAAGATGGAGAAAGGTGAGAAAGGTAATAGAGTCAGGCAAACTAAACCAAAGCCTCAATTCATTGACCTAGATAGTGATAATGAAGATGAGGAGGTGTCCATCAGAATACTGCTCCAAAGGAAAGATGCACAAATTAAGGATATGGAGAGAGAATTTGATATGGCTCAGCATATAATTCAGTATTATAATTATGAACACAAGTATTTTAAGATGATAAAAAGGGGCCTTGCACTCCATAAAAATATGACCAAGCATTATGCAATGAAAAACAAACTTGCTTGTGCCAAATTGAAGAAGGCCCTCATTGAAATCCAAACCCTAAAGGAAGAAAAATGCCATGAAAACCTTGGATTTTTGGCATCATCTTCTAAACATGTCTCCCAAACCCATTGAAGGAGACCTCCACAAATTTTGAGGGAATCTGGATAATTTTTTGTTTTTTGTGATTTTGAAGGCCTATTAGCACAGTTCCACTGGCTCTACGCTTTTCCCTGGAGCATCCTCAGTGGGAAAAATCTGTATTTTTTGATTTATCATCACTATTACGCTATTCTCACAAACTTTCAGAGAAATTGGAGTAGTTTTGACACCTCAAAAGGTTAGAAAACATCTAAATTTTTACCATTCTGGCTCCTTTTTAGGCTCAGCACTGTGCACAAAATAGTGTTTGGATTTTGAAATTTTGGGTAGGTTACAGGGGCTGGATCAGAATACCAATAGTTTTTTTTCAAATTAGACTCATCAGGATTTCTAACGGGCCATCACTGAGAAAACTACGACATCAGGAAGACCCCCAAAACTTGGTTGCAACAGGACCTATTTTCTGCCAAAGGTGGTGCTACACAAATGGGCAACACTGTGTGTTTTGGACCAAAAGTCAACAAAACACACTCATTTATTGCAAAATCATATTTTAGTGATTTTTGAGGAAACTCACACTATAATTAGGTGCTAGAAGTTATTTTGGAATTTATTTCATGCGATATTTTGTGCCTTGGGCCTTGCATGGTCTCTTGGGCATTATTGACATTTATGAGTGATTTTGACATTTTCCAACCCTATCTAGGGTTTTTGCCCTCCTTTGCTGAGTTAAATAGAGTATGAGGGCTTTCATTGTAAATGTTGGCATTTCATGAGTTTTGAGAGAAATACATGGTTTTCTTGAGCATGAAGAAGAAATTGGTTTTGTGGAGTTTCTGAATGCCTTGTTTTGATGAATGATGAAGGAGGATAGCTTTGCAAGATCCTTGAGCTTGGATATTGATGAAGTGCTTCTCTCTTTATGTTATTGTTTTCACATGTTTTTATTATGTTTAAATCCTTCTATGCTACAGTAGAACATAAGAGTATAGATTAAGAAATGTTTTTTGAAGCACCTTCGTCTTCCTGTTTCTATTGTCTTTGTGTTTTCCTCTACTCGGTTTGTTTAAGGAATTATTAGCTGCTCTTTATACCTCCTTATGCTTTTTTATTCCATGAATGGTTCAATATAGTAGTTTCAAATATGTTTTATGGTTAGCCCTGCCTATTTAATGTTATTTAAACTCTATTTTGGAATCTCTCTTTGAATTATTACTTGTTAGGTTTAGCCAAAGAGGCCATGTTTTGATCATG
This sequence comes from Pinus albicaulis, assembly GCA_034641835.2. Classification (NCBI taxonomy): domain Eukaryota; kingdom Viridiplantae; phylum Streptophyta; class Pinopsida; order Pinales; family Pinaceae; genus Pinus; species Pinus albicaulis. The sequence goes on from CM076571.1 coordinate 394,808,743, forward strand.
CCCTTTGTCGATGCTTGAGAATTTGCCTTAAAGTTATTTGTAGCTTGATCATTGATGTTTAAGAATTCCCTCTTCATTGATTAAAATTATTTATTATCTTGAATGTTTTCTAAATCTTGAAGGTGAAATCACTAAAAGTTAAATGAGTTTCTCGCCTTCTATATTTCATTGGAATGTTTGTCTTGAATGTCTATCTGTTTAAGTATTATCATTGAGTTAATGGTTTTCCCTATAACATGATTATTATATTTTTCTGATCAGTATTTGAGACATTCTTGTTTAAAGGTATTTATTTAAGGATTATTCACTACCCTTAGACACCTACTTTGTTCACCAACTTATTATTCATTCCACTTCACACATACCTTAAGGATCCATATGACCAAGCTAGATTTTCCCTTTTATGTATCTTATTTCATTATTGAGATATTCATGACTTTCATAGACTCCATAGCCCAATGATTTGTAGACCTCTCACTCCACCTCTTTCTACTTGACCATCTTACCCAACCAAACAAAGAACAAACCCTACACTTAACAACTAGCCTAAAATCAAACCCTAATTGGAAAAAATTTGCATCCTTTGCATACACTAGAGAGAGCCCTCTCTCAGTCCAGGAAGGCTAGGTCCTAGAACTCCAAAGGTTGGTTTAATATTACCCTGTGCATTTGGTCTACCAATCTACTAAATCACAGGACCCTAACATTTTGGCGATCATAGTGGGACTGAGTACATAGTAGCCTACATATCACTTAAAGACTCATTAGACCATCAGTTAGACTTTGAAAACCTTGTGATTTGTAACCACTTCATCACTATCACTAACAAAATGGTGATCATGATGGGACCTCTGAGTCAGTGACAATCTAGGTATCCCTTAGGACTTCTGAAACCCTTGTCAAATCATAGAGAACTCAAAATTTCAGCCAAAGAGTAGAATTTGGTTATTTCAGCATCCTAGAAAAATGATGACTCAGCTATAGGACACTCTCACAAACCTTAGGGATACATAAAGGAACTGAGAAAACCCTAAAACATCCCTAGATTGGTTTTTTGTCAGTTATTGGTGGTGGACCATAAACATACTTCCTTAAAACAACAAAAAATATCCACCTGGTGACTCCACTAGCCTCTAGTAGGCCTATTACTTCACTAGTTCTCATTTAGACTCCCTATGATTGTATCAAATCAGCCCTGAGAAGTTTAGAATCCTAGTTATACACTGTGTGAGTTTAGCAAACAATAATATATGTCAGCCTTCTAAAAAAAATCCTAAAACTTTCAGCCTCTCTAAATTTTGAGTTTGAAATCTGGCTTTACAAAGGATTAGTACCAGATCTCATTTGGATCCAAATCCTCCTACCATATTTGATGAACCAGAAAATATTTTGTGGAAAACTTATAAAACTAGAAACTTAACCATTGTTAGGACCATTCATAGAGCAAGCTATGTCCCTGAACATCTTATAGCTTTGCAAGATCCCGAGTTTGACTTGCACCATACAAACAATATTTTCAGAACCAAGTCACATAGTGAGATTAACCAAACTGACCTTTAGCCCATAAATTTGCAACAAAGTTCTAGTAGAGAAGCCTCTTCTTCCACTCCTCCTGACTTTAAACTTCTCCATCACTTTAGCTCTTTCCATCCCAAATCTGCTCAGAATCAATTTGTTGGTCCAAGTACTTTCACACACCCATCCATACCACCACTGTTCTAAGAACTCCACTTCATCCTACACCTCCTCTCAAAAACCCTCCTCTTGTAAAGCCTCCATTATCTCCCATCATGGCAGCTTGGTATGCCCCCTAGTTTTGCCTCAACCTTTAGTGCATTTTCCAAATGACTACCAATCCAAGATCCCTCATTTCACAAGAGCTAAATCCATCACTACCCAACAACATGTAGATAGGATAAATGATGCCTTTGATTATATGGAAATAGAAAAGGAAACCATTAAAATGAGGATCTTTGCACAATGATTAGGAGGGGAAGCCAAAAAATGGTTCAAAGAATTAACTCCTAACACCATACATGATCTCCCTTCCCTCTACAAAACTTTCATAAACAAGTGGGAAATCAAGAAAAACCCCCTCCAAATCCTTTCTCAATATAAAAATCTTAATAAGAATGTAGGGGAAAGTGTACAAGATTATTGCACTAGGTTTAATAGTGTCTACAATTCCCTCCCACCTCACATGAAACCCCCACAAGGCCTAGCACTCGTGACATTTCCTGACGGCTTTGATCCATACATGATATACCAATTGAGAGAGAGAGACCCCACAACTTTAGAAGAGATGCAAAGGGAAGCTATTAGTGTAGAGGTCAACTTGATGGAAAAGAGAGCTAGGATTAGGTAAAAAAAATACACTTACAAGGATGAAACCATAGCCTCAACCTCCTCATCCGATGCAAAAATGGACAACCTAATGAGAACAATGGATAGAATGATAGAAAGGATAAAATTTACTAAAAGGGCACCTCCTAGAGAGAACCAAGCAAATAACCAAAATAGAAATAGAGCTCAAAACTTCAGAAGAGACACTCCTCAAATCAAAAAAAGGGAAAATGACCAACAAATCATACCTCCCTTTTAGAAAAACTGTGTAGATGAACAAGAAGGAGAAATTATGGAGCTAGAAGAAGACCATGTAAATGTGATTGGCTCTGATAATGAAGATGATGTTTTTCTCAAAAAAGAAGAACAAGAGTTATTTTCCCCAAATCAAACTGAAACTAACTATTGGGATTCTCAATATTACCGATTGGGATTTGAAAATGCCATAATGGAAGGCCATAGGCAATATGACCTGAGGAGGAAAAAGAACCAATATGCCCCCAAGAAAAACCAAATAGACACTGCTGTCAAGAAATCTTCTCAAAGTAATTCTAATAATACAACAGACAATTTCAACACTATGGCTAAGAAAACTGATCCAAACAAGGAAAAAATCAGCCAACCAAGTGGTGACACAAGTTGCCCTAGTGCCTCCACTAGTGGCCTTGAGAAAAATATTTTGTCTAAAGCCCCAAATCAGAATGAGAAAATTAAAAATGTAGAAAAGTTTATGGTTGATAAAACTGATGTAAATATGTCCAGAACACAAATAAATTTCAGCTTTTAAGGGGATATTTCCAGAATCAAGATAACCATACCTCTCACTGAACTGGTTACTCGAGAAGTGCATAGGTCCAAGTTCTGAAAGTCTTCAACACGAGAAATGATACTGACACTCTGCACTTGATTGATGACAAACTCGAGCTTTTTTTTGGACCTGAAGTGGAAGGAAGATACCAAGAAAGAGCCATTCCTCCTTTCTATGTTAGCTTAAATATACATGACAAAATATTTCATAATGCCATGCTAGACTTCGGTGCCTCTCACAACCTCATGCCTAAAGTTGTGATGGAGAGATTAGGCCTAGAAATTAATAAACCTTAAAAATACTTGTACTCTTTCGATTCGAGTAGAATCAAGTGTTTGGGCCTAATAAAGGCTGTTTGTATCAATTTGGCACAAATACCTGCTAAGAACCTAGTCATGGACATAGTTGTTGCTGACATCCCCCCCAAGTATGGTATGCTTTTATCCAGATCTTGGGGAGCCAAGCTTCATAGGAACCTCTAACTTGACATGTCATATGCTACCATCCCTATTTTCAACCAAACTAGGAGGTTATATTAGGAGTCCCACATGAAGTATATGGTAAGTAATGTGGATAGGCCAAACAACACCCCTGTCTATTCCATTCACTCAGATCTTGATTCTTTCATCTTGTGTAATGAAGAGGACATTAATGAGCAGGTAAGTAAAGTTGTGACATATCTAGACACACTACAACAGTCAAACCATTCTCTACATGAGGAAATCAACAATAAAAACTATAACAGCCCCGAACAACCACATGATGATAAAACTGAACTTGAATTTCTGCAAACTAAAAATGAAATTTCAAAACCAAAAATCAGTTTAGAATCTAAATCAGCTTGCTCAAATAAAGGACAAACCTAAAAAACATATCTTTTCCCTTTTTTCAATACATAAGTGTTGAAATACCCTCACATAACAGAAGTCTTTAGGAATCTGGATCAAAAGGGTCTTATGTTTTTGCCTTATATAGACACATCAACATCGAAGAGTTTTGTCCCTTCAGAAGAATTTTTGACTCTCACAAATATTGTTGTGGACCCTAAAGGAGTATCTACTGGAATTGATATAGAGGAGTATAATGTGGGCAACCTAGGAAGACCCAAAATGATTAAGTTATCTAGAACTCTGTCATTATACAAAAAACTGAAATACATAAGGATATGCAAGAACTTTTAGGATGCTTGTATGGATAATGATGAAAGCTTAAATCCTTGTGACGTAGACATTATTCAAAAAAGGTCTCGTTCCAAGAAAGACCATGAAACCCTTGGGAAAATTGTGTCACTAACAAAGAAAGAAAAAGGATGCAAACTGTGTATAGAATTTAGGTTCCTAAACAAAACCTCCATGAAGTAAAAATACCCTTTTCCCAAGATAAATCATCCTATACAAAAGGTAGGAATTTCTAAGAAAATTTCATTACATGATAGAGTTTCAGGTTATCATCAGATGATACCAATTCCTATCAATCAGCATAAAGCCATTTTCAAAGTTCCTCAGAGAAACTACATGTTTTACCAAATGCTTCCCGGGTTAAGGAGTGTTGAAGATACCTTCCAAAGAGTCGTGGCCCTGTTTTCAACTTCTTCACTATGATATACATTGATGATATCATCATCTGTTTTGAAGCTGATAAATAATACCTTTTCCACTTAAGAGGGATCTTTGACAGGAACAAATTTTGGAAGCAAGACTCAAAGAGGAAATACCAAAGAGAGCATGGATTGTTTGAAAATTTTTGGAAAAATCCTTACACCATTCCCTCAAATAGAGGTAACCATGTTTCCTATTTACAAGAGCTGAATGGAAAAGGGATTTTGGGAGATCCTGTTGAGGATAGGATGCTCAAGTACCATTGTTGTAAAAACCCCTAGTTTATTAAATTTTCATTCTGTTAGCACTCAAATCTACCTCAGGCTGAAATGAAGTAAAACTCAAGGCTACATCAAACCACGCTCAGCCTCGTAGCTAGCCCTACGAGGACAGGAGAGGGCTCTCTCCGTCAATCTCGAGAAAATAAGCAATAGAATGCGAGATGACTTACAATAAGAACTGATTTTAGGCTAGTAAAGAGATAGGTATGTTTGATTTTTGGTTTTTTTTGGGTTTTCGCTGGAGTAATGGGAAAACAAATTTTGGGTCCGGGGATAAGGTCAGACCTTTGCAGAGTTCAAGCTGGGGCGAGGTAGGTGATGATCTTGATGCTTTAAATTGGATATATGGATCGATTAGACCGACGAGGAGCTGAAGAGGGCAAAGAAGAACTTGGATCCTCTCCAAACAGCTGAAAACATATAGAACTAACTGAATTCAAAGGCCAAGCACCGTAAACAATGGATTCAACCTTATTCACTCATTCAATTTAGTTCAGAAGCATAATGAAAGGATGGCATACATTAAACATGAAGAAACTTACAAAGAAAAGGAGAAACACCACCACAGAACACCACAAGGATCCCAACAAGTGCCGCAAAACCCCTGCTGGATTCTTCTCTACAGCCAAAATATGAAAAGTAGCAAATAAATATATCAAAAGTATCCCAAGAGTCCTAACTCCTCCAACCTCCCGAAATGATTGAAATTACAATACAGATCACTTCAACACCTTCCCACCCTCTAGGGTCTTTAGGGTCAAATCTCTTCTCAATGAATTAGGCTTCAACCAATCACTAATCATAAATTGCACCCAGTGTGCCTCTAACAAATGTTTCAAAAGAGTGGAAACTGATCCATTACATGATTTTTTACTCATTTGAGAGTGAATATTCTAGAAGAGATAAAAACAAGCCAAAGTTACATGCAAAACATGAATTTACATCATAAAAACCCAAAAATTCTATCCATAAGCAAAAATGGTCCATAATAGGCGAAATACTGAGCTGGCAGCTGAAAATTCAGAAAAATTTCCAGGTGGGTCGCTCCTGAACTGTGTGGGTCTCTCATGTTACAGGCTGATTTTGAGGTAGTTCCCGGCATCCAAATTGAGATCATGATAGCTCGTTGGAAAGCCCTGGATGTCTACTTTCCAACCCAAGTGGAATTTCTAAATTTGGAGTTGATTTGACCCTTCAAAACCTCATTCTCCCAGAGGTACTCCCTGCTGGTGCAAAAGGTGGCAGCAAGGTGATTTTCATGGTGTTTTTGAGCTCCAGATTTCGATGAAATGCTAAGTTGACTTCAGAGGATGCATAATTAACCATGAAAAATCGAAAAATGTAAAAATTTCCTCCAGCAAGTGTCCCAAAAAAAAGTGAGCGCATGAGCGCGCGACCCACGTAACTGAAAACCCTGTTTTTAGACCAAAAAATTTCAAAATGACAAAATTTTCTCCGAATTTGCTCAAATTCGGAGCGAAGACCCTCCATCATGTATCTTTCTCAGTCAATGAAGCCTCAGCTAAAATCCGGAGTGGATCAGGCCTTTTCCGCCATTTTAGTGCTCTCCTGGTGCATGCAGTTCCTGTGATGAAAACACTGTCTCGGTTGTATGATGTGTTGTTGTCAGTCATGATGTAGCAATGTGTATGTTCAACCTGTTGAAAATGAAAAATGGGACCTTTGTGTCTTTGTCTCCATCATTATCCTGTGAATGTACCTGCGCTGATGAAGAAGGCGAGACCCCTTCCACGCCATGTGGAGATAGTACTCGCGTTGCTGATGAAGTCAACGAGACCCCTTCCACCCCGGGTGAAGATAGTACTCGTCGTGATGTTGAAACAAAGCTCTGTGGCTTCTCTGATATGTTACCACTACTGGTGCACTGCTATGCTCCATCTCAGTGCATCAACCTCAATGATTGAGTCACTGTTCGACTCCTGCTCCTACACTGACTCTGTCTCTGACATGGCCTGGAAGAAGATATTGGCACTATGTATACTGATATAGATGCAGTGAAAACAGAGTTATAATGTATGTTTCAAACACCCAACAAATATCCCCCACTGTCAAAGCACCATAAAGAAACAAACAATGATAATAGCTCTGTTTTAGGTGGATTGAGATAGAAGCACAATCTCTGTTTTAATTGCAAGTGAAATTTGGCAAATGGTAGCAGGCACCCTTTAGAATATTGGATAAACTTTGTCAAAGGGAAAAATGAATCATAAGACTGTGTTTTTCAATGGGCAGTGAACAATGAGTATAAGAATGTGTTTATCATTGGGCAGTGAGACACAATATGACCAAGATCACCATGAAACACAAGCCATGACAGTGGTAAAACAATAATGATGACCACGGTGGTATAATAGGTGTGAAGACAGTGGGCTTTGAACATACGTGCCAAGGTGGATATATCAATGATATAAGGTGGATAAAACACTCATAAAACCATCCATACATATTTCAAAACCCTGAGGAACAAGTCAGCCATGTATGTAGGGTTTTACTCCTCCATTCAAATGTTTGAAGATTTCAAGATACCATTAACACATGAAAAACTACTGAGCAATGATAAAAACTTGTTTGCAAGTTGTTGGAGATGTTTTGAATCAAAACTGGGCGCAAAACACACTTTTCTGGGCTTTGTTGTTTAAGTGGGTCGCTCTGCCCAGGTGGGTCGCTCCCATTCATTTTTACACTGTGAAAATTGCCCAAGTGGGTCGCTCCCCTCAAGTGGGTCGCTCTTGCCTCATAGTGAATTTTTCAGAAAGCTTTTGGAGGCCTTCCCGGTGTCCAAATCAGGCGTGTGATAGCTCGTTGGAAAGATATTGGAGTCTACTTTCCAAAAAAAGTGGAATTATGAAATTTGGATTCCATTTACCCTGTAAAAAATCAAATCTCCCAACACTAGGAAAAATTAGCAGAATGAGGCTGCCTCAAGGCAGAGCGCTGTTGCAGTCAACCTTTGAAGGTCTTCCTCAACTCCAAATTGAGCTCAAGATAGCTCATTGGAAAGATATTTTTGTCTAGTTATCATTTGACTCATCATGCAAGTCATTTGGCCAACCATGCTAGGAGAAATCGTGATTTTCCCAAGGTCACTTCAGAGGTGCATTCAATTCTCTTGAGGCAACGGTATTTTTTACATTTCTTCAAAACCATGATACCTGTGTAAAAAGTGGAAGAGGTTTTTCTTCCTTGGCAGGTTTTGAACAAAACCCTCTCTCATTTCCCCAAATTTCATCTTTTATTGCTCTGAAACATCTTTTGAGTGAAACCGATCCCGATGTGTGGAACAAGGGATTTTGTCGAAATGAAGCGAAATGAAGGGGATAGGGGGCTTATAAATTCTTTGGGAAATTTTGGGAAGTAGGGAGGGATGTTAGGAAGCAGGGGGAAGTGGAATCACAGAGATTGAGTGAGGGGAAGGGGTCCAAAAGGGAAAAACACAGGCCTAGCCTAGGAAATGGCCAAGTTTTGGCTAGAAACTAGGGTTTGTGCAAAAATGAGGAATTTGGGGGATCTCAGTGATGGGAAGTGTTTAATTAGGTGAATTAATGATAGGGGAAGGTGTATGAACATCCGGATACAAGTTTTTCGATGATTTGACCATCCAAGAGAAATTACCTCCAAAACCCTAGGAGAGGGAAATGGACCTTACCAAGGCACAACTGAAGCATGAACAAGCTGTGAAATGACTCAATGGAACTTGACATGATGATGAAAACCCTATGAATGATGGTACACTCAGCTGAATGGTGACATGGACTGACATTTGGACAACTTTGGAAGAAGTGAAAGCAAACCCTAGACCTAATGCCTAGTGACCAAATTTTGCTTGAAGACTCATTGTAATGAAAAAAATTGACCTTGACACTTTAGAATCACTTTGAAAGAGCATGTTTGATCACTGAAGGAAGGCTGCAAAGACTGACTCTAACATTGGCTCCAATGGGGATGGTAGCTCCAGCTCCGTGGAGGTGCCAAGAACCGCAGAACTTTGGGAGAGCAGACAGTGCCTCCATCCATTGGGCTATGGAATCATTATTCTGAACAGATAACACAAAACCTTTGACACATTTATTGAATGAAAACTTGACTGAAAACTGACTAAAACTTGACTGAAACTTGACTCAATGGAAAACTGAAATAACTTGAATAAACTGACTCAACAGACCAAACACAAATGACTCATGACTGACTTAAAACAAGACTTTACAAAGCTTTTGGAAAAAAGGCAGCAATCCATCAAGATTTGGAATCATGATGACAACCACCTGCATACTAATGAAATATGTACAATCATGTATAATTGGCTTTCCAATGTAACCAGTCAAGCAGATGCCTTGCTAACTGGTTCTCCCGATCAAAACTCCTGGTCAACAATACAAACTGATAACTGGGCATCCAAAAACATAGCTGACCATGATCTTCTTCATCACTGAACACTGCAATAATCACTTTCACAGCTGACTGTAACAAATCTACCATTGGATCCTGAAAAACATGAAGATTTACCTCCTGCTGAAAGAACATGGTGTCCTTCTCTTCTGATTCTGATCTGAAAGGGATAGAAATTGATTTCTGAGGGATAGAAATGCACAAATCTGCCATCTGAGTGTTAGCTGTAGGTTCCTTGACCATGAGAAATTCTGGCATATACTCTTCAATTTCATGATCTAGGTCATTCTTAAATAAAAAAAATCTTCAAGATTATCAAACCTGACAGCCTTATCATCTTTGTGAAGGAAAAAATTATCTGTTTGCTGATCTACACAACTGATTACAAGACAATCATCTTTTTCAACAGAGGAAGAAATTTCACCAACACTTTCCTGATTATGTATGCACTGCAAATCTGTTGTAGTTTTGGCTGAAACATGACCTTTCAAAAGTAGATCTATCTCATCTTCAGACAAAGGTGACAATGTTTTTTGTTTTCTTCTGCTTAAACATTAATTATCTTCATATGACAGGGCATTCAAACTATCATTCATTACTGAGTTATTGAAAGGAGATTTATCACTTACTTGCACAAAGATCTCATTCTGTCTTTCATGAACTGACTGGATTGTTTCTTCATGAAGGCTGTGTTCTAATGATGATCTGACAGTATGACTGAGAACATTTTGATCCATTACTGTGTCGTCTGCATCCCAGATGATTTCAACAGCAGAGTTCTCCTTGATGGGCTTCAGCACAAAATATACTTGGTCATCCTGATCTGAATCTAAATCTGAAGTAGCTGTCTGGACATTATCACAATCTGCAATTAGTACTGGACTTACTTGCATACTGCTGTCTTCTGTGGGCAGATCTGAAATGACATTCTCCCTTTCATCATTTTCAGCCATGTGGCCCTCTTCAACCTGCTGCAAAGTCTCCTGAGCATCTTGATAGGTATCCTTTAGTTTCTCTTCATTCTGCTGAAATGGATTCTCGTACAGGGCCTCCATGATTTCATCATCCATGAAATTATCATCTTCATAATATTTCTCAAGGCTTTCAATAAAAGAAAAAGCATGTTTGCAACAGTCATGAACTAAATTTAACGATGGATAAGATGTTCGATATCTTTCAATGAACAAGGCATGAAAATCCTTCAAACAGTAAATACAGGCCAGTGGCAAATTTTCATACCAAGATTGGGCTTCACCTTCCAGAGTGGCCAGGAATATCTTCATCAAGCAATCTTCAGGAAAATCCACTTTCAACTTGCGAATATGCATATGAAATCTAACCAGATGCAAAGCAGCATCTTTCTTACCATCATCGTTAAACATAGGCAGATTCCTTGACCAATCTACCTTGGGCATCTTATTCGGAAAACCTGGAATGTGGTCTCGGCTCATGGGAGCGTATCTTCTCGTGATTCGGTCCATTTTGAAAATCTCACAGCTACTGATCTCCCTGTAGTGAAATCACCATGAAGCATCGATTTCTGGATTGTTCAGTGAATGAATTCACCAGGTGAATGATTTCAGCCTTGCGATGTCTGACCGTTGTTCACCATCAACGATCAGATCTGAACTTGATACATGTACTGGGGCAATTTACAAGTTAAATACTATGATTACAAGTTATACCGGAGATCGACTGAAGCAGCGTTTATCTACTTCGCTGATGCATAGCAACAGCGTTTCGAAAGCTACCTGGCGTGACTTCAGACTCCGTCTATAACAAGAAAACGTTTTCAGTTTCTCCCCAGTATGGTCGCCACTATGTTAGCACTCAAATCTACCTCAGGCTGAAATGAAGTAAAACTCAAGGCTACATCAAACCACGCTCAGCCTCGTAGCTAGCCCTACGAGGACAGGAGAGGGCTCTCTCCGTCAATCTTGAGAAAATGAGCAATAGGATGCGAGATGACTTACAATAAGAACTGATTTTAGGCTAGTAAAGAGATAGGTGTGTTTTATTTTTTGGTTTTTGGGTTTTCGCTGGAGAAATGGGAAAACAGATTTTGGGTCAGGGATAAGGTCAGACCTTTGCAGATTTCGAGTTGGGGCGAGGTAGGTGAATGTCTTGATGCTTTTGATTGTATATATGGACAGATTAGACCGACGAGGAGCTGAAGAGGGCAAAGAAGAACTTGGATCCTCTCCAAACAGCTGAAAACATATAGAACTAACTGAATTCAAAGGCCAAGCACTGTAAACAATGGATTCGACCTTATTCACTCATTCAATTTAGTTCAGAAGCATATGAAAGGATGGCATACATTAAACATGAAGAAACTTACAGTAAACAAAGGAGAAACACCATCAAGAACAGAACACCACAAGGATCCCAACAAGTGCCGCAAAACCCCTGATCTTTCCTTAGCCAAAATATGAAAAATATGTACAATGATATCAAAAGTATCCCAAGAGTCCAACCTCTCCAACCTCCGAAAATGATTGAGAAATTACAATATATAGATCACTCTAACACCTTTCCCCACCTCTAGGGGTCGAATTCCCTCTTCAGGGATCAGTTTCAACCAATTCTAATCATGGAACGACAATCTAGGCAGCTAACAACTTGCCTCTAAAAGAGTGGAAACTGATCCATTACATGATTTTTTACTCATTTGAGAGTGAATCTTCTAGAAGAGATAAAAATAAGCCAAAGTTACATGCCAAACATGAATTTACATCATAAAACCAAAAAATTCTATCCATAAGCAAAACTGGTCCATACTAGGCGAAAAACTGAGCTGGCAGCTGAAAATTCAGGAAAAATTTCAAGTGGGTCGCTCCTGAGCCGTGTGGGTCGCTCATGTTCCAGGCTGATTTTGAGGTACTTCCCGACATCCAAACTGAGCTCATGATATCTCGTTGGAAATCCCTGGATGTCTACTTTCCAACCCAAGTGGAATTTCTGAATTTGGAGCTCATTTGACCCTCCAAAACCTCATTCTCCCAGAGGTACTCCCTGCTAGTGCAAAAGGTGGCAGCAAGGTGGTTTTCATGGTGTTTTTGAGCTTTTTGACCATCCAGATTTCGATGAAATGCTAAGTTGACTTCAGAGAATGCATAATTAACCATGACAAATCCAAAAATGTTAAAATTTCCTCCAGCAAGTGTCCCAAAAAAAAGTGAGCGCATGAGCGCGCGACCCACGTAACTGAAAACCCTGTTTTTAGACCAAAAAATTTCAAAATGACAAAATTTTCTCCGAATTTGCTCAAATTCGGAGCGAAGACCCTCCATCATGTATCTTGCTCAGTAAATGAAGCCTCAGCCAAAATCCGGAGTGGATCAGGCCTTTTCCGCCATTTTAGTGCTCTCCTGGTGCATGCAGCTCCTGTGGTGAAAACACTGTCTCGGTTGTATGATGTGTCGTTGTCAGTCATGATGTAGCAATGTGTATGTTCAACCTGTTGAAAATGAGAAATGGGACCTTGGTGTCTTTGTCTCCATCATGATCCTGTGAATGTACCTACGCTGATGAAGAAGGCGAGACCCCTTCCACGCCATGTGGAGATAGTACTCGCGTCGCTGATGAAGTCAACGAGACCCCTTCCACCCCAGGTGGAGATAGTACTCGTCGTGATGTTGAAACAAAGCTCTGTGGCTTCTCTGATATGTTACCACTACTGGTGCACTGCTATGCTCCATCTCAGTGCATCAACCTCAACGATTGAGTCATTGTTCGACTCCTGCTCCTACACTGACTCTGTCTCTGACATGGCCTGGAACAAGATATTGGCACTATGTATACTGATATAGATGCAGTGAAAACAGAGTTATAATGTATGTTTCAAACACCCAACAAACATCCCCCACTGTCAAAGCACCATAAAGAAACAAACAATGATAATAGCTCTGTTTAGGTGGGATTAGATGAAGCAAGGCCTGCTTTGTAATTAAAGTGAAATTTGCAAATGGTAAAAAAGCTTTTTAATATTGGATAAATTTATTGTAAGAAAAATGAATCATAAGACTGTGTTTTTCAATGGGCAGTGAACAATGAGTATAAGAACGTGTTTATCATTGGGCAGTGAGACACAATATGACCAAGATCACCATGAAACACAAGCCATGACAGTGGTAAAACAATAATGATGACCACGGTGGTATAATAGGTGTGAAGACAGTGGGCTTTGAACATACGTGTCAAGGTGGATATACCAATGATATAAGGTGGAGAAAACACTCATAAAACCATCCATACATATTTCAAAACCTTGAGGAACAAGTTAGCCATGTATGTAGGGTTTTACTCCTCCATTCAAATGTTTGAAGACTTCAAGATACCATCAACACATGAAAAACTACTGAGCAACGATAAAAACTTGTTTGCAAGTTGTTGGAGATGATTTGAATCAAAACTGGGCGCAAAACACACTTTTCTGGGCTTCTGTTGGTGAGTGGGTCGCTCTGCCCAGGTGGGTCGCTCCCATTCATTTACAATCGTAAAATTGTCTATGGGTCGCCTTCCCTGCGGGTCGCTTTTCGCTCATAAAGGCATTTGCGAAAGCTTTTCGAGGCCTTCCCGGTGTCCAAATTGAGCGTGTGATAGCTCGTTGGAAAGATATTGGAGTATACTTTCCAAAAAAAGTAAAATTATGCAATTTGGATTCCATTTACCCTGTCAAAAATCAAATCTCCCAACACTAGTCAAAATGAGCAGAATGAGGCTGCCTCAAGGCAGAGCGCTGTTGCAGTCAACTTTTGAAGGTCTTCCTCAACTCCAAATTGAGCTCATGATAGCTCATTGGAAAGATATTTTTGTCTAGTTATCATTTGACTCATCATGCAAGTCATTTGGCCAAACATGCTAGGAGAAATCTTGATTTTCCCAAGGTCACTTCAGAGGTGCATTCAATTCTCCTGAGGCAACGGTATTTTTGACATTTCTCTAAAACCATGATACCTGTGTAAAAATTGAAGGATTTTTTTCTTCCTTGGCATGTTGTGGAAAAAACCCTCTCTCAGTTTCCCAAATTTCATCTTTTATTTCTCTGAAACATCTTTTGAGTGAAACCGATCCCGATGTGTGGAACAAGGGATTTTGTCGAAATGAAGCGAAATGAAGGGGATAGGGGGCTTCTAAATTCTTGGGGAAATTTTGGGAAGTAGGGAGGGATGTTAGGAAGCAGGGGAAAGTGGAATCACAGAGATTGAGTGAGGGGAAAGGGTCCAAAAGGGCGAAACACAGGCCTAGCCTAGAAAATTGCCAAGTTTTGGCTAGAAACTAGGGTTTGTGCAAAAATGAGGAATTTGGGGGATCTCAGTGATGGGAAGTGTTTAATTAGGTGAATTAATGATAGGGGAAGGTGTATGAACATCCGGATACAAGTTTTTCGATGATTTGACCATCCAATAGAAATTACCTCCAAAACCCTAGGAGAGGGAAATGGACCTTACCAAGGCACAACTGAAGCATGAACAAGCTGTGAAATGACTCAATGGAACTTGACATGATGATGAAAACCCTATGAATGATGGTACACTCAGCTGAATGGTGACATGTACTGACATTTGGACAACTTTGGAAGAAGTGAAAGCAAACCCTAGACCTAATGCCTAGTGACCAAATTTTGCTTGAAGACTCATTGAAATGACAAAATTTGACCTTGACACCTTAAAATCACTTTGTAAGAGCATGTTTGATCACTGGGGGAAGGCTGCAAAGGCTGACTCTAACACATTCCTTTTGTTGGGGTTCCCATGTTTTGGCAAGATTGTCAATACCAAAAGATGAGACAACATAGAACCACTTTCGGACCTTAGGATCTAGCCCTCCTAGGTCCAGAGAGGGATCTCTCTATAATAGTCAAGGCATATGGATTTGAAGCTCAAGTTTAAGATATTAGGCTAGGTATGAAGCGCAAATGGGTTTTAAAATGGTTTGGTTGAAGGGTTTCTGGGTTGGTTAGGAGATCACAGGCTGAGAAAGTAACGGGAAGGAAGGAACAAAGCGGCATGAAGTTTCAGCTAAGAGGATAGGCCAAGATAGTGCCATCCATTGGGCTATGGAGTCATGAAAGGAAATTACTTGCATCCACTAGCCAAGGCATTCAAAGGGTAAGTCATCTACACTAAAGGATCTTTTAGGCAGATGGTGGAATGGAACATTAAGGAGAGAAAGTGGAAGAAGGAAAGAAAACCAATTTTATGTCTATAGATCAGGTCAGAGGTCATTTAACTCCAGACCTGCTTGGACGTACTCAAAGGCAGCTCTCAAAGGTGGACAAAGGGGCAGCTTATAGATCATACCAAATGTCATTTAACTCCAGGTCTGCTTTAGCAACTCCAAGGGGAAAACAGAGATAAGATTACAAAGAAACATCTAAGAACAACTTCATTCAATTCATACATCAGAGAGCAGGCAATAACATCCACTACACTAGTTAAATTAACTGAGAACCATTCTTAGATAACACATTGAGCAGAAAACATTAAGGGCTGGCAGAGCAGCAACATAAGGCACCTAACAAGGGTGAATCTTATGCCAAACTTCTGATGCGAGCCTAAAGAACATGAAACAATGTGAAAATGCAATAAACGAAGTAAGAAGAACATCACCAATAGTAATAGACCAGGATCCTGTGAAATGTGCTTTGATTAATTGATGAAAAACCAGTCATGTATAATAAGCTCAATGGCTAATACAGTCCAGACTTCTCCTCCCAGTCTATTACATACAAGCTACTCTGCAACTCCCTCCCAAGACTGTTCTAATAGTCAAACTAAATCCCTCTAACAGCAACGGCAGTAGCCAACAACAACAACCTTTTACAATGTGTTCTCGGGAGTTCTTATAGGAGAAAAGGAGAAACAGAAGTAGATGAGTCATTAAATGAATCTCATTAAGACGGAGCGACGGAAGTGTTCATGCCCATACCGCTTAATGGCACTGTGCTGTACTTTGTAATCTGCTTTGGGAGACTCTGTCAGGCCAAGATCGACCTTTGATATGTTATTGAAGTCCTTATGGTGGTCTGGGACTTTGTGCAGCCCTCTGGAATGAATGACATGGATAGGGAAACTGCAAGACTCTCCATACCTCCATCACTTCTGTTTAGACAGTCTTTAAAAGCTATGTCAGTATAATCAATCGTTTCAGGGCTCGAGGAGATATGAGGGGCGCTGTAGGTAGATATCTATCCTGGAGGAAACGCTCTGCTGGAATACACACAGATAAGACTTGTTGTGTGTGCATTAGTCTTCAACTGCGCCCTGGTCCTTTGAATATGGGGTAAATCATTTAATTTCATTAATAACAGGCACCAACCCCCCTTTGAATTCCTTCTATTGGTCGCTGGCAATGCTGAACTGGCCATCTCTGTGTTGACTGCGCTGTAAAATAAACATATTATAAACCGGGCAGTGGTGGAGAAATGTCGTGGAGGTGGAGAGATGGTGGAGTGATGGAGAAACAATGGAAACAGCGGAGAGGAGCGGAGAAATGAACGCATAGTGTAAAACCCAAAGTTTAGCGTTGGGTCGAAATACAAAGGAAATGATGGAAAAAAATGGAGCAGAAGCCGTGGAGGTGGGACCCGAGGGTACGGATCGCAAATCACAAAGGCAAAAAATGCGATGCCAGAGATGAGATGGGGGGAAGAATGCGATGGGGAAAATGCGATGGGTGATCGCATCGCAAATATTTGCGACGCGATTAGATCGCATCGCAAATATTTGCAATGGATCGATGGAATACATTTAATGAAACTGTGATGTGTGATAAGTGCGATCTGCGATGAGCGCCTTAAGGGGCAGCGCTCAGTCATAGTGCCCAGTTACATGGGAACGGGGCTGGTGGAAAGGGGCTAATATATATAACAAACTTTATAATATATAAAGTTTATAACAATGCATGGCGGGGAAGTGGTTGATACAGTGGGGGCTTTATAATATAAGGTTCATTATAAATTTCTACGGGTTATGGAGGGGAAGTGGTTAAGGCCTATTATATGATCGGAAAGTGGGTTTTGGCCCATTTTAATGGAATTCGAAGGCCAGAGGAGGGAACGATAGAGGAATCAAGGGGGAGGAAGACAACGAAGGGTTAAGGGAGGGATCTAAAGGGGATTTTGGGGGGAAATGAAAGGTGAGAAGGGGAAAAGAAGGGAAGATGAAATAGAAGTTAAGTGGGGATGAAATAAGAGAGATAAAGGGGGCCTTTAGGCATTTCTTCACAAACAGAGAGGCCTTATAAGGGGAGTCAGCAGGGGGAATCCCATCAAAGGGTAAAAGACACATGGAGGCTTCAAGGAGACTGTGTTTTCAGAGGAAATGCATTCCTTGAAGGCTCAACAATAATTTAGCCCCCTATTTGCTTGTCAAAAAATTATAGGGGGGCTAACACCTTCTACATAATATTACATGAGAAAAATCGAAGAAAAAAAAACAAAAAAACATAGAAAGAAAGAAAAACAGGGCATATTTGAAAAGAGGCACAACCCCATATCCAAAAAATAATAATGCTGAAAGTGTGCAAGCCTAAATGCCACTACTTGTGCCAAAAATTATTGTTCAGTCATCTAGCCTAATCATGGCTAAACATGTTTTCAATTTATTGTTGATAAGTTACTGAAAGAGAGCTTGTCAGATCATTCGAACTTGACTTGTCAAAAAGGATTGATTAGGAATGAAAGATACTGGTTCCACATGTTTAAAATTCAACCAAAAAGAATGTTTGGGATGCATAACAAATGATAAATCACAGCCTTTTTTTTTCTAGTTTTGTTTGTACAAAAATAATGTTTGAGTGCAGCTTGTCCTAATGCCACAACTCATGGTAAGTCAGATTGTCTAATACTGATTTAAACCATGATTTCAATTTCATGTCAATAGCTTAGAGAAGGAATTTTGTCATACATCTTAATATTGACAGTCAAATAGTCTAGGTAGAGAATAAAAATATTTCACTAACATAATCTGGACTCTTGGTAGTGATAAGAGTAGAAGTATATAGTTTTTTTTTGCTTTCAAAAGAAGAAATGTCAAGGGTTTTCCAGTTCAAGTGCACCCTGGGAAGAAAAAATGTTAGTGAAGTAGGTTGGGTAGGTAGAGATGAAGCTGAGATAATCATGTTTTTTAGATTATTGATATCACAACTTCAAAGAAGCATCAGAAAATAAAAAGAAGTAAAAATATTCCCAATGGATGAGGCACTGGTCTTCAAGAACCAGAGATCTCAAGTTCTGGACACCTCTTGAAAGGTAGCTTCCCTCCCCAAGTGGAACCACTGTTAGTCATCAGTAACTTTTTCTTTCTATAGATGACCAAATTTTTATCCTAGATTTCTAGAAACAAAATTCATCAATTTTTGTGAGTTCTAGAAATCTCACTGCCTTCATTATCCTTCGGATAATTTTTTCACTATTTTATCATCCTATCATGTCAAGGTTAGCCTATCACTCCCATAAGGCCAATCATGGGCTCATGCCACTCATTTTCACTATGTTTTGCCACCTCTAACCTTACCATTCTGTTTTTACTTGCCTAACCCTTCTACTTACACCTTGGATTGCCAAATAGCCTAACTTTTCCCCTATTCACCAATTGCCTCAAGCATTGGTGGTTTCAAGCTACCTTTCTAGGCTCTTTAGATAAATAAAAATTAGTACTTTTGGGTCTGTAATGGATGAATTCCGTCAAAAACTCTATTTTACACGTATAAACCCTAAGTCAAGTTTTCAGCAAAAGGCCAAGTCTAAAAAGGCCTCCCACTAGGTCATTTAGGGTTTCATAGGTTATAGATTGTTTTGGTGTTCTAAAATTTTTTTTCCCTATGCCAAGAGGCTAAAATTAGAGAGGAAGAAGGACAACACATGATTGTCCAAATGGATTTGAAAATACTTCAAGGAAGGCCTCCTTGGTCAAAGCACAAATTTTGCAAAGGACAACTGTCCATCTTAAACATTTCTGCAAGAATGATTGAGATGGATATCAGTAGAAAAAGAGGTAAGGTAAGAGGCTAAGTCATCACTAAGGACATCCACAACAAAGGAAGAGGCAGTAGGCCTATGTAAAAAGAGAATCATGGTTTTGGGACTGATTGGCAAAACAATGTTGCCAAGCAAGGAGCCAGTGTAAAGACCACAAGGACAAAGACAGTATAGCACAACCAAGCACACATTGAATATTTTTAGAAATTATAAATGAAAAGGGCCAAAGGTGAGGTGAACTGAACAGAAATGAATGAACTTGAAAGGGTTATAGAGAACTTAGAATACAACACTAATTATTTTTCTCTAATAGCTCTAAAATCTAAATTTTTGAAAGGTAGGAAAAGCAGGTGAAATGAGGATGATGGCCCTCCATCATGACAGTAAGAGGTTTTCAAAAGGCCTTTGAAGGTGACTTCTAGGGTTTGTCAAGGTAAGAGTTCTTCACTACACCAATGGGAGGAGAATGCAAAGAGTATCAGTATGAGGGAGACTAAACATTCAAATACAATCAAGTGCCCTAAAAATGGTCAAAAGAAGGAAATCATGAGGTCAAGTGTCAAAATGAGAAATCAAGCTAAGCATGGGTTCACTGTTGAGTGACTACGGCTTGCTAAAATCCAAAAAATGACAAAAAGGCGAAAGGAAAATGTGTTATTGGAACCTGAAAAAATAAGAAGTGGCCAAGGGAAGACATAGCATGGTATGATTTGCTAATCTTTGTGAAAATGAACATGTCACTATCAAAATCAGAAACAAGGTGAAAAGATATGTTTCAAGTCACTTTCACTCAAGCATGCCAGAAAGGGTAAAGATAGTGGTTTCAGTTTATTAATGCATGCCAAAAGGCTCAACAGTGCCAACACTCCAAAATTTAAACGAACCTCTTCATCTCTTTAAGCACACTTTCACCAATGGAGGAAAAATCACTTTGACAAGTTCAAAATCACCTGCAAAAAGGCTAAAGCGATATCAGTGAAAATTATAAAGCGACAAAAAGAAAACATACCAAAAGTGGGTTTTATAAGTTTGATTTATTTCTTAAAAGGTATAAAAGGCCTTCTCATTCTTTTTCCTTATTATTTTTCCATTACGAGAGAAAAGAAGGCTTTCAAGAGAAACAATAGAGTTTGTTACCTTTTTTGGGCAAAGGGTTACTGGCGCTGCATGAATAAGTGGCGCTGCGCTTACCAGGTCTGGAACTGTGCTTATTGGGCATTTCCCCATTTAGATTAACACTGCATTGTGCTAATATGAGGTGGCGCTGCGCAAATCCATGGTGTTGCACTCAGACCCAACCGACATGCACAGGACCCAACTGGTAGGCCTACACGCGCCCGACGCTACACTAATCCATGGGCATGACTGCCGACGCTGCGCCCATACGCCGACCCGACTGCTCGGGCAGGGCACTACGCTAATGCATAAACCCTTCAACAAGAAAACAAAATTTCCCTACGACTTAAAATTACCCTCCAAATTTTCCTCCAAGTCCAACAAAGGAGCTAACATGATAGCTACACCCTCTTTCTCTTCGTCTCAAATAACTTGAAGTTTTTTGGTGGATATGAGTAATTAAACCCTAGGTGTGCAAACCCTAGGTCTCAAATTCATATTACACCTTTGTTTTTGGCCTCCTTGAACAATTTAAGTATCATTTGAGGGAGTGTAAGCTATTGTTGTTACAATTCATTTTCAAAAGAAGCCCCCTTAAGCTCCAAAAAAAAAAATACAAAAACCTATCCTCCATATCACTTATCTGTAAAGGTTTTCATCACCACCTTCTTTATTTTTCTACCCCTACCAATTGGGTCCTGTGCATGTCGGGGCAAAAAACAGTAGCAGTAGTGAAGAGGTCAAGGGCCTATGAAGCCAAATCACAAGGGAGGAAAAGTGAACAGAGTTGAACCCCAAAGCATAGTGTTTATCACCTAATCTCCCATGATCCTCTCATGTTTCCAGAATATGGTATGTTGTCAATTTTGTGAGAAGGTCAAACCAGTACAACACCATCCATAGCTTACAAGGTTTTTTGTCCTCAACCTCCACAACAAACAGATGAATCTTGCAGGGGTGGATTTTGAACTATCAGTAGATACCATCTCTGATGCTACATGTATCCCTACTATTGGTGAAAAATGGTTTAAGAAGGCCAATTTGGACAAGGATTATTATGAGACATTTATCAAGATTAGGTACAAACAAGGCTGCAAGTTTGTTTTTCCCTTCTCACACATCAAACAGATATTTGCATCCTTGATGAAAGTTATCATGAAGTAATTCACCTATGAGGGGAGGTACTCCAGGCTTTATTCCTACCATCTTAGACTCCTCATGCATTTCACAAGGGTTAATATGCTCAACTTTCCCTGCTACCTCTACAGAAGTATGGACAAAATGTCTTCTGTTGTCTGGAGAAGGAGTCCTTCCCAACAAATACAAAGTGTATTTCACCATTCCTTGATCAAGATGGTGGTATTACATCAGTTGGAACATCAGGGTATGCCTTGGGAGGTATTCATAGCAAATGAAGTATTAACAAGCCCACAACTTCCTCATCTACAAAACTTGCCCTCCTCATCTACATAAGTGCCCTCACCTCAAGGAAACCTCCCTTCTTCCCCATCGAATGAAGAGGATGAGAGTGTCAATAATGGACAAAGTAATGACAATGAGAATGATGGTGCAAATGAGTCAGCCCAAAGTGAGGTGAATATGATGAACATAGTGCTGGCAATGAAGGTGATGAAATCAGTGAGGGAGAGAAAGAAATTGATGAAGAAGAAGAATAAGGAAATGATGATGAAGAAGAGGGCAGTGAACATAGTAGTGATGAAGATAAAAAAAAATGACAACATGGAAGAGGATAGTGAGAAAAATGATAAGGAAGAGACAGATGATAAAGAGGAAGATGATAAGGACAACACAAAAATTGAAGGCAATAGTGAGGCAAATGAGAAAGATCATAGTGAGGAGGAGGTAAAACATAGTGGAAAAGAGGCAGATGATAAGGAAGACAGTGATGGACAAGACAACAAAGAAGAAAACAATCATGACAGTCATGACAGCTGTCATGACAGTCATGAAAACAATCAGCCCCTCAGTGATTATGACAATGATGACAGGTGAAAAAGGGAAAGAGGCTCATAGTCTAAATGATGACCACAACCATGACAAGGACACTGCAAAGACCACCATCACACCTCTTTCATTCACTTACCAAAGAGAACCAAGGCTAGTTTTTGGTGCCTCCAAGAGGCAAGGGACCATGCCAACTTCTTCAGCTCAAAATCTTGACAAGGGAAAACAAAAGATGGAGAAAGGTAGGAAAGGTAAGAGAGGCAGGAAAACTAAACCAAAGCCTCAATTCATTGACCTAGACAATGATAATGAAGATGAGGAGGTGGCCACCAGAATACTATGCCAAATAAAATATGCACAAATTAGGGATATGGAAAGATAATTTGAGATGGACTAGCAATCATTCAGTATTATAAGAATGAACACAAGTATTTTAGGAGGATAAAAAGGGGCCTTGCTCTCCAGAAAAAGATGACCAAGCATTATGCAATGAAAAAAAAACTTGCTTGTGCCAAACTGAAGAAGACCCTCATTGAGATAAAAAACCATGGATTTTTGGCATCAGCTTCTCAATAGGTCTCCCAAAACCCTTGAACGTTACCTCCACAAATTTTGAGGGAATTTGGATATTTTTTTTGTTTTTTGTGATTTTAAAGGCCTATTAGCGCAGCGCCACTGGCGCTACACTTTTCCTTGGAGCATCCTCAGAGGGAAAAATATCCATTTTCGGATTTCTCATCACTATTACACCATGCTCAAAAAATTTCAAAGAAATTGGAGCAGTTTTCCCCCCTCAAAAGGTCCAAAAACACCTAACTTTTCACCATTCTACCTCCTTTTTAGGCATAGCGCTGCGCACAGAGAAGTGTTGGTATTTTGAAATTTTGGATAGGTTATAGGGGTTGGATCAGAAGTCCAAGAGTATTTTTGGAAGGTAGACTCATCAGGCTTTCCAACAGGCCATCACAGAGAAAAATCGGACATCAGGAAGAGCCCCAAAACTTGGCTGCAACAGGACCTATTTTTTTCCTATGTTGGCACTGTGCAAATAGACATCACCCTGTGTTTTGGACCAAAGGTCAACAAAACACACTCATTTATTTAAAAATCATGTTTTAGTCTTTTTTGAGGAAAATCACTCTAGAATTAGGTGCTTGAAGTTATTTTGGCATTTACTTCATGGGATATTTTTTTCCTTGGGCCTTGCATGGTCTCTTGGGCATTATTGACATTTATGAGTGATTTTGACATTTTCCAACCCTATCTAGGGCTTTTTCCCTCCTTTTCTGAGTTAAATAGAGCATGAGGGCTTTCATTGTAAATGTTCTCATTTGATGAGTTTTGAGAGAAATACATGGTTTTCTTGAGCTTGAAGAAGAAATTGGTTTTGTGGAGTTTATGAATGCCTTGTTTTGATGAATGATGAAGGAGGATGGCTTGCAGGATCCCTGAACTTGGTTATTGGTGAAGTGCTTCTCTCTTATGTTATTTTTTTCTCATGTTTTCATTATGTTTCCATCCTTCTATGTTGCAATAGAAAATAAGAGTATAGGTTAATAAATGTTCTTTGAGGCAATTTCCTTCCTGTTTCTATTGTCTTTTTGTTTTCCTCTGCTGGGTTTGTTTAAGGAATTCTCAGCTGCTCCCTAGACCTCCTTATGCTTGTTTATTCAATGAATGGTTCAATTCAATAGTTTCAAATATGTTTTATGGTTATCCATACCTATTTGATGCTATTTAAACTCTGTTTTGGAAACTCTCTTTGAAGTATTACTTGTTAGGTTTAGCCAAAGAGGCCATGTTTTGATCATGCCCTTCGTTAATGCTTGAGAAGTTGCCTTAAAGTTATTTATAGATTGATCATTGATGTTTAGTTGTTCCATCTTCACTGATGAAAGTTATTTGTTATCTTAAATTTTTTATAAATCTTTAAGGTGAAATCACTAGAAGTTAAATGAGTTTCTCGCCTTATATATTTCATTGGAATTTTTGTCTTGAATGTCTATTTGTTTAAGTATTTTCATTGAGTTAATGGTTTTCCCTATCTAATGATTATTATATTTTTCTTATCAGTATTTGAGACCTTCTTGTTAAAAGGTATTTGTTTAAGGATTCTTCGCTACCCTTAGACACCTACTTTGTTCACCAACTTATTGTTCATTCCACTTCACACATACCTTAAGGATCCATATGACCAAGCTAGATTTTCCCTGCTATGAATATTATCTCATTATGGAGATATCAATTACTTTCATAGACTCCATATCCCAATGATTTATAGACCTCTCACTCCACCTCTTTCTACTTGACCATCTTACCCAACCAAACAAACAAGAAACCCTACACTTAACAACTAGCCTATAATCAAACCCTAATAGCAAAAATTTCCCATCCTTTGCATACAATAGAGCGAGCCCTCTCTCAGTGTAGGAAGGCTAGGTCCTAGGAATCTAAAGACTGGTTTCATGTTACCCTGTGCATTTTTTCTACCAATCTACTAAATCACGTGACCCTAACAGGTCGAAACTTTATTGCAAGCTATTGAGCTTTTTATTATTTAACGAGTGATCAAAGTTTTAGAAATGTATGAGGCTATTCGTTTATAAAATGAGGAGACTAATTTCATTTTATTGATTTAAGTTTCAGGGAGATAGGCTTGTGGGTTAGGGCCCAATCCATGTTCCTCAACCTCTCTCCTGTATTTGTTCTCTGCTTTCTATCATTTCATTATTTTTTCTTCTGATTATTTCGTTTATGTTTCAAGTTGTTGTTTAGTTTTGCCTTCAGTGTGCTGTGGTAGGTTTCATTTTCTTGTGAGTAATATAATAGATGAGAAAAACCAAAAAAATTTGTACCAAGACCCCCTTCTCATCTCTGTCAATAGAGTTCGAGGAGAGCAAACCTTCCCACAGACCCAAATACTGATTTCTATTCATTGTTTTTGAGATTAAAAGTAGAGTTGCATTACCATTTTCCAGTCTTCCTTTGCACTGTAGTTTTTACACATTTTTCTGTTTCTTTGCACATAAGTTAGCATTTTTATTTCAGAAATTATTGTTAAAACCCCATAGTAGCTCTGTGGTGACTCGCCACTTCATTCTCCATCTCAGTCTTGAGAATATGCGCATTGTGTTATGCCCTCCATTTCCACTTTTTCCAGCTTATTCTCACTGCCATACCCACCTTTTTAATCATAAAAACACTTAAACCATTAAACCCGCCTTATTCCTTTGTTTTTATTCGTCACACTTGCCTTACTCATTTTAACGCAAATTCTTGAAAACCATTGGAACTCAACCTCCGCCCTTGCTCCTCAAACATCCTACTACCGTACTTCGCCTTTTCACAAATCATACTTCGCATTTTTTTCCTTTTTCCTTTTAATACTTACCACTCCTGTCTGCCGATTGCGATATTGGTATCACGCTCTGCCACTGCCCCCCTGCCACGTCATCTGACTCATCAAAACCTTTTTGCAAATTGCACTTCATATCTTTTTATTTTTTCCCATTAACATTTACCACTCCAACCATCAATTGTGATAATCCTCCATGATCCGCCACATCGCAAATCATAAATCACAGTTTTTACCCCATTGCATTTCGCACTTCGCAACTTTTACCCCATTGTATTTTTCACTTCCCAACTTCTACCCCATCGCATTTCACACTTCACAACTTTTACCCCATCACATTCTACACTTCACAACTTCTACCCCATCGAATTTCTCATTTCACTCCTTCTCCTAAACAACACGTCTGTTATCCCTCCAACTTTGCGATATCGCATATCGCACTTTGATCCTCCATTGCAACTCTGCCATCACACTTTCAAATCATTTCACTCCGAAGCATTTTTGTGCTATAATAAATTTTTAATAAGGTTTAGACCCATCTCTTCACTTCTAAGCCTTGTTTCATGTGCTTATACCTCCATTAGCACCTTTACCCCTTTCTTCTCCAAGCTGCAAATTAACACTTTCTCAGTTAGCTTTAAGTCAAGGTTAGCTTAGTTGCATGGATAGAAGCATGGTAGATAGAGCATAATATAAGTAGGGTGTGTTTAGCCGATTGACCAAGTTAAGTGTGGTTCGAATTATTTTCCTTTCTGAAAATAAATTAGTTTCCTTTCTGCAATTTAAATTAGTTTCCTTTATGTCATTTCCTTTCAGAAATTTAGTTTAGTTTACTTCCTCACATTTCTTTTCAGTAATTTAAATTAGTTTCCTTTCTGTCATTTCCTTTCAAAAATTTAATATAGTTTCCTTTCTGTCCTTTCCTTTCAAAAATTTATTTTAGTTTCCTTCCTCTCATCTCATTTAAGAAATTTAATTTAGTTTCCTTCTATCATTTCCTTTATTCAATTTAGTTTAGTTTCATTGAAGTGTGACAGACTTCACCAAGAAACCCTAGAATTAGCACCATTTTGTAGAGTGGAAGAGGATGACATGAGTAGAATGCATCTGATGTGTATATAACACTGTCACCTCCAATTTTGTAGGAACCCTGGTTGATAAAGTAAACTAGTGAAACCCCTGGGATTTGCAGCACTCTTGGTGCAATACTAGGGCTCACCATGTTGGAAGGAAAAAATTTCCTTAAAAGAAATTTGTTGTTAAGAGGCGCGGGACAAGAATATTTATGAAGTGCAACTAGTCAGATCTAGAATCATATCTACATTGAATTAATAATATCTAAGCTATCATGAAGTTCAAAATTCAAATTCGTTATAAAAGCTATGCCTCACTCCACATTTTACACTTTACTATCTAGAGAATTTAGTTTGAGAATTTTTGACCAAGTGTGTGATAAGAGTGGTGTTGTCTGTCTGAGAGAAGGTTCGAAGAGCTTGCCAAAGAGTTCATCAAGAAAGGGCTAGCATGGATCATGGAAGCCAAGGCTGGTAAATCTATAGCACTAAGTGTACCTTTGTCCCAAGGCACGTGAGGTCGCCACCAAAGCAGGTAGCCACAGAATAAGAGACAATGAGAAGACAAGAAAACATACCAGCTGAATTCTCTCGATTAAGAACATCCCAGATAAATAAGGAAGCAAAATAAGAGAGGATGAAGAACAAGAAGGATAAGAAACCCACAGAGAAGGCAAATAAACCAATGCAATAGAAGGCACCAAAACAAATCCATGATAGTGAGGAGGAAGATGAGATGAAATAGATTGGGACAAGGGACTCATAAATTCCCTTTGTACTTGTTAGGATATTCTGACACATGGGAAATAGTTAAGGATAACTTGGTCTAGCGTAGAGTTAGGTAAAGTGTGTTTCTTTACTATATACATTTGTAACTTATAATCTGACAGTCACGATATGTAGTGATCTGACGGTTCAATCTCTCCTCGATATTACAAAAACTTGATCCATGTCTTAACAAATGATTGATCCATGATCTCTATTTAAAGAGCATGGAGGTTCATTTCTCTGGTAACCATTTATGAGAGAAGCTTATGTAAATTGTCTTTCATTATATTAATAAATTTTTTGAAGTGGTCATGTTGGCTCAAAACATGGACCGTTTCCCTCATTGAGGGTTTTAACCACGTCAAATATTGATGTACTGATATCTGATCTGTTTGTGAGTGGTGAGCTTTAGTGTTTGATCTAAGGAAATTACCTCGTAATTCCTACATTGTATCAAAGCCATTTTGAGGGCCGCATCCATTGTTGATCCAAATCTGAAGCCGGTTTGACTGCATGTGACTGCTATTTCATAGATCTACTATTTTTGTCCACTTTCTGTCTAGGAGAAATACTCTGTTGTCTCTGGAGCATCTTTTGCAGTAAGGAAACCCTTTTGTTTCATGAAAAAAACCTTTCAATTCCCCAAGTTATGTCATTTTAGAAATGGAGGTATAAAGTATATTTTTTGAAGTTATATTTATTAATCATTTTCTTTATTTCAGTTCCCTTTGTTTATTTTGTTTTATATTTTTTTTATTGTTGGATCCATACCCTATTGTCTGTGTATTCTCTTTGTTCTGCACAATGTGCGATCTCGAAAAATCAGAAACAAGAAGAAGGTATTTTTTTTCCATGTATGCTCTTTCCCCGTGTCTTTGTGAAATCTCGGGAAATCAGAAATAGTGAAAAAATGGATAGTTGCCACTAAGACTAACCGTAAATCCAATGTTTTTCCATAAGGTTTTTTATTTTTTTCACGGATTTTGTGTTTTTTTTGCATGAAAAAGAATGTACATCGAGGAGCAAAAAAAAAAAAACCCTTCCTCCTTTCAAATAATTACAGAATCCTTTTACTAGCTCACTTGGTGTAAAGTTAGTTTATGAGAATAGAGGTCTTGGGCTCAAGTCTCTTTCTCAAGCTTCTTTTAAAAAAAACTTTTTGTTAAGTTACTTTTTCTTATAAATCCTTTTGGCAAGTTTTCAATTTTAAAAAGAGAGTTTTATTTAAAAAATCGCATGTATAAGTAATATCTTAGCAATATCTTCAAAAATCCTAAGCAAGATAGACTTGGTAAACCACTCTATTAGGTCCCCATAATTCTTCAAATTGGCAAGACCAAATGTACAAGGGTAACATCAAACCAGTCTCTGGAGTCCTAGGACCTAGCCTTCCTGGACTCAGAGAGGGCTCTCTCTATGCTTGTGTAAAGGATTTAACTTGTTAAGTTTTAGGGTTTTGATTTTAGGCTAGTTATAAGGATTAGGGTTTGTTTCTTTGATTTGTTTGGTTGGGTGGGTTGTCAAGAAGAAACTAATAGAGTAGGAGAGGTTTAGACCATTAGGCTATGGAGTCTGAAAAAGGTCTAGAAAGGTACAATAACAAGTCAAGGATGCTTCATAGGGAAAGTATAATAAGGCTAAATGGATCTTCAAGGCTTAGGTGAATGGAGTGAACATTAAATTTTGAACAAAGTAGGTGTAAAGGGTAGTTAAGAATCACTTGTCAAATACTACAACAAGAAAGGCCTCTAAGAATAATATGCATGAAGACAAAACCAAATATAGGGCATACCATACTTCTTTGACCAAACCCTAGCAAGAAAACATTAGGACAACAATCCAGTAAACCCTAGAGAGTAGGGATGTCCTAGCCTCTCTAGCTATCTGCCTTCAAATAAAGAAAACATGCAAGATGACATACATTAATGATCAAGAAGAAGGGAACTCATAATATTCCTTAATAAAACTACAAAGAAACTTCAAAGCTACCATTTAAGAAAAGAAAAATGGCAAGGAAAACCATAGACCTCTTCAACTAAACCCTAACTAGCAATATTTTGAACTAAAGACCTCAAAAACAATGTTTAAAACAAGGAAAGACTGGCAGGCTAACTAAGAAACTACATTGTACACTGACTCAGGTAAATCCATTTAGCAGAATGTCAGTTGAGTAGTTCAGGATAACTGACAATCTCTTCCAAGCACTTCAGTGAAGAAAAACATGAACAAGAAGACAGGACAATGGAAACACGTGACATGCCACCAATAACATTGTTCTGTTCCTAGAAGAATATGAAACAATATGTAAAACATAGGATAATGAAAACAAAACGAGAAAGACATTACCATTATCCATGTTCATGAATCCTGCAAAGTGCTTGTCTCATTGATGTTAATTTCAGAGCCTTCCCAATGTTTCAAAACCAAAAAATCCTCACAACTCCAATTCTATGAGGTTTATCTCCACAATCAACTAACAGCCAACATGAAAAATGAGGCCCTCATGCATCATTTATCATGCAAAGGAGATTAAAAACCATAGCTACGGTTTTGGAGGCCATTAATTGCTCATAAATATCACTTTTGTTCATTAAGAACATGCAAGGCCCAACGCACAAAGTATCTAATGTAATAAATACAAAATATCTTCTCAACCTAAATTTGGAAAAAAAAAATCTAACTTTGAGGCCCTTAATAACTTCTAAAATTATCTCAGTGTTTTTTTTTGACTTTTTTGCAAGGACGCAGCTTTGAGGTCCAAGGGTGTAGTGCCTACACAGGAAAAATAGGTCAACTTGCAGCTAGGTTTTGAAGGCCTTCCCGATGTCGGAATGAGCTCCATGATAACTCGTTTGAAAGCTTGTCAGGTATAATTTCCAGAGAGGCTTTCAGTTTTTCATTTTGTGTCCATTTTCCTCCCCAAAAAGAAAATCTCCCAAGCATTCTAAAGGCACAACGCCAACACTAAAAACATGGTAGAGAGGTGAAATTTTGCATGTTTTTTACCCTTTTGGAGGACCAAATCTGCTCGAAATGATCTGAAATTTTGTGTGCATGATTCACTTAGCCTAAGGAATCCAAAAATGTAAAGTTTCCTCCAATGTATGCCTCAAGAAAAATCACAGCGCTTGCACTAGGAAAAATTTCATGTTTTGTAGCTAAGATATGGAGGCCTTCCCAATGTCTAAATGAGCTCCATCATAGCTCATTGGAAAGCTTGTCTAGTCTAGTTTCCAAAACTACCTTTAGGTTTCAAAATGGACTTCATTTACCTGTCTAAAAATTCATTCTCCCAATACTATTTTAGGTAAGGGCACAACAGTGAGGTCCAAGGGTGCAACACCTGCACTGGAAAATTGGGTCATCTTGCAGCTAAGTTTTTAAGGTCTTCCCGATGTTGGAATGAGCTCTGTGATAGCTCGTTGGAAAGCTTGTCAGGTCTACTTTACAAAATGGCCCTTATTTTTATGATTGGAATTTAGCTACTAGTTCAAAAACCAAATCTTCCAAGGATGCTAAGGGCACAATGCCAACCTTGAAAGCAAGGCAGAAATGTGAAATTGTGCATGTTTTTTGCCCTTTTGGAGGACCAGTTTTGCTCCAAATGAGATGAAAATTGGTGGGGGTCATGTCCTTGGCCTAAGGAACCCAAAAATGTAAATTTTTCCTTCCATGGATTCCCCAAGAAAAAGCGCAGCGCCAAGGGCATTGCACCCTTGGCCCTAAAAAACAATAAAAAATCCAAACACTTCAAAAACTTGCCAAACTTTTGATTTGTGCTACTGATTGGGTTTGGGATGTTTTTAGGGGGTGGGTTAGCTATTTTGTTAAGGTTTTATTTGTTTTTATCCTCCTTGGACCCATCATACCTCTCACAGGACTCATTTCCCTCACTGCACTTTCTTCACTAATGATTCTTCGACTTTTCCCTCATCTGATCCACTGAATTGTGTGTTGTCATTATCAGTGTCATCAAGGCTCTTTGAGCCACTGTCAATCATCCTTACTATCATTTCCCTCTTTTTTCTCTTTATCACTGATGTGCCTCACTAACCTCTTCTTCATTTACATTTGCCTTACAGCCTTCAATGCTCCTTCTTTACTACCTGATTCCTTATTTGCATCACCCCCCTTTGCTGCAATTTCTTCATTTGTTGTTTTGTCATTGTTGCCTCTCCCTTAGTGAAATTTCAAAAACCCTGTCTTAAGAGACCTTAGGACCTCAAAATGAAAATAAGATAAAGGGATAATGGAATGCCAGCCTTTGCAGTGTAGGGGATGAGTGAATGAATGTTATGACCTATTTTAGATAAATGAAAAACTTTAAACTTAATGTAAGCACCCTTGTCAATTACTGATCTTCTTGATAGGTAGACAGAATGAGGTTCAACAGTGATTGCAAGTTCAAGCCTTAAGGTAGCTTTTTAGGGGTTTAATTCTTTTCAATTAAATCATCCAAAATGCTTGAGAATGAGCTGATGACATATACTTATCCTCACTAGCATTTGGAGAACCTTGGAGATAATTTGAAGTAGCTTTGAGGTGATTTGAAAATTTTGTGGGGCTTAGAAGTCCTCTTTGTCCAATGGTGCAGTGCGAGTGCTAATTTCTCACGGCGCAACACCTTTTTGTAGAGGGCATTTGGAGGTCTTCCTTTTGTCCAAATTGGGCCCATGATAGCTCATTGAAAATATTATCCTGTCTAATTTCCAAATATAGCTTTGGTTTTATTCTTAGAGTTGATTTGATCTGTCAAAAGTTGATTCTCCCAAGAAGAGTTAAAAAGTGTTGAATGATGGTGCAAAAATGTAGAGTGTTGGTGCAGGAAACATTTGGAGGCCTTCCTTAACACAAAATTGTGATCATGATAGCTCACTGGAAATATCTTCCAGTATAGTTGTTGTTTGACTCATCAATAAATTAATTTGGACACTCCAGCTATGAGAAAACTCGATTTTCCCAAGGCCACTTCCACAATTGCAACAATTCTCCTGTGACACTTGTATTTTTGAGATTGCTCTAAAACCATCACGCCTGTGTAAAAAATTAAGGATGTTTTTCGTATTGGACCTATGATGTACAAAAATCTCTCTCAATTTGTCAAATTCATCTCTGTTAGGTCATAAACATAGTTTGAACCCAAACTGGCCTTATGAGTGACAAATGGCTTGGCTCTTGGAATGAATTCCTATAAAATGATGGAGGCATGATGTTTATGATTTGTTATGGCTTTATGGTTGTTGATATGATGAACCATATGGTTCTTCTACTCCTTTGCCTCTTTTCCATAGAAAACCCTAGCCTAGTGTAAGAGTAAATTAGGGTTTAGTGCTTCTTCCATGTCATTTTCTGCAAGGGGTCACTGTTTTGGCACTCAACTTGACTATCAAGTTCAAAACCCTAGTTCTCCTCAAGACCAAGTTTTCCCCCTCTGCTATAAGTTGTCTTCCATTAGGAACATACCATTTACCTTATCATTTTATTCTTCTTATTCAGCTCTTCACAGTCATGCAGAAGTGCGAAGCTAAATTTACCTTTTGTAGAACTTGAATTTGACAAGGTAGTCTTCTTTGGAGACTTTCAGATCTTTTCTTGAATAATCATGTCTCAAAATTTCAAGACCTCTGAACCATATTATAAAAAAAAATAATAGTTTCTGAAACACCAATGATTGACCTTGGACCATATGAAACCCTAATTGGCATAGTGGGGGTTCTTTGACCTAGTCCTTGACTGAAAATGGGTTTGGAGGCTTTAAGTGTAAAAAAAAAGTATTGACTAAGTGAGGTATTGAAGATCCAAAATCCAATGTACTTGATTTATCTAAAGAGCCTATAGAGATTTTTTTGAGACCATCAATGCTTGACAAATTTGGGAATCATGGACATGAGTTAGGCTATACGTAAACCCTAGATGAAAGTGGTGTTATGGGCAAGTGAAAAACAAAGAAATGAGGTTATAGATGGGAAAATAGGATAGATATGAGTGGCACAAGCCCATAGTTTTATTTAGGAGTGGCAGGGTCACCCTGAAATGGGAAAATGGTACAATAGTGAAAAAATTTCTATAGGGATAATGAAGGCAGTGAGATTTCTAAAACTCACAATGTTCAAATAATGTTGTTTTTAAAAATCTAGAACCAGTATTTAGTCAACTACAGACAGTAAAAATTATTGATGACTAATAGTGGCTCCACTTGGGGAGGGAAGCTCCTTTCAGGAGGTGTCCAGGACCTCAAATTCTAGATCTCTGAGTTTTGAAGACTAGTACCTTACTTGTAACTGGAAGATCCTTCTTCCTTCATTTGTTGATGTTCTCTTGAAGCTATGATCTCAAAATCTGAAATACATGTTTGCTTCAACCTCATTTCTACCTACCCATCATACTTTGCCTAACATTTTTTCTTCTTTTGGGTGCACTTGGACTGACAAACCCTCAGCATTATTTTCTTTTGAAAGCATAGAAAACTATCTACTTGTACCCTTATCACTTCCAAGAGTTTAGATTATGCTAATGAACTCTCTTATTCTCTACATAATCTACTCATTTTTCAAGATTAAGATGTTTTGAGAAACTTTATTTCCTAACCTACTAACATGAAATTGGAAACATGACTAAACCATGATTAAGCAATGTGATTTGCCGTGGGGTGTGGCATTTGGATAAGCTGCACACATACATTATTTTTGTACAATCAAAAATAGAAAACATGAGGGATTTATGCTTAGGGAACCAACATATTTTTTCCTAATCCAATTACTAATAAGCCAATTTTACATGATTTGGAAAATCTCCTTTCATTATCCTATCAACAGAAATTTTAAAACATGTTCAATCATGATTAGGCTAGATGACTAAACAAGATTTTTTTCCTCAAAGGTAGTGCCATTTAGGCTTGCACACTTTCAACAGTACTCTTTTTTGGTATGGGGTTGTACCTATTCTTTAAACCTACCCTCTTTTCTTCTTTTCTCTGTTTTTGTGTTTTCATATTTTTAGAAAACAATCTGAAACTAGAGCTAGATGCTCAAAGTGATGAGCTTATTTTGCATACCTAATCTATCATAATCTAATATATATATGATATATGCTCATTTTGCAAACTCTCTTTTCTAGTATAACCAATCAAGTAGATGATTCCATGGGCAATTTTAGTTCAGCTTTTTGAGTGTGCTAACAAAATAGGAAAGCTAGTTCCACCTCACTTTTTTTTGAACAGTAGTGCCTAAAATTTTCTTTTAACTTTGCATCAAACGGCTTTTGACATACTTTACTTTTTTTTCAAATGTCTCTAAGAAAATAGCAAATGGATCTTGGAATAATACCTGATGTAGAGGATTTGAAAAATAGACTTCATTCAGTACTATTCCCTCCTCCACTTGGCTATGCTTGGGATTCTTTTGAAAAAGAAACTGCACCTCTTCCTCATGATCATCTATGCTAGAGACATCATCATGTATTGCAATATTATCCTCCAACAAACCTGATGTATTTTGATTGAGTGGGCTGAAATACATGTGAAGTCTATCAAGTTGATGGACATGAGTACTCTTTGGCAATAAATCTTCTTGAGCAGGCAGTACAACAACTCTCCGATTATTAGCAATTTCCAAGCCTTCATCTGCAATTTGAAATTCAATGGAACTTGGTGGCTACAAATCAGGAGCTAAGGAGGACTCTATGTCACCAATGATTTCCTCAACCATCTCAGGAAGAGGCTTCTCATTATCAATTTTTTCAAGAAGTTCATCAGCTTTCCCAACCTCAACATCAAAACTAAAAAACTGTTGATTTCCAATCACATGAAAGTTATTCCTGATGCACTAAAATGAAGTAGAGCAAAGAGTCAAAGATTATTCACTTACCTCCAAATTTTCTAGATTTTCCTCATCAGTGTCATAGATGATATGTATTGGTTAATTACCATTTTGATGAAACTAAAATTCCTCCCACAAACCAACTACTGATTTCTCTGTAAGATTAGCTTCTGTTTGGAGAACATGACCATCATCATACTGATCAAAATTTGGAAAATCATCAAAATAAGTAACTTCACCAACCAAACAGATTGGATAATCAGATTGTTCCTCCTTGAATTGATCTACAAGTCCATTTTCTGATCTATGATAGCTAGGATTAGCATGAGAAAAAATGGAAATGTTCTGCTAACATGAAGGTTTAGAGGTTGGCTGCATGGTTATAATCTGATCTATTTCCTCTTCAATTAAAATAGGAGGCATATTTATCTTTATTTGAATAGCACTACAGTACTTCTCTTTCTCTATTTAACCTTGATTCTGAGGCTGAATGTCTTCTTGAGCCTCACCTATAAGAGATGGTGAATCATCACTTATTTATTTGGAGAGATCTTATGGATATTCCTTTACTTATTGATTGATTTAATCCTCAACCAACTTCGGTTAGCTATCATGATAGATGTTTTGAGAATGAAATTCATGAAATGCTTCTAATAGGCTTTCAGGATGCCAATTTCCCAAATCTTCATCAATGTTTACAAGGTATTGCATGAGATCATCAGATTGATCAGAAAAATTTTAAGCTAATGATAAAGATGGAAAATATTCTTTATAGTGTTCATAAAATACCTTGTGGAAATCTTTCAAAGAGAACAAGATGCCAGGTTTCAGGCCTGCATACCATTCTCTAGCATTCCCTTCTAATGTCCCCATAAACATTTTCATGAGGCAGTCTTCATGCCATTCAAATTTTAACCTCCATATATGTATATGAAATTTGATGAGATGTAACAAGGGGTCATAAAATTTTTCATCTTGAAACATAGGCAGGTTTGAAACCTAATCTATCTAAGGCATTTTGTGTGGGAATCTAAGGATGTGATCTCTGTTCATTGGAGCATATCTCCATTATATCCTTGGATCCATGTTTGTAAATCAGAAAGGGTCACTGCATATTTTCAACCAGTCTAGAATTCTTTACTAGTGGAGTATTTAGGTCTATTGAGAGTTTTGGAGTCGCCAGGTGGAAGGTTTCAACGTTTTTGTTCACCATCAGCACGATTAATGCATTCTTAGGGGATTCTATGAGAACTAGTGGGGTCAACAGGGGTACTGAAGACCAGTGGAGTCGCCAGGTGGAGGATGCTTACTATTTTAAGGATGTACTTTTTGTCCACCATCAACAACTGAATACCAATATAAGGATTTTTCATGGTTTTCTAAGGTCTTAAGGATGTCTAAGATGTTATTTACTCAGAAGGTCCCATCGTGATCGCCATTATGTTAGGTCCCCATAATTTTTCAGATTCGAAAGACCACATGTACAAGGGTAACATCAAACCAGTATTTGGAGCCCTAGGACCTAGCCTTCCTGGACTTAGAGAGGGCTCTCTCTATTCTTGTGTAAAAGTATTTAACTTGTTAAATTTTAGGGTTTTGATTTTAGGCTAGTTATAAGGATTAGGGTTTTTTTGTTTGATTTGTTTGGCTAGGTGGGTTGTGAAGCAAAAAAAAATAGAGTAGGAGAGGTTTAGACCATTGGGCTATGGAGTCTGCAAATTTATAGAAAGGTACAATAATAGGTCAAGGATGCTTTAGAGGGAAAGTATAACAAGTCTAAATGGATCTTCAAGGCTTAGGTGAATGGAGTGAAGATTAAACTTTGAACAAAGTAGGTGGAAAGGGTAGTTAAGAATCCTTTGTAAAATACTACAACAAGAAATGCCTCTAAGAATGCTATGCATCAAGAAAAAACCAAAGACAAGGCATACTGACCAAACCCTAGCAAGCAAACATTAGGACAAGAATCCAGTAAACCCTAGAGAGTAGGGAACTCCGAACCTCTCTAGCTATCTACCTTCAAAGAAAGAAAACATGCAAGATGACATACCGTAATGATCAAGAAGAAAGGAACTCCTAAGATTCCTTAATAAAAATACAAATAAACTTCAAAGCAACCATTTAAGATAAGCAAAAGGGCAGGGAAAATCATATACCTCTTTGGCTAAACCCTAAATAGAAATACTTTGAACTAAAGACCTCAAAAGCAATGTTTAAAGTGATTACAAATGGCAAGGCTAACTAGAAAAATCTTTGGCACTGACTCCATTAAATAATTTCTGAGATAAACAAGCTGAGTACATTTAGATAGCAACTAAGAATTCTCTAAACTGACCTAGTAGAGGAAAACATGAAAGCAAGAGAAGCAGACAGACTTAATGAGCTTTTGAAAACATACCTTAAGCTAAAATCTATGTTCTAATGCAAGGGAAAGATGAAAAATATGTAAAACAGAAGAGAATGAAAACAATACAAGAAATACATCACCATTAGCCATCATGAATCCTACAAATTTCTTGTCTCATTGATATTCGCTTCCAAACCTTCACAATGTTTCAAAACTAAAAACTCCTCAAAACTCCAAGTATACGAGGTTTTTCTCCATAATCAACCAACAACCAACATGAAAAATGAGGCCCTCATGCAATATTTATCATTCAAAGGAGATTCAAAACCATAGCTAGGGTTTTGGTGGTCATTAATTGCTCATAAATAACACTTTTGTCCATGACTACCATGCAAGGCCCAAGGCACAAAATATCTAATGTAATAAATGCAAAGTATCTTCTCAACCTAAACTTGGCAAATAAATTTGAATTTGAGGCCCTTAATAACTTATAATAATATCTCAGTGTGTTTTTTTGAGTTTTTTGCAAGGACACAGCTTTGAGGTCCAAGGGCGCATAGCCTGCATAGGAAAAATAGGTCAAATTGCAGCTAGGTTTGGAAGCCCTTCCCAATGTCGGAATGAGCTTCGTGATAGCTCGCTGGAAAGCCTGTCAAGTATACTCTCCATAAAAATTTTAATTTTTGAATTTGGTGTCTATTTTCCTATCCAAAAACTAAATCTCCCAAGGTTGCTAAAGGAGCAGCACCAACCCTGAAAACATGGTAGAAAGGTGAAAGTGTGCATGTTTGTGACCGTTTTGGAAGACCTAATCTACTCCAAATGATCTAAAATTTTGTATGCATGATGCCCTTGGCCTAAGGAATCCAAAAATGTAAATTTTTCCTCCAATGGATGCCTTCAGGAAAAGCACAGTACCTGCACTCGGAAAAATTACCTGTTTTGTAGCTGAGATTTGGAGGCCTTCCCAGTGTCCAAATGAGCTCCAGATAGCTCAATGGAAAGCTTGTCCAGTCTAGTTTGAAAAAATACCTATAGGTTTCAGAATGGACTTCATTTACCTACCAAAAAATTCATTATCCCAAGACTATTGCAGGCAAGGGCGCAACGCCTGAACTGGAAAAATGGGTCATCTTGCAGCTAAGTTTTGAAAGCCTTCCTGGTGTCGGAATGAGCTCTGTGATAACTCATTGGAAAGATTGTCAAGTCTAATTTCAAAAAAGGCACTTGGTTTTCTAATTGTAATTAATTCATCTCTTCAAAAACCAAATCTTCCAAGGCTTCTAAGGGCGTAGCGCCAACCCTGAAAACAAGGCATAAAGGTGAAATTTTGCATGTTTTTGGCCCTTTTGGAGGACCAGGTTTTCTCCAAATGAGCTGAAACATGGTGAGTGTGATTTCCTTGGCCTAAGGAGCCCAAAAATGTAAGTTTGGCCTTCAATGGATTCCCCAATAAAAAGAGCAGTGCCAAGGGCGTTGTGCCCTTGGCCCTCAAAAACAGTAAAAATCTAAACACTTCGAAAACTTTCCAAACTTTGGATTTCTACTGATGATTGGGTTTGGGATGTTTGTAAGGGGTGGGTCAGCCATTTTGTTAAGGTTTTCTTTGATGTTAGCCTCCTCAGCCCCATCATACCTCTCATAGGCCTCATTTCCCTCACTGCACTTTCTTCATTGATGATTCTTCAACTTTTCCCGCATCTGATGCACTGACTTGTGTGTTGTCATTATTAGTGTCATCAAGGCTCTTGGAGCCATTTTCAATCATCTTTACTCTCATTTTCCTCTCTACTATCTTTATCATTGATGTGCCTCACTAACCTTTTCTTCATTTACATTTTCCTTACAACCTTCAATGCTCCTTCTTTACTGCCTGATTCCTTATTCGCATCACCCCCCTTTGCTGCCACTTCTTCATTGCTTGTTTTTTCATTGTTGCCTATCCCTTCGTGAAATTTTAAAAACACTGTCTTGAGAGACCTTAGGACCTCAAAATGAGAATAAGTTAAAAGGACAATGGAATGATAGCCTTTGCATTGTAGGGGATGAATGAATGAATGCTATGACCTGTTTTAGATAAATGAAAACATTTAAACTTAATGTAAGCATCCTTGTCAATTACCGATCTTCTTGATAGGTAGATGGAATGAGGTTCAACAGTGATTGCAAGTTCAAGCCTTAGGGTAGCTTTTTAGGGGTTCAATTCCTTTCAATTAAATCATCCAAAATGCTTGAGAATGAGCTGATGACTTGTACTTACCCTCACCAATGTTTGGAAAACCTTGGAGATGATTTGAAGCAGCTTTGAGGTGATTTGAAAAGTTTGTAGGGCTTAGAAGTTATCTCTGTCCAAGGGCGAAGCGCCAATGCTAATTTCTAAGGGCGCAGGGCCTTTTTGCAGAGGGTAGTTAGAGGTCTTCTTGGTGTCCAAATTGGGCATATGATAGCTCATTGGAAATATTATCCTGTATAATTTCCATATATACCTTTTTTTTGCTGATTGGAGTTGATTTCACGTGTCAAAAGGTGATTCTCCCAAGACTGGTAAAAAGTTGTTGAATGATGGTGCATAAATGCAGAGTGCTGGTGCAGGCAACATTTGGAGGCCTTCCTGAAAGAAAAATTGAGATCATGATAGCTCATTGGAAATATATTCCCGTTGAATTGTCATTTAGCGCATTTATGATGAAATTTGGACACTCCAGCTATGAGAAAACTTGATTTCCCAAGGTCACACCAGAAGTGCATAAATTCTCCCGTGGCACTTGTATTTTTCACATTGCTCTAAAACCATGACACCTGAGTAAAATATGAAGGAATTTTTCCTTCTTGGACCTATGATGAAGAAAAAAATCTCTCACTTTTTTCAAATTCATCTTTGTTAGGTCAGAAACATAGTTTGAAGAAAAATTGGCCCTATGAGTGACAAATGGCTTGCCTCTTGGAATGAATTCCTGGAAAATGATGGAGGCATGATGTTTATGAGTTGGTATGGATTCATCATTGTTGATATGACCTACTATATGGATCTTCTGCTCCTATGCCTCTTTTCTATAGAAAACGCTAGCATAGTGGAAGAGGAAATTAGGGTTTAGTGCTTCCTCCATGTCATTTTCTACAAGGGGTCACTGTTTTGGCACTCAATTGGACTATCAAGCTCAAAACCCTAGTTGTCCTCAAGATCAAGATTTCATCCTCTTCTATAAGTTGTCTTCCTTTAGGAACATACCATTTACCTTATCAATTTCTCCTACTGATTGACCTCTTAACACTCTTGCAGAAGTGCGGTGCAGCACCTTTTCTAGAACTTAGACTGACAGGTGTTGCTGAGCTTTGGATCTTTTCTTGAATAACCATGTCTCAAAATTTCAAGACCTCTGAACCATATTCTAACAAAGAAAAATAGCGTCTAAAACACCAACGATTGACATTGGACCATTGTTGAGTCTCAAAAATGTTCTCCATATTCATACATATTTCCATTATGTCATAACCATTTAGCTCTTATTCCCCGCTGTGACACATTACCCGCAACCATTTACATAAATATATGGGTTAGGATCCTTGTTTTCCAAAGTTATTTATTTATGTATTTTAAGTGAATTTATGATTAGAAACTAGAAAATTAACATAGTTTCATATATCTATATATGTGTTATGAGTTTTGTGACATGTGTAGGTCAAAAGGAGACTTCTAGAAGACCCTTATGTGGCACTCTAAGGCCAAATTCGAATTTGGTTGGAGAAGATTATGGGATTAAGAGGATATGTGTCTCATTCCTCAAGTTGTGTTGAAACTTTAGAAAGACATGTGTCTTATCATTTCCTATTTTGATTGTAACTCTAAAGATGGAGGGAGAGATTCATGGACTCCCATTAATGAGATGTCTCCTCA